>CM052658.1:95652653-95684005 GCA_028533165.1 Leontopithecus rosalia
CCCCATACTGTACTCTTTGGGAAGAAGTCACCAGGCACACAGTTCACACTTAAGGAGCGGAAAACCAGCCCACTCAGGCTGGGCTTTTTTCATTTTGTTGCCGTGCATCTACATTAAAAAAATGTTTTAATCAATTTTTAAATTGTAGTAAAAATTTTAAAAATGATCCACTTTTAATTAAAAAATTAAATTGCGACCAGGTGCGGTGGTTCAAGCCTGTAATCCCAGCACTTTGGGAGGCTGAGGTGGGTGGATCACGAAGTCAAGAGATCAAGACCATTCTGGTCAACAAGGTGAAATGCCGTCTCTACTAAAAATACAAAAAGTTAGCTGGGCATGGTGGCACGTGCCTGTAATCCCAGCTACTCAGGAGGCTGAGGCAGGAGAATTGCCTGAACCTGGGAGGTTCAGGAGACTTGCCTGAACCTGGGAGCTGAGATCACGCCATTGCACTCCAGCCTGGGTAACAAGAGCAAAACTCCATCTCAAAAAAAATTTAATTGTAACACAATTTATCAGTATTTTCTTTTGCAGTGTTTTAATTTTTTTTGGGTCCTGGCTAAAGGTGCTGAGGTTATAGAATAATTTGGTTTTGTCTCTATAGTTTCACTTTTATTTTTTAGACAGAGTTTTGCTCTTGTTTCCCAGGCTGGAGTGTAATGGTGCAATCTCGGCTCACTGCAACCTCCGCCTCCTGGGTTCAAGCGATTCTCCTGCCTCAGCCTCCATAGTAGCTGGGATTACAGGCACCCACCACTACACCTGGCTAATTTTTTGTGTTTTTAGTAGAGACAGGGTTTCTCCATGTTGGTCAGGCTGGTCTCAAACTCCTGGCCTCAGGTGATCCACCTGCCTTGGCTTCCCAAAGTGCTGGGATTACAGGTATGAGTCACTGCACCTGGCCTATAGTTTCATTTTTTACATTTAAAGTTTTGGTCCATTTGGAACAGATCCTGGTGTGCACAGTGAGAAGTGGTGTCTCCTTGCTTTCTGTATGGCTACCCAGTTGTTCCAAAACCATTTACTGAAAATTCCATCTTTCCACTTCTCACTGACTTAAGGAGCCACTTTAATTATATGCTAAATTATCATAGATCTATTTGGGTCTATTTCTGGGCCTTCTATTTTGTTTCTTAAATCTGCCTCTCCAGGATCTCCTGCCACACGTTCAGTTCTCAAGGCTTTAGGGTCTATTTTAATACCTAGGAGGATTAGACTATCCCTTCACTGTTTTTCCTCTTCAGTTTCCCTGGCTCTTATTTTTCCCTTGAAATTTAGAAACCATCTTAGGGAGCTCTGAGAATGAGGGAATCAGTTGGTGGATTTACTGGAATGTTAAAATTATAAATTAACTTTGGGGATAATGACAGTTTTATAAGTTTTCCTACTTAAATCTATGACATGCCCCCGTTTTTTTTTTTTTTTTTGAGACAGAGGTTCACTCTTGTCACCCAGGCTGAAGTGCAATGGAGAGATCTTGGCTCACTGTAACCTCCACCTCCCAGGTTCTAGCGATTCTCCTGCCCCAGCCCCCCAGGTAGCTGGGATTATGGCCATCCACCATCATGTCCAGCTAATTTTTGTATTTTTAGTAGAGACAGGGCTTCGCCATGCTAGCCAGACTAGTCTCAAACTCCTGACCTCAGGTGACCCACCCACCTTGGCCTCCCAAAGTGCTGGGATTATAGGCATGAGCTACCATGCCCAGCCTCTTCTTCCTTCTCTTTTCTTCCTTCTTTCCCTCCTTCGCCTCTCCCTCTGTTTCTTCTGTCTTAAGTAATTTAAAATTTTTTCCTCAAAGAGATATTGAATATTCTTACTATGTTTATTCTTGGCATGTAATCTTTTTGCTGCAGTTGTAAATGGGGTTGTGTGTAAAGCTTCTAACAGGTCGCTGTGTGTTGCTATGAAGATGAGAGACAGTTTTTCATTCATTTTACACCCTGCTGTGATGCCAAATTCTCTTATTGTCTGCAGCTTCTTCAGCAATTCTCTTGGGTTTTCCAGATATCTCAAATAGTTCACTCCTTTCTGATTTTTACTTCTATGCTGTTAAAAATAGTTCTCTTTGATTTTTCAGCTTTAAATAGTAATTTCTGATTCAAAGTCTCAGCTGCTACAGATAAGATAATCTGGGGCCAGACGGTGGCTAACGCGTGTAATCCCAGCCCTTTGGGAGGCCGAGGTGGGTGGATCACAGGGTCAGGAGATCGAGACCATCCTGGTCAACATGGCGAAACTCCGTCTCTACTAAAAATACAAAAAATTAGCTGGGCATGGTGGCACGTGCCTGTAATCCCAGCTACCCAGAAGGCTGAGGCAGAATTGCCTGAACCCAGGAGGTGGAGGTTGCAGTGAGCCAAGATCGTGCCATTGCACACCAGCCTGGGTAACAAGAGCGAAACTCCATCTCAAAAAAAAAGATAATTTGAGAACTCTTTCCACTACCTACCTTCTTTCCCTCCTTCTCCTCTCAATTTTACCTAAATGGATCTTTTACATATTATTGGAGCACATATTTAAATCCTATACTCATGTCCTCATCCATAAATACATTCGATGCTCATCCCAATGCTGGTACCAACATTTCCACCATGTCTCTTGGTTGCTTGGGCCTCTAGCAGTTTCTAATAAATGGCTCATGGAACATTTTCTGAGTTCTAAAAAGATTTACTTTTTTGTGTCGCCTAGGCTGGAGTGTACTGGCACCATCTTGGTTCACTGCAACCTTCGCCTCCACTGCAAATCCAGGAAAGGCAAATCCAGGCAAGGCATATCCAGGCAAGGCAAGGCAAGGCAAATCTAGGCAAGGCCAGGCAAGGCAAATCGAGGCAAGGCAAATCTGGTCAAGGCAATGCAAGGCAAAAACAGGCAAGGCAAGGTAAGGCAAATCCAGGCAAGGCAAATCCAAGCAAGGCAAGGCAAGGCAAGGCAAATCAAGGCAAGGCAAATCAAGGCAAGGCAAATTTAGGCAAGGGAAATCCAGGCAATGATTAATCTAGGCAATGCAAATCCAGGCAAGACAGATACAGGAAAGGCAAATTCAGGAAAGACAAATCCAGGAAAGACAAGGAAAGGAAAATCCAGGCCAAAAAAAAAATCCCGGCAAGGAAAGCAATGCAAGGCAAATATAGGTAAGGCATATCCAGGAAAGGCAAGGAAAGGCAAATCCAGTCAAGGCAAATCCAGGAATGGCAAATTCAGGCAAGAAAAATCCAAACAATTCAAAAATCCAGGCAAGACAACTCCAGGCAAGGCAACTCCAGGCAATGCCAAACAAGGCAAGGCAAATCCTGGCAAGGCTAATCCAGGCAAGGCTAATCCAGGCAAGGCAAAGCCAGGCAAGGAAAATCCAGGCAAGGCATATCCAGGCAAAACAAATCAAGGCAAGGTAAGGCAAGGGAATTCCAGGAAAGGCAAATTTAGGCAAGACAGGGCAAGGCAAATCCAGGCAAGGCAAGGCAAGGGAAGGCAAATCCAGGCAACGCATGGCAAGGGAAGGCAAATCCAGGCAACACATGGCAAGGCAAAGCAAATCCAGGCAAAGCAAATCTCAGAAAAACATGGCAAGGCAAATCCCGACAAGGCAAATCCAGGCAAGGCAAGGCAGGGCAAGGCAAATCCAGGAAAGGCAAATTCAGGCGAGGAACACCCAAACAATTCAAATCCAGGAAAGGTAACTCCAGGCAAGGCCAAACCAGGTCAGGCAAATACTGCCAAAGCTTATTCAGGCAAGGCAAATCCAGGTAAGTCAAATCTAGGCAAGGCATATCCAGGCAAGGCTAATCTAGGCTAAAGAAATCCAGGCAAGTCAGATACAGAAAAGGCAAATCCAGAAAAATAATCCAGAAAAGGAAAGGCAAAGAAAATACAGGCAATAGAAATCCTGGCAAGCCAAATTAATGCAAGGCAAGTACAGGCAAGACACATCCAGGAAAGACAAGGCAAGGCAAATCCATTCAATGCAAATTCAGGGAAGGAAAACCCAAACAATTCAAATCCAGGCAAGGCAACTCCAGGCAAGGCCAAATCAGGCAAGACCAAACCAGGCAAGCCAATTTTGGCAAGGCTAATCTAGGCAAGGACAATCCAGGCAAGACCAATCCAGGCAAGGAAAATCCAGGCAAGGCACATCCAGGCAAAACAAATCCAGGCAAGGAGACGCAAGACAATTTTATGCAAGGCAAATTTAGGCAAGACAGGGCAAGGCAAGGGAAGTCACATCAAGGCAATGCAAATCCCAGAAAAACAAGGCAAGGCAAGGCAAATCCAGGCAAGGCAAACCCAGGCAAGGCAATGCAAGGAAAATCCAGGCAAGGATAGTCCAGACAAAGTAAAAGAAAACTAATCCAGCCAAAACAAATCCAGGCAAGGCATGGCAAGGCAAATCCAGGCAAGGCAAATCCAGACAAGGCAAATTCAGGCAATGCAAGGTAAGGACAATTTAGGCAAGACAAATCCAGGCAAGGCAAGGCAAGGAAACGCAGGGCAAGGAAAATCCAGGCAAGGCAAATTCAGCCAAGGAAAACCGAAACAATTCAAATCCAGGCAAGAAAACTCCAGTCAAGGCAACTCCAGGCAACACCAAACCAGACAAAGCATATTCTGCCAAGGCTAATCCAGGCAAGGCAAATCCAGACAAGGCAAATCCAGGCAAAACCAATTCAGGCAAGGAAAACCCAGGCAAGGGAAGGGAAGGCAATTCTAGGCAAGGCAAATCTAGGCGAGACAAGGCAAGGCAAATCCAGGCAAGGCAAGGCAAGGCAAGGCAAGGCAAATTCAGGCAAGGCAAGTCTAGACAAAGTAAGGGAAAACAGATCCAGGCAAGGCATGGCAAGGCAAATCCAGACAAGACAAATTCAGGCAAGGCAAGGCAAGGACAATTCAGGCAAGACAAATCCAGGCAAGGCAAGGTAAGGCAACGCAGGGCAAAACAAATCCAGGGAAGGCAAATTCAGGCAAGAAAAACCCAAACAATTCAAATCCAGGCAAGGAAACTCCAGGCAAGGCAACTCCAGGAAAAACCAAACCAGGCAGAGAAAATCCTACCAAGGCTAATCCAGGCAAGGTAAATCCAGGGAAGGCAAATCTAGGCAAGGCAAATCCAGTCAAGGCAAATCCAGGCAAGGCATATCCAGGCATAAAAAAATTCAGGCAAAATAAATCCAGGCAAGACAAATCCAGGGAAGGCATATCCAGGCAAAACAAATCCAGGCAAGGCAAATCCAGGCAAGGCATGGCAACACAAATCAAGACAAGGCAAATTCAGGCAACCAAAGCAAGGAAAATCCAGGCAAAACAAATCTAGGCATGTCAAGGCAAGGCAACACAGGGCAAGGCAAATCCAGGCAAGGCAAATTCAAGCATGGAAAACCCAAACAATTCAAATCCAGGAAAGGAATTTCGGGGCAAGGCCACTCCAGGCATCACCAAACCAGGGAAAGCAAATCCTGCCAAGACTAATCCTGGCAAGGCAAATCCAGGAAATGCAAATACAGGAAAAACAAATCCAGGCAAGGCAAGGAAAGGCAAAGCAATTCCAGGCAAGGAAAAACTAGGTGAGACAAGGCAAGGCAAATCCAGGCAAGGCAAAGCAAGGCAAATCCAGGTAAGGTAAATCCAGACAAGGCAAATCCTGGCCAGCATAAAGCATGCAAGGCAAATCTATGCAAGGCAAATCCAGGAAAACAAATCCAGGCAAGGCAAAGGAAGTCAAATCCAGGTAAGGCCAGGCAAGGCAAATTTAGGCAAAGCAAATCCAGGCAAAGCAAGGCAAGGCACATCCAGCCAAGGCAAATCCAGGCAACGCAAGGCAAGTCAAATCCACACAAGTCAAGGCAGGGCAAGGCAAATCTAGGCAAGGCAAATTCAGGCAAGAGAACCCCAAAAAAATTCAAATCCAGGAAAGGCAACTGCAGACAAGGCCAAACCAGACCAGGCAAATACTGCCAATGCTAATCCAGGCAAGGCAAATTCAGGTAAGGCTAATCTAGGCAAGGCAAATCCAGGCAAGTCAGATCCAGGAAAAGCAAATCCAGGAAAGGAAAGTCCAGTAAAGGCAAGGCAAGGAAAATCCAGGCAATACAAATCCCGGCAAGGCAAAGTAATGCAAGGCAAATACAGGCAAGGCATATTCAGGAAAGGCAAGGCAAGGCAAATCTAGTCAAGGCAAATCCAGGCAAGGCAAATTCAGGCAAAGATAACCCAAACAATTCAAATCCAGGCAAAACAACTCCAGGCAAGGCAACTCCAGGAAGGCCAAACCAGGCAAGGCAAATTCTGGCAAGGCTAACCCAGGCAAGGACAATCCAGGTAAGACAAATCCAGGAAAGACAAATTTAGGCAAGGCATATCCAGGCTAAACAAATCCAGGCAAGGCAAGGCAAGTAAATTTCAGGCAAGGCAAATTTAGGCAAGACAGGGCAAGGCAAATTTAGGCAAGGCAAGGCAAGGCAAGGGAAGGCAAATTAAGGTAATGCATGGCAAGGCAAAGCAAATCCAGGCAATGCAAATCCCGGGAAAACAAGGCACAGCAAGGCAAATCCATATAAGGCAAATCCAGGCAACTCAGGGCAAGGCAAATCCAGGCAAGGCAAGGCAAGGCAAAGCAGTGCAAGCAAATACAGGCAAGACAAATTTAGGCAAAAAAACCCCAAACAATTCAAATCTAGGAAAGGCAACTTCAAGCAAGACCCCACCAGGCCAGGTAAATGCTGCCCAGGCTAATCGAGGCAAGACAAATCCAGGCTAGGAAAACCCAGGCAAGGCAATTGCAGGCTAGACTAATTTAGGCAAGCAAATCCAGGCACGCTAGATTCAGGAAAGGCAAATACAGGCAAGGCAAAATAAGGAAAATCCAGGCAATACAAATCCCAGCAAGGCAAAGAAATGCAAGGCAAATACAGACAATACATATACAGAAAAGGCAAGGCAAGGCAAATACAGTCAAGGCAAATCAAGGAAAGGCAAATTCAGTCTAGGATAACCCAAACAATTTAAATCCAAAAAAGAGAACTCCAGACAAGGCAAAACTAAACAAGGCAAATCCTGGCAAGGCAAATCCAGGCATGGCATGTCCAGGGAAACCAAATCCAGGCAAGGCAATGCAAGACAATTCCAGAAAAGGCAAATATAGGCAAGACAGGGAAAGGCAAATCCAGGCAAGGCAAGGGAAGGGAAGGCAAATCCAGGCAAGACAAATCAAGGCAAGGCAAGGCAAGGCAAGGCAAGTCCAGGCAAAGTAAGAGAAAACAAATCCAGGCAAGGCATAACAAGGCAAATCCAGACAAGGAAAATTCAGGCAAGGCAATGCAAAGAAAATTCAGGCAAGACAAATACAGGCAAGGCAAGGCAAGGCAATGCAAGGCAAGGCAATGCAGGGCAAGGCAAATCCAGGCAAGGCAAATTCAGGCAAGGCAAGATAGGGCAAGGCAAATCTAAGCAAGGCAAATTCAGGCAAGAAAAACCTGAACAATTCAAATCCAGGAAAGGCAACTCCAGGCAAGGCCAAACAGGCAAGGCAAATACTGCCATGGCTAACCTCGCATGGTAAATCCAGGCAAGGCAAATACAGGCAAGGTAAATCCAGACAAGGCTAATCTAGGCAAGCAAATCCAGATTAGTCAGATCCAGGAATGGCAAATCCAGGCAAGGCAAATCCAGGAAAGTCAAGGCAAAATATATCGAGGCAATAGAAATTCCAGCAAGGCAAAGTAATGCAAGGCAAATACAGGCAAGGCATATCCAGGCAAGACAAGGCAAGGCAAGGCAAATAGAGTCAAGGCAAATTCATCCAAGGAAAATACAGGCAAGGATAACAGAAAAAATTCATATCCAGGCAAGACAACTTCATGCAAGGGAACTCCAGGCAAGACCAACCAGGCAATGCAAATCCTGGAAAGGCTAATCCAGGCAAGGAAAATCCAGGCAAGGCAAGGCAAGGGAAGGCAAATCCAGGCAATGCATGGCAAGGCAAGCCAAATCCAGGCAATGCAAATCCCAGAAAAACAAGGCAAGGCAAGGCAAATCCAGGCAAGAATAGGTAAGGCAAATCCAGGAAAGGAAAGGGCAGTCAAAGTAATGGAAAACAAATTCAGGCAAGGCAAATCCAGTGAAGGCATGGCAAGGCAAATTCAGACAAGGCAAATTCAGGCAAGGCAAAGCAAGGAAATTTCAGGGAAGACAAATCCAGGCAAGGCAAAGCAAGGCAACACAAAACAAGGCAAATCCAGTCAAGGCAAATTCAGGCAAGGAAAACCCAAATAATTTAAATACAGGCAAGGAAACTCCAGGCAAGAAACCTCCAGACAAGACCAAACCAGGCAAAGCAAATTCTGCCAAGGGTAATACAGGCAAGGCAAATTCCAGGCAAGGAAAACACAGGAAAGACAAGTCCAGGCAAAACAAATCCAGAAGAGGCAAATCCAGGCAAGGCAAGTCAAGGCAAATCCAGGCAAGGAATGTTCAGGCAAAGTAAGAGAAAACAAATCCAGGCAAGGCAAATCCAGGCAAGTTATGGCAAGGCAAGTCCAGACAAGGCAAATTTAGGCAAGGCAAGGCAAAGAAAATTCAGGCAAGACAAATCCAGGCAAGGGAAGGCAAGGCAAGGCAGAACAAGGAAAATGCAGGCAAGGCAAATTCAGGCAAGGAAAACCAAACAATTCAAATCCAGGCAAGGAGACTCTAAACAAGGCAACTCCAGGCAAGACCAAATCAGGCAAAGCAAATCCTGCCAAGGCTAATCCAGGCAAGGCAAATTTTATGCAAGGCAAATCCAGGCAAGGCAAGTCTAGGCAAAACAAATCCAGTCAAGACAAATCCAGGCAAGGAAATCCAGTCAAGACAAATCCATGGCAAGGAAATTTCAGGCAAGGTAAATCTAGTCAAGACAAATCTAGGCAAGACAAAAAAAGTCAAATCCAGGCAGGCAAGGCAAGGCAAATCCAAGCAAGGTAAATCCAGACAAGACAAACCCTGGCCAGGGCAATGCAGAAAAGACAAATCTAGGCAAGGCAAATCCAGTCAAAACAAACCCAGGCAAGGCAAGGGAAGACAAATCCAGGCAAGGCCACGCAAGGCAAATCGAGGCAAGGCAAACCCAGGAAAGGCAAATCCGGTCAAGGCAATGCAAGGCAAAAATAGGCAAGGCAAGGTAAAGCAAATTGAGACAAGGCAAATCCAGGCAAGGCAAATTTAGGCAAGGCAAATGCAGGATAGGTTAATCTAGGCAAGGCAAATTTAGACAAGGTAGATCCAGGAAAGGCAAATCCACAAAAGGAAAATCCAGGAAAGGAAAGGCAAAGAAAATCCATTCAAGAGAAGTCCCGACAAGGCAAAGAATTCAAGGCAAAATACTGGCAAGGCAAATCCATGCAAGGCAAGGCAAGGCACATTTATTCAAGGCAAATCCATTCAAGGCAAGGCAGGGCAAGGCAAATCCAGGCAAGGCAAATTCAGGCAAGGAAAACCCAAACAATTCAAATCCAGGAAACGCAACCCCAGGCAAGGCCAAACCCGGCAAGGCAAATCCTGCCAAGGCTAATCCAGGCAAGGCAAATTCAGGGAAGGCAAATCACGGAAAAACAAATCCAGGCAAGGCAAGAAAAGGCAATTCCAGGAAAGGCAAATCTAGGCAAGACAAGGCAAGGCAAATCCAGGGAAGGAAAGGAAAGGCAAATCTAAGCAAGGTAAATCCAGACAAGCCAAATTCTGGCCAGGGTAATGCAGGCAAGGCAATTCTAGGCAAGGCAAATTCAGGCAAAACAAATCCAGACAAGGCAAAGCAAGGCAAAGCAAGGCAAAGCCAGGCAAGGCTAGGCAAGGCAAATCGAGGCAAGGTAAATCCAGGCAAGGCAAGGCAAGGCACATCCAGGCAAGGCAAATCCAGTAAAGGCAAAGCAAGGTAAAAGCAGGCAAGGCACAGTAAGAACAAATCCAGGCAAGGCAAATCCAGGCAAGGCAAATTTAGGTAAGGTAAATCCAGGCAAGGCTAATCTAAACAAGGCAAATCCAGGCAAGGCAGGTTCAGGATAAGCAATTCCAGGAAAGGAAAGGCAAAAAAAATCCAGGCAAGACAAATCCCAGCAAGGCAAAAAAGTGCAAGTCAAATACAGGTAAGAAATATCCAGGAAAGTCAAGGCAAGGCAAATCCAGACAAGGCAAATTCAGGCAAGGAAAACCCAATCAATTCAAATTCAGGCAAGACAACTGCAGACAAGGCAACTTCAGGCAAGGCCAAACCAGGCAAGACAAATCTTGGCAAGGCAAATCCAGGCAAGGAATATTCAGGAAAACAAATCTAGGCAAGGCAAATCCAGGCAAGGCAAGGCAAATCCAGGCAAGGCAAGGCAAGGCAAATCCAGTCAAGTCAAACCCAGGCAAGACAAGGCAAGGCAAGGCAATTTCAGGCAAGGCAAATTTAGGCAAGACAGGCTAAGGCAAATCCAGACAAGGCAAGGCAAGCTAAGGCAAATCCAGGCAATGCATGGCCAGGCAAGGCAAATCCAGGCAATGCAAATTCCAGAAAAACAAGGCAAGGCAAGGCAAATTCAGGCAAGGCAAATCCAGGCAAACCATGGCAGGGCAAGGGAAATCCAGGCAAGGCAAATTCAGGCAAAAGAAGCCAAAACAATTCAAATTTAGGAAACACAACTCCAGGCAAGGCCAAACCAGGTCAGGCAAATACTGCCAAGGCTAATCTACGCAAGGCAAATCCAGGCAAGACAAATCCAGGCAAGGCAAGGCAAGCCAACTCAGGGCAAGGAAAATACAGGCAAGGCAAACTCAGGCAAGGCAATTTCAGGCAATTCCAGGCAAGGAAAATCTAGGCAAGACAAGATTCAAATCCAGGCAAGGAAACTCCAGGCAAGGCATCTCCAGGCAAGACCAAACCAGGCACAGCAAATCCTGCCAAGGCTAATCCAGGCAAGGCAAATCCAGGAAAGGCAAATACAAGCAAATCAAATCCAGGCAAAACAAATCCAGGGAAGGCAAGGCAAGGCAAATTCAGGCAAGGCTGGGCAAGGTAACTCAAGGCAAGGCAAATCCAGGCAAGGCAAGGCAAGGCAAAAACAAGCAATACAAGGTAAGGCAAATCAAGGCAAAACAAATAAAGGCAAGGCAAGGCAAATTTAGGCAAGACAAATCAAGGCAAGGCTAATCTAGGCAAGGCTAATCTAGGCAAGGCAAATCCAGGCAAGGCAGATCTAGGAAAGGCAAATCCAGGAAAGGCAAATTTAGAAAATGCAAGGCAAGAAAAATTCAGGAAAGAAAAATCCCGGCAAGGTAAAGTAATGCTAGGCAAATCCAGGCAAGGCAAATTCAGGCAAGGAAAACCCAAATAATTAAAATACAGGCAAGACAACTCCAGACAAGGGAACTCCAGGCAAGGCAAAACCAGGCAAGGCAAATCCTGGCAAGGCAAATCTAGGCAAGGCATATGCAGGCAAAAAAATATCCAGGCAAGGCAAATCCAAGCAAGGCAAGGCAAGGCAATTTCAGGCAAGGCAAATTTAGGCAAGACAGGGAAAGGCAAATACAGACAAAGCAAGGCAAGGGAAAACAAATAGAGGCAACGCATGTCAAGGCAAGGCAAATCCAGGCAATGCAAATCCCAGAAAAACAAGCCAAGGTAAGGCAAATCCAGGCAAGGCAAATTCAGGAAAGACAAGGCAGAGCAAGGCAAATCCAGGTAAGGCAAATTCAGGCAAGAAAAACCCAAACAGTTCAAATCCAGAAAAAGCAACTCCAGGAAAGGCCAAACCAGGCCAGGCAAATACTGCCAAGGCTAATCCAGGCATGGCAAATCCAGGCAATGCAAATCCAGGCACGGCAAATCCAGGCAAGGCTAATCTAGGCAAACAAATCCAGTCAAGTCAGATCCAGGAAAGGCCAATCCAGGAAAGGCAAGGCAAGGAAAATCCAGACAATACAAATCCCAGCAAGGCAAAGTAATGCAAGGCAAATAGAGTCAAGGCATATTCAGGAAAGGCAAGGCAAGGCATATCCAGGCCAAACAAATCCAGGCAAGGCAAATCCAGGCTAGACAAGGCAAGCCAATTTTGAAAAAGGCAAATTCAGGCAAGGGAAGGCAAGTTAAATTCAGGCAAGAAAAATCCATGCAAGGCAAGGCAAGGCAACTCAGGGCAAGGAAAATTCAGGCAAGGAAAACCCAAACAATTCAAATCCAGGCAAGGAAACTCCAGTCAAGGCAACTCCAGGCAAGACCAAACCAGAAAAAGCAAATACTGTCAAGGTTAATCCAGACAAGTCAAATCCAGGAAAGACAAATACAGGCAATTCAAATCCAGGCAAAACAAATCCAGGCAAGGCAAGGTAAGGCAAATCCAGGCAAGGCTGGGCAAGGAAAATCCAGGCAAGGCTGGGCAAGGCAAATTCAGGAAAGGCTGGGCAAGATGAATCAAGGCAAGGAAAATCCAGGCAAGGAAAATTTAGGCAAGGAAAATCCAGGCAAGGCCAATCTAGGCAAGGACAATCTAGGCAAGGCAAATCCAAGCAAGGTAGATCCAGGAAAGGCAAATCCAGGAAAGGCAAATTCAGGAAAGGCAAGGCAAGAAAAATCCTGGCAAGAAAACTCTCAGCAAGGCAAAGGAATGCAAGGCAAATATTGGCAAGGCAAACCCAGGCAAGTCAAGGCAAGGCAAGGCAAGGCACATCTATTCAAGGTAAATCCATGCAAGGAAAGGCAGGGTAAGACAAATCCAGGCAAGTGCAATTCAGGCAAGGAAAACCGAAAGAATTCAAATTCAGGAAAGGCAATTCCAGGCAAGACCAAACCAGACAAGGCAAATTCTGACAAGACTAATCCAGGCAAAGCAAATCCAAGCAAGACAAATCCAGGGAAAATAAATCCAGGCAAGCCAAATCCAGGCAAGGCATGACAAGGCAATTCCAAACAAGGCAAATCTAGGCAAGACAAGGGAAGGTAAATACAGGCAAGGCAAGGCAGAACAAATCCAGCTAAGGCAAATCCTCGTTAGGATAATGCAGGCAAGGCACATCTAGGCAAGGCAAATTCTGCCAAGGCCAATTCAGGCATGGCAAATCCAGGCAAAACAAATCTAGGCAAGGATTTGCCAAGCCTGGATTTGTTTTTCTAAGATTTGCCTTGCCTAAATTTGTGTTGCCTGGATTAGCCTTGGAAGAATTTGACTTGCTGGGTTTGGCCTTGCCTGTAGTTTGGCCTTGCCCTTTCTGTAGGAAAATCCAGGGAAGGCAAATTTAGGAAAGGAAAGAAATAAAAATTTAGCCAAGGAAAATCCAGGCAAGGCTAATCCAGGCAAGGCAAATTTATGCAATGCAAGGAAAGGCAACGCAAATTTAGGCAAAGCAAGGCAAGGCAAATCCACGAAAGGCAAGGCAAGGAAAATCCAGGCAATATAAATCCTGGCAAGGCAAAGTAATGCAAAGCAAATACAGGCAAGGCATATCCAGGAAAGGCAAGGCTAGGCAAATCCAGTCAAGGCAAATCCAGGAAAGGCAAATTCAGGCAAGGAAAACCCAAACAATTCAAATCCAGGCTAGAAAACTCCAGACAAGGCAACTCCAGGCAAGGCCAAAACAGGCTAGGCAAATTCTGCCAATGCTAATCCTGGTAAGGCAAATTCAGGCAAAACAATTCCAGGCAACACAAATCCAGGCAAGACAAGGGAAGGCAAATCCAGGCAAGGCAAATCCAAAAAGGGCAAATCCAGGCAAGGCAAGGCAAAGCAAATTAAGGCAAGACAAATCCAGGGAAGGCAAGGCAAGGCAAATTCAGGCAAGACAAATCCAGGGAAGGCAAGGCAGGGCAAGGCAAATCCAGGAAAGGCAAATTCAGGCAAGAAAAACACAAACAATTTAAATCCAGGAAAAGCAACTTGAGGCAAGGCCAAACCAGGCCAGTCAAATACTGACAAGGCTAATCCAGGCAGGGCAAATCGAGGGAAGGCAAAGCAAGGAAAGGCAAATCCAGGCAATGCAAATCCCAGAAAAACAAGGCAAGGCGAGGCAAACTTAAGCAAGGCAAGGCAAGGCAAACCAAGGCAGGAGGCAAGTCCAGGCAAAGTAAGGGAAAACAAATCCAGGCAAGGCAAATCCAGGGAAGGCATGGCAAGGCAAATCCAGACAAGGCAATTCAGGCAAAGCAAGGAAAATCTAGGCTACACAAATTTGGGGAAGGGAAGGCACGGCAAGGCAAGGCAGGGCAAGGCAAATTCAGGCAAGGAAAACCCAAACAATTCAATCCAGAAAAGGAAACTCCATGCAAGGAATCTCCAGGCAAGAAAAAACCAGGCAATGCAAATTCTGCCAATGCTAATCCAGGCAAGGCAAATCCAAGCAAGGCAAATTCAGGCAAACCAAATTTAGGAAAGACAAATCCTGGCAAGGAAAGGCAAGCCAATTGCAGCCAAAGCAAATCTAGGCAAGACAAGGCAAGGCAAAACCAGGCAAGGCAAGGCAAGGCAAATCCAGGAAAGGTAAATCCAGAAAAGGCGAATCCTGGCCAGGGTAATGCAGGCAAGGCAAATCCAGGCAAGGCTAATCTAGGCAAGGCAAATCCAGGAAAGGCAAGGCAAGGAAAATCTAGGCAAGACATTTCTCCCCAAGCAAAAAAATGCAAGGCCCATTTTGACAAGCGGAATCCAGGCAAGGAAAAGGCAAAGCACGTCCAGGCAAGGCAAGGAAGGGCAAGGCAAATCCAGGCAAGACAAAGTCAGAGAAGAAAATTCAAACAATCCAAATCCAGGAAATGCAACTCGAGGCAATACCAAACCAGACAAGGCAAATCCTGCCAAGGCTATTAAAGGAAGGCAAATCCAGGTAGAATAAATCCAGGCAAGTCAAATCCAGGCAAGGCAAGACAAGGCAACTACAAGCAAAACAAATCTAAGCAACAAGGGATGGTAAATACAGGCAAGGCAAGGCAGGACATATCCAGGTAAGGCAAATCCAGGCAAGGCAAATTTTGGCCGGTCTAATGAAGGCAAGGCAAATCTAGTCAAGGCAATCCAGCCAAGACCAATACAGGCATGGAAAATTGAGGCAAGGCATATCCAGGCCAAACAAATCCAGGGAAGGCAAATCCAGGCAAGGCAAATCCAAAAATGGCAAGTCAAGGAAAATCCAGGCAAGGCAAATCCAGGCAAGGCAAATTTAGGCAAGGCAAGGCAAGAAAAATCCACGAAAGGCAAGGCAAGGCAAATCCAGGCAAGAAAAACCCAAACAATTCAAATCCAGTCAAGACAACTCCGGGCAAGGCAACTACAGGCTAGAGCAAACCAGACAAAGCAAATCCTGTCAAGAATAAACCAGGAAAGGCAAATCCAGGCAAAGCCAATCCAGAAAAAGGCAAGGCAAGGCAATTCCAGGCCAGGCAAATCTAGGCAAGACAAGGCAAGGTAAATCCAGGCAAGGTAAATCAATTCAAATCCAGGAAAAGTAAATCAAGACAAGGCAAATCCTGGCCAGGCAAAGCAAGGAAAATTCAGGAAAGGTAAATCAAGACAAGGCAAATCCTGGCCAAGGTAATGCAGGCAAAACAAACCTAGGCAAGGCAAATCCAGGCAAAACAAACCCAGGCAAACCAAGGCAAGGAAAATCCAGGCAAGGCCAGGCAAGGCAAATCGAGGCAAGGCAAATCCAGACAAGGCGAGGCAAGACACATCCAGGCAAGGCAAATCAGGTCAAGGCAACGCAAGGCAAAAACAGGCAAGGCAATGTAAGGCAAATCCAGGCATGGCAAATCCAGGCAAGGCAAGGCAAATCTAGGCAAGACCAGGCAAGGCAAATTGAGGCAAGGCAATTTCATGCAAGGCAAGTCAAGGCATATCCAGGCAAGGCAAATCCAGTCAAGGCAACACAAGGCAAAAACAGGCAAGGCAAGGTAAGGCAAATCCAGGCAAGGCAAGGCAAGGCAAGGCAAGGCAAAACCAGGCAAGGCAAATTTAGGCAAGACAAATCCAGGCAAGTCTAATCCAGACAAGGCAAATCCAGGCAAGGTAGATTTAGGAAAGGCAAATCCAAGAAAGGCAAATCCAGGAAAGGCAAGGCAAGGAAAATCCAGGCAAGACAAATCCCAGCAATGCAAAGTAATGCAAGGCAAATATAGGTAAGGAATATCCAGGAAAGGCAAGGCAAAGCAAATCCAATCATGGCAAATCCAGCCAAGGCAGATTTAGGCAAGGAAAACCCAAACAATTCAAATTCAGGCAAGACAACTCCAGGCAAAGCAACTCCAGGCAAGTCAAAATCAGGCAAGCAAATCCTGCCTGCTAAGTCAGGCAAAGAAAATACAAATAAGGCAATTCCAGGGAAAGCATATTCTGGCAAAACAAATCCAGACAAGACAAATCCTGGTAAGGCAAAGTAATGCAAGGCAAATAGAAGTAAGGCATATCCAGAAAAGGCAAAGAAAGGCAAATCTAGTCATGGGAATTCCAAGCAAGGCAAATTTAGGCAAGAAAAACCCAAACAATTTAAATCCAGACAAGGCAACTTCAGGCAAGGCAAATTCTGACAAGGCTAATCCAGGCAATGCTTATCCAGGCAAGGGAAATCCAGGCAAGGCAATTCCAGGAAAAGCATATTCAGTCAAAACAAATCCAGGCAAGGCAAGGCAAGACAATTCTAGGCAAAGCAAATTTAGGCAAGACACGGCAAGGCAAATCCAGGCAAGGCAAGGCATGGTGATTCCAGGCAAGGCAAATTTAGGCAAGACAGGGCAAGGCAAATCCAGGCAAGGTAAAGCAAGTGAAGGTAAATCGAGGGAATGCCTGACAAGGCAAGTCAAATCCAGGCAATGCAAATCTTTGCAAAACAAGGCAAGGCAAGGCAAGGCAAGGCAAGGCAAATCCAGCAAGGCAAGTCCAGGTAAAGTAAGAGAAAACAAATCCAGGCAAGGCATGGCAAGGCAAATCCAGACAACGCAAATTAAGGCAAGGCAAGGCAAGGAAAATTCAGGCAAGGCAAATCCAAGCAAGGCAAGGCAAATATAGGCAATGCAAATTTAGGCAAGGAAAGCCCAAACAATTCAAATACAGGCAAGGAAACTCCAGACAACGCAACTCCAGGCAAAACCAAATCAGGTAAAGCAAATTCCTGCCAAGGCTAATCTAGGCAAGGCAAATCCAGGCAAGAGAAATCCAGGCAAGGCAAGAGAAGAAAATTCCAAGCAAGGCCAGGCAAGGAAAATCCAGGCAAGGCAAGGGTAGGAAATTCCAAGCAAGGCCAGGCAAGGCAAATCTGGTTAAGGCAACGCAAGGCAAAAACAGGCAAGGCAAGGCCGGCAAATCAAGGCAAGGCAAATTCAAGCAAGGCAAATTTAGGCAAAAAAAATTTCAGGAAGTCTAATCTAGGAAAGGTAAATCCAGGCAAGGTAGATCCAGGAAAGGCACATCCAGGAAAGGCAAGGCAAAAAGTCCAGGCAAGACAAATCCAGGCTATACAAAGGAATGCAAGGCAAATGCTGGCAAGGCAAATCCAGGCAAGGCAAGGCAAGGCAAGGCAAGGCAAATCCAGTCAAGGCATATCCAGGTAAGGCAAGGCAGGGCAAGGCAAATTCAGGCAAAGCAAATTCAGACAAGAAAAACCCAAACAATTCAAATCCAGGAAAGTCAACTGCATGCAAGGCCAAACCAAGCAAGGCAAATCCTGCCTAGGCTAATCCAGGCAAAGTTAATTCAGGAAAAGCAATTCCAGGCAAGACAAATCCAGGCAAGGCAAATTCAGGCAAGGCAAATTCAGGCATTGCAAGGCAAATCAAGGCAAGGCAAATCCAGGGAAGGCAAATTTAGTCAAGGAAAATCCAGGCAAGGCAAAGTAATACAAAGAAAATACAGGTATGGTATATCCAGTAAAGGCAAGGAAAGACAAATCCAGTCATGGCAAATCCAGGCAAGGGAAATTCAGGCAAGGAAAACCCAAACTATTCAAATCCAGGCAAGAAAACTTCAGACAAGGCAACTCTAGGCAAGGCCAAACCAGTCAAGGCAAATCCAGGCAAGTAATATCCAGGCAAGGCAAATTTAGGGAAGTAAAGGCAAGGCAATTTCAGGCAAGGCAAATCCAGCCAAGGCTAGTTTAGGCAAGGCAAATAAAGGCAACTCAGATCCAGGAAAGGCAAATTTAGAAAAGGAAAATCCATGAAAGGCAAGGCAAAAAAATCCAGGCAATACAAATCCAGGCAAGGCAAAGTAATGCAAGGGAAATACAGGCAAGAAATATCCAGGAAAGGCAATGCAAGGCAAACCCAGGCAAGGCAAATTTAGGCAAGAAAAACCCAAACAATTCAAATTCAGGCAAGACAACTACAGACAAGGCAACTCCCAGAAAGGCCAAACAAGAAAAGGCAAATCCTGGCAAGGCAAACCCAGGAAAGGCAAATCCAGGCAAGGGAAATGCAGGCAAGGCATATCCAGGCAAAACAAATCCAGGCAAGACAAATCCAGGCAAGGCAAGGCAACGCAATTCTGGGAAAGGCAAATTTAGGCAAGACAGGGTAAGCCAAATCCAGAAAATGCATGACAAAGGAAGGCATATCCAGGCAAAGCATGGCAAGGCAAGGAAAGGCAAATCCAGGCAATGCAAATCTTAGAAAAACAATCCGGGCAAGGCAAGGCAAATCCAGGCAAGGCAACGCAGGGCAATGCAAATTCAGGCAAGAAAAAGCTAAAGAATTCAAATCCAGGAATGGCAACTCCAGGCAAGGACCAACCAGGCCAGGCAAATACTGCCAAGCCTAATCCAGGCAAGGCAAATCCAGACAAGGCTAATCTAGGCATGCAAATCCAGGCAGGTCAGCTCCAGGAAAAAAAAAATTCCCGAAAGGAAAATCCAGGACAGGCAAGGCAAGGAAAATTCAGGCAATACAAATCCCAGCAAGGCAAAGTAATGCAATTCAAATACAGTCAAGGCATATCCAGGAAAGGCAAAGCAAAGAAAATCCAGTCAAGGCAAATATAGGCAAGGAAAATTTAGGGAAGGAAATTAAAATGAAGGCAAGACAACTCCATGCAAGGCAACTCCAGCCAGGGCAAATCCAGGCAATGCAAATCCTGGAAAGGCTAATCCAGACAAGGCAAATCCAGGCAAGGCATATCCAGGCAGAACAAATCCAGGCAAGGCAAATTCAGGCAAGGCAAATTTAGGCAAGACAGCAAAAGGCAAATCCAGGCAAGGCAAGGCAAAAAAAAAAACAAAATGCATGTCAAGGCAAGGCAAATCCATGCAATGTAAACCACAAAATAACCAGGCAAGGAAAGGCAAATAAAGGCAAGGCAAATCCAGGCAAGGCAAGGCAAAACAAATCCATGCAAGGCAAGTCCAGGAAAAGTAAGGGAAAACAAATTTAGGCAACGCAAAGCAAGAAAAATTTAGGCAAGATAAATCCAGGGAAGGCAAGGCAAGGCAATGCAGGGCAAGGCAATTCCAGGCAAGGCAAATTCAGGCAACGAAAACCCAAACAATTCAAATCCAGTCAAGGAAACTCCAGACAAGGCAACTCCAGAAAAGACCAAACCAGGCAAAGCAAATTCTGCCAAGGCTAATCCAGGCAAGGCAAATACAGGCAAGGCAAATACAGGCAAAACATGACAAGGCACATTCAGGCAAAAATTTCGGTCAAGGCAACGCAAGCCAAAAACAGGCAAGGCAAGGTAAGGCAAATCCAGGCAAGGCAAATAAAGGCAAGGGAAGGCAACGCAAGGCAAATCAAGGCAAGGCAAATCCAGGAAAGGCAAATTTAGGCAAGGCAAATCCAGGCAAGGCAAATACGGTCAAGGCAATGGAAGGCAAAAACAGACAAGGCAATGAAAGGCAAATTCAGGCAAGGCAAATCCAGGCAAGGCAAGGCAAGTCAAAGCAAGGCAAGGCAAGGCAAATTCAGTCAAGGCAAATTAAGGCAAGGCAAATCCAGGCAAAACAAACCCAGGCATGGCAAGGGAAGACAAATCAAGAAAAGACCAGGCAAGCCAAATCAAGGCAAGGGGAATCCAGGCAAGGCAAGGCAAGGCACATCCAGGCAAGTCACATCCGGTCAAGGCAATGCAAAGCAAAAACAGGCAAGGCAAGTTAAGGCAAATTCAGGCAAGGCAAATCCAGGCAAGGCAAGGCAAGGCAAGGCAAATCAAGTCATGGCGAATCCAGGCAAGGAAAATTTAGACAAGGAATATCCTGGCAAGGCTAATCCAGGCAAAGCAAATCCAGGCAAGGTAGATCAACAAAAGGCAAATTCAGGAAAGGCAAATCCAGGAAAGTCAAGTCAAGGAAAATTCATGCAAGACAAATCCTGGCAAGGCAAAGTAGTGCAAGTCAAATATAGGTAAGGCATATCAATGAAAGACAAGGCAAAGCAAATCCCGTCATGGCAAATACAGGCAAGGCAAGCTCAGGAAAGAAAAATCCAACCAATTCAAATCCAAGCAAGGCAACTACAGGCAAGACCAAACCAGACAAGGCATATCCTGGAAAGGCTAATCCAGGCAAGGCATATCCAGGCAAATCCAATCCAGGCAATGCAAATCCAGGCAAGGCAAGGCAATTCCAGGCAAGGCAAATTTAGGTAAGGCAGTGAAAGGCAACTCCAGACAAGGCAAGGCAAGGGAAGGCAAATCCAGCAACGCATGGTAAGGCAATGCCAATCCAGGCAATGCAAATTTTAGAAAAACACGGCCAGGCAAGGCAAATCCAGGCAAGGAAAGGCAAGGAAAATCCAGGCATGAAAAGGCAAGGCAAATCCAGTTAAGGCAAGGCAGGGCAAAGCAAATCCAGGCAAGGCAAATTCAGGCAGGAAAAACCCAAACAATTCAAATCCAGGAAAGGCAAGTCCAGGCAAGGACAAACCAGGCCAGGCAAATACTGCCAATACTAATCCAGGCAAGGCAAATCCAGGCAAGTCATATGCAGGCAAAACAAATCCAGGTAAGGCAAATCCAGGCAAGGCAAGACAAGGCAAGTCTAGTCAAGGCAAATCCAGGAGAGGCTAATCTATGCAAGCCAAATCCAGGCAAGTTAAATCCAGAAAATGCAAATTTAGGAATGGCAAGGCAAAAAAGAAATCTAGGCAATACAAGTCCCAGCAAGGCAAAGTAATGCAAGGCAAATACAGGCAAGACATATCCAGGAAAGGCAAGTTAAAGCAAATCCAGGCAAGGCATATTCAGTCAAGGAAATCCCAAACAATTCAAATGCAGGCAAGGCAACTCTAGGCAAGGCAAAACCAGGCAAGGCAAATTTAGGCAAGTGAGGGCAAGGCAAATTCAGGCAAGGCAAGGAAAGGGAAAGTAAATTCAGGCAATGCATGACAGAGCAAAGCAAATCCAGGCAATGCAAATCCCGGAAAAACAAGTCAAGGTCAAACAAATTTAGGCAAGGCAAGGCAAGGCAAATACAGGCAAGGCAAGTCCAGGCAAAGAAGCAGAAAACGAATCCAGCCAAGGCAATTACAGGCTAGGCATGACAAGGCAAATTCACACACGGCAAATTTAGGCAACGGAAAGCACAAAATATTCCAGCAAGACAAATCCAGGCAAGGCAAGGCAAGGCAATGCAGGGCAAGGCAAATTGAGGCAAGGTAAATTCAGGCAATTAAAACCCAAACAATTCAAACCCACGCAAGGCAACTCCAGGCATGGCAACTCCAGGCAAGATTAAACCAGCCAATGGAAATTCTGTAAAGGCTAATCCAGGCAAAGCAAATATAGGCAAGGTATATCCAGGCTAGGCAAATCCAGGCAAAACAAATCCAGGCAAGACAAATCCAGGGAAAGCAAATCCCAGCAAGGCATATGCAGGCAAAAAATTCTAGGCAAGACAAATACAGGAAATGCAAGGCAAGGAAAATCCAGGCAAGGAAAATTCAGGCAAGGCAAATCCAGGCAAGGCAAGGCAAGGCAAGGCAAAGCAAGCTAAATCCAGGAAAGACAAGGCAAGGAAAATCCGGGCAATACAAATCCCGGCAAGACAAAGTAATGCAAGGCAAATACAGGCAAGGAATATCCAGGAAAAACAAGACAAGGCAAATCCAGTCAAGGCAAATCCAGGCAAGGCAAATTCAGGCAAGGAAAACCCAAACAATTCAAATCCAGGCAAGACAACTCCAGGCAAGGCAACTCCAGGCAAGTCCAAACCAGACAAAGCAAATTCTGCCAAGGCTAATTCAGGCAAGGTAAATACAGGAAAAACAAATCCATGCAAAACAAACCCAGGCAAGGCAAATACAGTCAACGCAAGGAAAATAAAATCCAGGCAAAAGAAATCTTGGCAAGACAAGACAAGGCAAATTCAGGCAAGGCAAGGAAAGGCAAATCCAGGCAAGGTAGATCCAGACAAGGCAAATCCTGGCCAGGGAAATGCAAGAAAGGCAAATCTAGGCAAGGCAAATCCAGGCAAAACAAATCCAGGCAAGGCAAACCCAGGGAAAGCAAATCCAGGAAAGGCAAGGCAAGGAAAATCCAGGAAAGGCAAATCCAGGCAAGGCAAGGCATCACAAGGGAAATCCAGGAAAGGCAAGACAAGGAAAATATGGACAATACAAATCTCGGCAAGTCAAGTTAATGCAAGACAAATCCAGGCAAGGCATATCCAGGAAAGAAAAGGCAAGGCAAATTCAGGCAGGGAAAACCGAAACAATTTAAATCCAGGAAAGACAAATCCAGGCAAGGCATTTCCAGGCAAGACCAAATCAGGCAAAGCAAATCCTGCCAAGGCTAATTCAGGCAAGGCAAATCTATGCAAAAAAATCCAGGCAAGACCAAACCAGGCAAGGCAAGACAAGGCAATTTCTGGCAATGCAAATCTAGGCAATGCAAATCCAGGCAACAGAAATTCAGGCAAGGAAAACTATGGCAAGTCAAATCCAGGCAAGGCAAATTCGGGCAAGGAAAACCCAAACTATTCAAATCCAGGAAAGGCAACTTCAGGCAAGGCCAAACCAGGCAAAGCAAATCCTTCCAAGGCTAATCCAGGCAAGGTAAATCCAGGCCAAGCACATTCTGGCAAGTTAAATCCAGGCAAAACAAGGCAAGGTAATTCCAAGCAAGGCAAATCGGGGCAAGACAAGGCAAGGCAAATACCGGCAAGGCAAGGCAGAAAATATGCAGGCAAGGCAAATCCAGTCAAGACAAACCTTGGCCAGGTTAATGCAGGCAAGGCAAATTTTATAAAGGCAAATCGAGGTAAAACAAATCCAGGCAAGACAACTCCAGGCAACACCAAAAAAGGGAAAGCAAATCTTGCCAAGGCTAATCCAGGCAAGGACAATACAGACAAGGGAAGTAAAGGCAAGGCGAATCCAGGCAAAACAAATCCAGAGAAGGCAAATCCAGGCAAGGCAAGGCAAATTTAGGCAAGGTAAATCCAGACAAGGAAAATCCTGGCCAGGGTAATGCAGGCAAGACAAATCTAGGCTAGGCAAATCCAGGCAAAAGAAATCCAGGCAAGGCAAGGCAAGGCAAATTTAGGAAAGCCAGGCAAGGCAAATCGAGGCAAGGCAAATCCAGGCAAGGCAAGGCAAGGCACATCAAGTCAAGGCAAATTCAGTCAAGGCAATGCAGGGAAAAAAACAAGCAAGGCAAAGTAAGGCAAATCTAGGCAAGGCAAATCCAGGCAAGGCAACGCAAGACAAGGCAAGGCAAGGCAAGGCAAATCTAGGCAAGGCAAAGCCAGACAAGGCAAATTTAGGCAAGGCGAATTTATGAAAGGCTAATCTAAGCAAGGCAAATCCAGGCAAGGCAGATCCAGGAAAGGCAAATCCAGGAAAGGCAAATCCAAAAAATGCAAGGCAAAAAGAATCCAGGCAAGACACATCCCGACAAGGTAAAGGAATGCAAGGCAAATACTGGCAAGGAAAATTCGGGCAAGGCAAAAAAAAGCAAGGCAAATGTAGTGAAGGCAAATCCAGGCAAGGCAATTCAGGCAAGGAAAACCCAAACAAATCAAATCCAGAAAAGGCAACTCCAGGCAGGGCCAAACCAGCCTAGTCAAATCCTTCCAAGGATAATCCAGGCAAGGCAAATTCAGGCAAGGCAAATCCAGGCAAGTCAAATCCAGACAAGGCAAGGCAAGGCAATTCCAAGCAATGCAAATCAAGGCAAGTCAAGACAAGGCAAATACAGGAAATGCAAGGCAGAAGAAATGCAGGTAAGGCAAATCCAGTTAAGGCAAATCCTGATCAGGCTAATGCAGGAAAGGCAAATCTAGGCAAGACAAATCCAGGAAAAACAAATCCTGGCAAGAAAAATCCAGGGAAGACAAATGTAGGCAAGGCAAGGCATGGCAAGGGAAATCCAGGAAAGGCATGGCAAGTAAAATCTGGGCAATACAAATCCTGGCAAGGCAAGGTAATGCAAGGCAAATACAGGCAAGGCATGTCCAGGAAAGGCAAGGCTAGGCAAATTCAGTAAAGGAAAATTCAGGCAAGGCAAGGCCAGGCAAATCCAGGAAAGGCCAGGCATGGCAAATCGAGGCAAGGCAAATCCAGGCAAGGGAAGGCAAGGCACATCATGTCAAGGCAAATTCCGTCAAGGCAACGCAAGGCATAAACAGGCAAGGCAAGTTAAGGCAAATCCAGACAAGGCAAATCCAGATAAGGCAAGGCAAAGCAAGGCAAATCAAGGCAAGGCAAACCCAGACAAGGAAAATTTAGACACGGCAAATTTATGTAAGGCTAATCTAGGCAAGGCAAATCTAGACAAGGCAGATTCAGGAAAGGCAAATCCAGGAAAGGCAAATCTGGGAAAGGCAAGGCAAAAGGAATCCCGGCCAGACAAATCCCGACAAGGCAAAGGATTTCAAGGCAAATACTGGTAAGGAAAATCCAATCAAGGCAAAAAAAGGCAAGGAAAATGCAGTCAAGGCAAATCCAGGCAAGGCACGGCAAATTCATGCAAGGAAAACCCAAACAATTCAAATCCAGAAAGGGCAACTCCAGGCAGGACCAAACCAGCCAAGGTAAATTCTTCCAAGGATAATCCAGGCAAGGCAAATCTGGGCAAGGCAAATCAAGGCAAGGCAAATCAAGGCAAAATAAATCCAGGCAAGTCAAATCCAGGCAAGGCAAGGCAAGGCAATTCCAAGCAATGCAAATCTAGGCAAGTCAAGGCATGGCAAATACAGGCAACGCAAGGCAGAAGAAATGCAGGTAAGGCAAATCCAGTTAAGGCAAATCCTGGCCAGGCTAATGCATGCAAGGAAAATCTAGGCAAGGCAAACCCAGGGAAGGCAAATCCAGGCAAGGCAAATTCAGGAAAGACAAATCCAGGAAAGGCAAGGCAAGGCAAGGCAAGGAAAATCCAGGCAATACAAATCCAGAAAAGGCAAAGCATGACAAGGGAAATCCAGGAAAGGCAAGGCAAGGAAAATCAGGGCAATACAAATCCCAGCAAGGCAAGGTAATGCAAGGCAAATACAGGCAAGGCAAATTCAGTCAAGGCAAATTCAGGCAAGGCAAATTCAGGCAAGGCAAATTCAGGCAAGGAAAATCCAAACAATTCAAATCTAGGGAAGATAACTCCAGGCAAGGCATCTCCAGGCAAGACCAAACCAGGAAAAATAAATCCTGCCAAGGCTAATCTAGGCAAGGCAAATCCATGCAAGTCAAATCCTGGCAAAACAAATCCAGGCAAGACAAATCGGAGTAAGGCAAGGTAAGGCAATTCCAGGCAAGGCAAATCTACACAAAGACAAGGAAAGGCAAATCCAGGTAAGGCAAGGCAAGGTAAGGCAAATCCAGGCAAGGTGAATTCAGACACAGCAAATCCTGGGCAAGGTAATGCAGGCAAGGCAAATCTAGGCAGGCAAATCCAGGCAAAATAAATCCAGGCAATGCAGAGCAAGGCAAATTTAGGCAAGGCAAGGCAAGGCAAATAGAGGCAAGGCAAGTCCAGGAAAGGCAAGGCAAGGCACATCGAGGCAAGGCAAATCTGGCCAAGGCAATGCAAGGCAAAAACAGGCAAGGCAAGGTAAGACAAATCCAAGCAGGGCAAATACAGGCAAGGCAAGGCAAGGCAAATCCAGGTAAGGGAAATCCAGGGAATGTAAATTTAGACAACGCAAATCCAGGCAATGCTAATCCAGGCAAGGCAAATCCAGGTGAGGTAGATACAGAAAAGGCAAATCCAGAAAAGGCAAATCCAAAAAAGACAAGGCAAGAAAAATCCAGGCAAGACAACTATCAGCAAGGTAAAGTAATGCAAGACAAATACAGGTAAGGCATATTCAGGAAAGGCAAACCCAGGCAAGAAAAATTCAGGTAAGGAAAACCCAAAAAATTCAAATTCAGGCAAGACAACTTTAGGCAAGTCAATTCCAGATAAGGGCAAACCACGCAAGGCAAATCCTGGCAAGGCTAATCCAAGCAAGGCAAATAAAGGCAAGGCAAATCCAGGCAAGGCATATTCAAGCAAAACAAATTTAGGCACAAGCAATACAGGCAAGGCAAGGCAAGGCAAGGCAATTCCAGACAAGGGAAATTTAGGCAAGATAGGGCAAGGAAAAACAAGGCAAGGGAAGGCAAATTCAGGCAATGCATGCAAGGCAAGGCAAATACAGGCAACGCAAATCCTGTAAAACAAGACACAGCAAGGCAAATTCAGGCAAGGCAAGGGAAGGCAAATCCAGTAAGGAAAATCCAAGCATGGCAAGGGAGGGCAAGACAAATCCAGGCAAGGCAAATTCAGGCAAGGAAAACCCAAACAATTCAAATCCAGGAAAGGCAACTCCAGGCAAAGACAAACCAGGTAAGGCAAATCCTGCCAAGGCTAATCAAGGCAAGGCAAATCCAGGCAAAATAAACCCAGGCAAGTTAAATTCAGGCAATGCAAAGCAAGGCAAATCCAGGAAAGGGAAGGCAGAACATATCCAGGTAAGGCAAATTCAGGAAAGGCAAATCCTGGCCAGACTAATGCAAGCTAGGCAAATCTAGACAAGGCAAATCCAGGCAAAACTAATTTAGGCACTGCAAATTCAGGCAAAATAAATCCAGGGAAGGCATATCCAGGCAAAACAAATTTAGCAAGGCAAATACAGCAAAGGCAAATCCAGGAAAGGCAAGGCAAGAAAGATCCAGGCAAGGCAAATTCAGTCACTGAAAATTTAGGCAAGAAAAATGCAGGCAAGGCAAGACAAACCAAGGCAAATTCAGCAAAGGCAAGGGAAGGAAAATTATGGCAATACAAATCCCGGCAAGGCAAAGTAATGCAAGGCAAATCCAGGCAAGGCATATCCATGAAAGGCAAGGCAAGGGAAATCCAGTCAAGGCAAATCCAGACAAGGCACATTCAGGCAAGTAAAAATCAAACAATTCAAATCCAGGCAAGACAAATCCAGGCAAGGTAACTCCAGGCAAGACAAAACCAGGCAAATCAAATTCTGCCAAGGAAAATCCAAGCAAGGCAAATCCCGGCAAACAAATGCAGGCAAGACAAATCGAAGTAAGGCAAGGCAAGGCAATCCCAGGCAAGGCACATCTAGGCAAGACAAGGCAAACCAAATCCAGCCAAGGCAAGTCAAGGCAAATCCAGGCAAGGTAAGTTCAGACAAGAAAAATTCTGGCCAAGGTAATGCAGGCAAGGAAAATCTAGGCAAGGCAAATACAGGCCAACAAATCCAGGCAAGGAAAGACAAGGCAAATCTAGGCAAGTCCAGGCAAGGCAAATTGAGGCAAGGCATACCCAGGGGAGGCAAGGCATACCCAGGGGAGGCAAGGCAAGGCACATCCAGACAAGGCAAATCTGGTCAAGGCAACACAAGGCAAAAACAGGCAAGGCAAGACAATGCAAATCAAGGCAAGGGAAATCCAGGCAATGCAAATTTAGGCAATGCAAATCCAGGAAAGACTAATAAAGGTAAGTCAAATCCAGGCAAGGTAGATCCAGAAAAGGCAAATCAAAAAAACGGAAGGCCAGAAAAATCCAGACAAGACAACTATTGGCAAGGTAAGGTAATGCAAGGCAAATACAGCTAAGGCATATCAAGGAAAGGCAAGGCAAGGCAAATCCAGTCGTGGCAAATTCAGGCAAAACAAATTCAGACAAGGAAACCAAAAAATTGCAAATCCAGGGAAAACAACTGTAGGCAAAGCAACTCCAGGCAAGGCCAAACCAGGCAAGGCAAATCCAGGCAAGGCAAATCCAGGCAAAACAAATCCAGGCAAATTAAATCCAGGCAAGGCAAATTCAGGCAAGGCAAATTAAGGAAAGGCAAGCAAGGCAAAACCAGGTAAGGCAAAGAAAATCCAGCTAAGGCAAGGCAAACCGAGGCAAGTCAAAGCAAAGCCAGACAAGGCAAGGCAAGGAAAATCCAGCCAAGACAAGACAAGGCAAACCCAGGCAAGCAAGGGAAGGCAAATCCAGTCAAGGCAAGGCAAATATCGACAAGGCAAGGCAAATTCAGGCAAGGCAAGGCCAGGCAATGCAAATGCAGGCAAGGCAAGGCACATCGAGGAAAGACAAGGCAAATCCAGGAAAGGCAAGGCAAGGCAAAGCAAGGCAAATCCAGATAATGTAAGGCAAGAAAAGGCAATTCCATGCATGGCAAGGCAAATCTAGGCAAGGCAAGGCAAATCCAGGCAAGGCAAGGCCTATCAAATCAAGGCACGGCAAATCCAGGAAATGCAAGACAAATCCAGGCAAGGCAAGGCAAATCCAGGCAAGGCAAAACAAATTTAGTATAGGCAAGGAAAATACAGTAAAGGCAAGGATAATGCAGGCAAAAATCCAGAAAGAAAGAAAAATCCAGGCAAGGCAATGTAAGAAAAATTGAGACAAAACAAGGCAAGGCAAGGGAAGCAAATCAAGGCAAGGCAAGGCAATTCCATGCAAGGCAAGGCAATGCAAATCCAGGAACTGCAATGCAAATCCAGGCACGGCAAGGCAAGTCAAATCCAGTCAATGCAATGCAAATTTGGGCAAAATAAGGCAAGGCAAATCCAGGCAAGGCAAGGCAGTGCAAATCCAGGATAAGCAAGGCAAGTCAATGCAAATCCAGAAAATGCAAAACAAATCAAGGCAGAAAAAGGCAAAGCAAATCCAGGTAACACAATGCAAATTCAGGCATGGCAAGGCAAATCCAGGCAAGGCAAGGCAACGCAAATTCAGGCAAGTCAAGAAAAGGCAAATCCAGGCAAGGCAAGGCAAGGCAACGCAAATTCAGGCAATGTAATGCAAGGCAAATTAAGGCAAGGCAAAGTAAGTCAAATCCAGCCAAGGGAAGGCAATGCAAGGCAAAGCAAATACAGGATAGGCAAGGCAAGGCAAATAAAGTTAAAAAAAATGTAAAGCACATTTAGGCAAAGCAAGGCAAGACAAAAACAGGCAAATCGGGTAAAACAAGGCAAGGGAAGGCAAAGTCAGGCAAGACAAGGCAAGGCAAGGCAAATCCAGTTAAAGCAAGGCAAATCCAGGCGAGTCAAGGCCAGAAAGGCAAATCCATGCAAGGCAAGGCAAATCCAGGCAAGGAAAAACAAATTCAGGCAAGACAAGGCAAATCCAGGCAAGAAAAATGAAATCCAGGCAAGGCAAGGCAAATCCAGGCATGGCAAGGCAAATCCTTGCAATGCAATGTAAATCCAGGCAAGGAAAGTAAAATCCAAACAAGGCAATGCAAGCCAAATCCAGGCAAGGCAAAAGAAGGCAAATCCAGGTAAGGAAAGGCAATGCAAATCCAGGCAAGATAAGTCAAGGAAATCCAGGCAAGGCAAGGCAAGGCAAATCCATGCATGGCAAGGGAAGCCAAAAGAAATCTTAGCAATGAAGGCAAGGCAAGGCAAATTTAAGCAATGCAATACAATGCAAGACAAACTTAGGCAAGGCAAGGCAAGGCATATCTAGCCAAGGGAAGGCAACACCAGGCAAGGCAAATCCAGGATTGGCAAGACAAGGCAAAGCGAGGCGAGGCAAGGCAAATTCAGGCACGTCAAGGCAAATCCAGGCAATTCAAGGCCAGAAAGGCATATGCAGGCAGGGCAAGGCAAATCCAGGCAAGAGAAAACAAATCCAGACAAGACAAGGCAAATAGAGACAAGATAAAAGAAATCCAGGAAAGGCATCCAAATCCAGGCATGGCAAGGCAAATCCAATCATGGCAAGGGAAATCCTAGCAACACAAGGCAAATCCAGGTAAGGCAAGGCAAATACAAACAAGGCAATGCAAGGCAAATTCAGGCAAGTCAAGGCAAGGCAAATACAGAAAATGCAATGCAAATCAAGGCAAAACAAGGCAAGGAAAATCCAGGCATGGCAAGGTAAATCCAGGCAAAACAAGGCAAGGCGAGGCTATGCAAATCCAGGCAAGACAAGGCAAATCCATCCAAGGAAAGGCAGTGCAAATCCAGGCTAGGCAAGGCAAGGAAATCCAGGCAAAACAAGGAAAGGTAAGGCTAGGCAAATACAGGCAAGGCAAGGCAAATCCATCCAAGGCAAGGCAGTGCAAATCCAGGCTAGGCAAGGCAAGTCCAGGCGAATCCAGAAAATGCAATACAAATCAAGGCAGAAAAAGGCAAGGCAAATCCAGGCAATGCAATGCAAATACAGGCAAGGCAATGCAAGTCAAATCCAGGCAAGTCAACAAAAAGCAAATCCAGGCAAGGCAAGGCAAGGCAAATTCAGGCAATGCAATGAAAGGCAAATTTAGGCAAGGCATGACAAGTCAAATTCAGCCAAGGGAAGGTAACGCAAGGCAAGGCAAATCCAGCATAGGCAGGGCAAGGGAAATTAAGGTATGGAAATGCAAGGCACGTTTAGGCAAAGCTAAACAAGGCAAATCGAGGTAAGGCAAGGCCTGGCAAAGTCAGACGAGGCAAGGGAAGTGAAGGCAAAGCCAGGCAAAGCAAGGCAAGGCAAATTGAGGCGAGGCAAGGCAAATCCAGATAAAGAAAGGGAAATCCAGGCAAGGCTAGGTAAAACCAGGCAAGGCAAGGCAAATGCAGGCAGGTCAAGGCCAGGCAAGGCAAATCCAGGTAAGGCAAGGCAGATCCATGCAAGAGAAGGCAATTTCAGACAAGACAAGGCAAATTCAGGCAAAAAAGGCAAGGCAAATCCAAGCAACGTGAGGGAAGATTAGGCAAATCCAGGCAAGGCAAGGCATCTTCAGGCAATGCAAGGGAAATCCAGGCAACGAAAGGCACATCCAGGCAAAGCAATGCAAATCCAAGCATGGCAAGGTAAATCCAGGCAAGGCAAGAAAAGGCAAATTCAGGCTAGTCAACGCAAGTCCAGGCAAGGCAAAAAAGGCAAATTCAGGCAAGGCAAGGTAAACCAAGGCAGAGCAAGGCAAATCAAGGTAGAGCAAGACAAATCCAGTCAAGGAAAGGCAAAAAAGGGCAAATCCAGTAGAGGCAAGGCAAATCCAGGCAAGTTAAG
>CM052658.1:95684505-95734434 GCA_028533165.1 Leontopithecus rosalia
CTTGGCAAGGCAAAGTAATGCAAGACAAATACTGATAAGGCATATCCAGGAAAGGAAAGGAAAGGCAAATCCAGTCATGGCAAATCCAGGCAAGGCAAATATAGGCAAGAAAAACCCAAACAATTCAAATCCGGGCTAGACAACTCCAGGAAAAAACAACCCCAGGCAATGCCAAACCAAGCCATGCAAATCCTGGCCAGGCTATTCCAGGCAAGGCAAATCCAGCAAGGCATATCCAGGCCAACAAGGCAAGGCAAGACAATTCCAGGCATGGAAAATTTAGGCAAGAAAGGGAAAGGCAAATCCAGGCAAGAAAAGTCAAGCGTAGGCAAATCCAGGCAATGCATGGAAAGGCAAGCAAATACAGACAAGGCAAATCCCTGAAAAACAAGGCAAGACAAAAAAAAAATCCAAGCAAGGCAAATCCAGGCAAGGCAAGACCAGGGAAAGTAAGGGCAAACAAATCCAGAAAAGACAAATCCAAGAAGGCATGGCAAGGCAAATCTAGACAATGCAAATTCAGGCAAGGCAAGGAAAGGAAAATACAGGCAATAGGAATCCAGGCACGGCAAAGAAAGGCAACGCAGGGCAAGGCGAATCCAGGTAAGGCAAATTCAGGCAAGGCAAGGCAGTGCCAAAAAATTCAGGTAATACAAATTCAGGCACGGCAAGGCAAGGAAACGCAGGTCAAGGCAAATCCAGGCAAGGCAAATTCAGGCAAAGAAAACCCAAAAAATTCAAATCCAGGAAAGGAAACTTTAGGCAAGGCAACTCCAGGCAAGAACAAACCAGGCAAAGCAAATCCTGCCAAGGCTAATCCAGGAAAGGCAAGTCGAACCAAGTAAAATACAGGCAAGGCAAGCACAGGCAAGCCAAATCCAGACAAGGCATATCCAGGCAAAACAAATCTGGGCAATGCATATCAAGGGAAGGCACATCAAGAAACAGCAAGGCAAGGAAAATTTAGGGAAGGCAAATCTAGGCAAGTCAAATCCATTCAAAGCAAATCCATGCAAGGCATATCCAGGCAAGGCAAGGGAAGGCAATGCAAGGCAAGGCAAGGCAAATCCAGATAAACAAGGCAAATAAAATCCAGGCAATACAAATCCCGGCAAGGCAAAGTAATGCAAGACAAATACAGTCAAGGCATATCCAAAAAAAGGCAAGGCAAGACAAATCCAGCCAAGGCAAATTCAGGCAAGGAAAACCCACAGAATTTATATCCATTAAAGACAATTCCAGGCAAGGCCAAAGCAGGCAAGGCAAATCCTAGCAAGAAAAATCCAGGCAAAGCAAATCCAGTCAAGGCATATACAGGCTAAACAAATCCAGGAAGGCAAATTAAGCAAGACAGGGTAAGGCAAATCCAGGCAAGGCAAAGCAAGGGAAGGCAAAACCAGGCAATGTATAGCAAGGCAAGGCAAGGCAAATCCAGGCAATGCAAATTCGAGAAAAACAAGGCAAGGCAAGGCAAACCCAAGCAAGGCAAATCCAGGCAAAAAAAATACAGAGAAGGCAAATGCAGTCAAGGCAAATTCAGACAAGGATAACTCAGGCTAGGCAAGGCAAGAAAAATTCAGGCAAGACAAATCCAGGCAAGGAAAGGCAAGGCAATGCAGGGTAAAGAAAATCAAAGCAAGGCAAATTCAGTTAAGGAAAATGCATAAAACTAAAATTCAGGCAAGGAAACTCCAGGCAAGGAAACTCCAGGCAAAACCAAGCCAGGCAAAGCAAATCCTGGCAAGGAAAATTCAGGCAAAGCAAATCCAGTCAAGGCATATCCAGGCTAAAAAAATACACGCAAGGCAAATCCAGGAAAAACAAATTAAGGCAAGGAAAATCCAGACAAGGCAAGGCAAGGCAATTCCACGCAAGGCAAATCTGGGCAAGACAAGAAAAAGCAAATTCGGGCAAGGAAAGGCAAGGAAAGGCAAATCCAGGCAAGGTAAATACAGACAAGGAAAATTCTGGCCTAGGTAATGCAGGCAAGGCAACTCTAGGCAATGCAAATCCAGGCAAAACAAATCCACGCAAGGCAAGGCAATGCAATTTCAGGCAAGGCAAGGCACAGCCAGGCAAGGCAAATCCAGACAAGGCAAGGCAAGGCAAAAGCAGACAAGGGAAGATAAGGCAAATCTAGGCAAGGCAAGGCAAGGCAAATCCAGGCAAGGCAAATCCAGGCATGGAAATTTAGGCAAGTCAAATCTAGACAAGGCTAATCTAGGCAAGGCAAATCGAGGCAAGGTAGATCCATGAAAGGAAAATCCAGGAAAGTCAGATCCAGAAAAGGCAAGACAAGGAAAATCCAGACAATACAGATTTTGGCAAAACAAAGAAATACAAGGCAAACACTGACAAGGCAAATTTAGGCAAGGCAAGGCAACACAAGGCAAATCCAGTCAAGGCAAATCCAAGCAAGGCTAATCAAGGCAAAATAAATCCAGGCAAGTCAAATCCAGGAAATGCAGTGCAAGGCAATTCTAAACAAGACAAAATAGACAAGGCAAGGTAAGGCAAATGCAGGCAAAGCAAGGCAGAAGAAATTCAGGTAATGTAAATCCAGGCAATGCAAATACTGGCCATACTAATGCAGGCAAGGCAAATCTAGGCAAGGAAAATCCAGGCAAAACAAGGAAGGGCAAGGTATATCCAGGCAAAACAAATACAGAAAAGGCAAATCCAGGACAGGCAAATCCAGAAAAGGCAAGGCAAGGAAAATCCGGACAAGGCAAATCAGGCAAAGCATATCAAAGCAAGGCAAGGCAAGGTGAGGCAAATCCAGCAAAGGCATGGCAAAGAAAATCAGGGCAATAAAAATCCCAGCAAGGCAAAGTAATTCAAGGCAAATATAGGCAAGGCATATCCAGAAAAGGCAAGGCAAGGCAAATCCAGTCAGGGCAAATCTGGGCAAGGCAAATTCAGGCAAGAAAAACCCAAACAATTCAAATCGAGGCAAGACAACTCCAGACAAGGCCAAACGAGGCAAGGCAAATCCTGCCAAGGCTAATACAGGCAAGGCAAATCTAGGCAAGACAAGGCAAGGCGAATCCAGGGAAAACAAGGCAAGGCAAATCCAGCAAGGTAAATCCAGACAAGGCAAACCCTGGCCAGGGTAATGTAGGCAAGGCAAATCTAGGCAAATCAAATCCAGGCAAAACAAATCCAGGCAAGGCAAGGCAAGGCAAAATCAGGCAAGCTCACAAAGGCAAATCGAGGCAAGGAAAATCCAGGTAAGACAAGGCAAGGCACAGAAAGGCAAGGCAAATCCCATCAAGGCAATGCTAGGCAAAAACAGGCAAGTCAAAATAACCAAATCCAGAGAAGACAAATCCAAGCAAGGCAAATTTAGGCAAGGCAAATCCAGGCAAGGCTGATCCAGGCAAGGAAAATAGAGGCAAGGAAGATCTAGGAAAGGCAAATTCAGACAAGGCAAATTTTGGCAAGGCAAATCCAGACAAGGCTGATCCATGCAAGAAAAATCCAGGCAAGAATGATCTAGGGAAGGCAAATCCAGAAAAGGCAAATACATAAATGGCCACCTAAGAAAAATCCAGGCAAGACAAATCCCAGGAAGGCAAATCCCGGCAAGGCAAAGTAATGTAGGGCAAATCCAAGCAAGGCAAATCCAGGCAAGGAAATTTAGGCAAGGCCAAACCAGGCGAGGCAAACCCTGGCAAGACTAATCCAGACAAGGCAAATCTAGGCAAAACAAGGCAAGGCAAGACAAATCAAGGCAAGGCAAATCCAGGCAAGGCAAGACATAACCAGGTCAGGCACGTCCAGGGAAATAATGGAAAACAAATCCAGGCACCGCAATTCCAGGAAAGGCATGGTAACGCAAATCCAGACAAGGCAAATTCAGGCAAGGCAAGGCAAGGAAAATTTAGGCAAGACAAATCGAGGCAGGACAAGGCAAGGCAACGCAGGGCAAGGCAAATCCAGGCAAGGCAAATTCAGGCAAGGAAAACCCAAAAAATTCAAATCCAAACAAGAAAACTCCAGGCAAGGCAACTACAGGAAAGACCAAACCAGGCAAAGCAAATTCTGCCAAGACTAATCTGGGCAAGGAAAATCTAGGCAAGGCAAATATAGGCAAGGCAAATACAGGCAAGGCAAATATAGGCAAAACAAATTCAGGGAAGGAATATCCAGGCATGGCGAGTCAAGGCAAAAATGCATGCAAAGCAAATCCAGGCAAAATAAATCCAGGCAAGTCAAATCCAGGCAACGCAAGGCAAGGCAATTTGAAGCAAGGCAAATATAGGCAAGACAAAGGAAGGAAAATACAGGCAAGGCAAGGCAGAACAAACCTAGGTAAGGCAAATCCAGGCAAGGCAAATTCTGGCCAGGCTAATGCAAATCTTGGTAAGGAAAATCCAGGCAAGGAAAATCCAGGTAAGGCAATGAAAGGCAAATACAGGCAAAGTAAGTAAAAACAAATCCAGGCAAGGCAAATCCACGCAAAACAAATCCAGGCAAGGCAAGGCAAGGCAATTCAAGGCCATGCATATCTAGGCAAGACAAGCAAGTCAAATCCAGGCAAAGCAAGGCAAAGCAAATCCAAGAAAGATACATCCAGACAAAACAAATCCTGTCCAGGGTAATGCAGGCAAGGCAAATCTCCGCCAGGCAAATCCAGGAAAAACAAATCCAGGCAAAGCGAGGCAAAGCAAATCCAGGCAAGGGAAGGCAAGGCAAATTGAGGCAAGGTAAATCTAAGCAAGGCAAGGTGGGGCACATCCTGGCAAGACAAATTCTGTCAATGCAATGAAAGGTAAAATCAGGCAAGGCAAGGTAAGACAAATCCAGGCAAGGCAAATCCAGTTAAGAAAAATTTAGGTAAGGCAAATCCAGGCAAGGCTAACCCATGCAAAGCAAATCCAGTCAAGGTAGATGCAGGAAAGGCAAATCCAAAAAAAGGCAAATCCATGAAAGGCAAGGCAAAGAAAATTCATGAAAGACAACAATTGGCAAGGCAAAGTAATGCAAGGCAAATACAGGTAAGGCATATCCAGGAAAGGCAAGGCAAGGCAAATCCAGTCAAGACAAATCCAGGCAAAACAAATTCAGTTAAGAAAAACCCAAACAATTAAAATCCAGGCAAGACAACTTTAGGGAAAGCCACTCCAGGCAAGACCAAACCAGGCAAAGCAAATCCTATCAAGGCTAATCCAGGCAAGGCAAATCCAGGCAAAACAAATCCAGGAAAGGCAAATCCAGGCAAAGCAAGGCAAGGCAATTCCAGGCCTGGCAAATATAGGCAAGACAAAACAAGACAAATTCAGGCAAAACAAGGCAAGGCAAATTTAGGCAAGGTAAATCCAGATAAGTAAAATTGAGGTAAGGCAAGGCAAGAAAAATTCAGACAAGACAAATCCAGGCAAGGCAAGGCAAGGTAATGCAGGGCAAGGCAAATCCAGGCAAGGCATATCCAGGCTAAACAAATCCAGGCAAGGCAAATCCAGGCAAAACAAGGCAAGGAAATTTCAGGCAAGGCAAATTTAGGCAAGACATGGAAAGGCAAATCCAGGCAAGGCAAGGCAAAGGAATGCAAATGCAAGCAACGCATGCAATGGCAAGGCAAATTCTGGAGATTCAAATCCCAGAAAAGCAAGGCAAGGGAAGGCAAATCCAGGAAAGGCAAGTCCAAAAAAGCAAGAAAAAATAAATCCAGACAAGGCAAATTCAGGCAAGTCATGGCAAAGAAAATCCAGACAAGAAAAATTCAGGCAAGGCAAGGCAAGGCAAATCCAGGTGAAACAAATTTAGGCACAGCAAGGCAAAGCAACGCAGGGAAAGGCAAATCCAGGCAAGGCAAATTCAAGGAAAAAACTCCAAACAATTCAAATCCAGGCAAGGCAAATCCTGGCCAGGCTAATGCAGGAAAGGCAAATCTAGGCAAGGCAAATTCTAGCAAAACAAATCCAGACAAGGAAAATCCAGGCTAGGCAATTCCAGACAAGGCATATTCAGGCCAAACAAATTTAAGCAATGCAAATCCGTGGAAGGCAAATCAAGGAAGGGCAAGGAAAGGAAGATACAGGCAAGGCAAATCTGCGCAAGGCAAATTCAGGCAAGAAAAACCCAAGCAATTCAAATCCAGGCAAAACAAATTCAGGCAAGGCAAATCCAGGCAATGCAAATCCAGACGAGTAAAATTCAGAAAATGCAAGGGAAAGAAAATTCAGTCAGGACAAACACAGTCATGGCAAGGAAAGGCAATGCAGGGCAAGGTAAATCGAGGCAAGGAAAACCCCAAACAATTCAAATCCAGGCAAGGGAATTCCAGGCAAGGCAACTCCAGGCAACATCAAACCAGGCAAAACAAATCCTGTCAAGGCTAATCCAGGAAAGACAAATTCAGTCAAGGTAAATACAGGCAAAGAAAATATAGGCAAGACAAATACAGGCAAAACAAATCCAGGCAAGGCATATCAAGGCAAAGCAAGGCAAGGGAATTCCATGGAAGGCAAATCTGGGAAAAACAAGGAAAGGCAAATCCAGGCAAGGCAAAGCAAGGCAAGGCAAATCCAGACAAGGCAAATTCTGGACATGTTAATGCAGGCAAGGCAAATTTAGGCAAGGCAAATAGAGGCAAGACAAATCCAGGCAAGGCAAGGCAAGGAAAATCAAGGCAAGGCAAATCCAGGCAAAACAAATTTAGGCAAAACAAATCCAGACAAGGCTAGTTTAAGCAAGGCAAAAACAGGCAAGGTAGATCCAGGAAAGGCAAATGCAGAAAAGGCAAGGAAAGGAAAATCCACACAAGGCAGATCCTGGCAAGACAAAGAAATGCAAGGCAAATACTAGCAAGGCAAATTTAGGCAAGGCAAGGCAAGGAAAATCCAGTCAAGTAAAATCCAGGAAAGGCAAATCCAGACAAGGATGATCCAGGCAAAACAAATCAAAGCAATGCAAATTTAGAGATGACAAATCAAGAAAGGGAAAGGCAAGGAAAATCCAGGCAAGGAAAATCTAGGCAAGGCAAATCTATTCAAGGCAAATTCAGGCAACTCAAAGCTAGGAAAGGCAAGGCAAGGCAAGGCAAATAAAATCCACGCAATACAAATCCTGCCAAGGCAAAATAATGCAAGGCAAATACAGGCAAGGCATATCCAGGAAAGGCAAGCCAAGGCAAATCCAGTCAAGGCAAATCGACACAAGGCAAATTCAGGCAAGGAAAACCCAAACAATTCAAATCCAGGCAACACAGCTCTGGGAAAGGCAATTTCAAGCAAGGCCAAACCAGGCAAGACAAATCCAGGCAAGGGAAGGCAAGGAAAATCCAGGCAAGGCAATTTATGCAAGGAAAATACAGGTAAGGCATATCCAGGAAAGGCAAGGCAAGGCAAATCCAGTCAAGGCAAATTCAGGCAAGGCAAATTCATGCAAGGAAAACCCAAACAATTCAAATCCAGGCAAGAAAACTCCGGGCAAGGTAACTCCAGGCAAGGCCGAACCAGGCGAAGCAAATACTAGTGAGGCTAATCCAGGCAAGGCAAATCCAGGCAAAGCAAAGAAAATCCAGACAAGATAAGTTCAGGGAAAGGAAAGAAAAACAAATCTAGACAAGGCAAATTCAGGCAAGGCATGGCAAGGCAAATCTAGAGAAGAAAATTCAGGCAAGGCAATGCAAGAAAAATCCAGGTAAAACAAATCCAGGAATGGCAAGGCAAGGCAAACACAGGCGAGGCAAATTCAGGCAATAAAAAAACCCAAACAATTTAAATCCAGACAAGGAATCTTCAGGCAAGGCAACTCCAGGAAAGACCAAATCAGGCAAAGAAAATCCTGCCAAGGCTAATACAGGCAAGGCAAATCCAGGCAAGGCAAATTTAGGCAAAACAAATCCAAGCAAGGCAAATTTAGAAAGAACAAATTCCGGCAAGGCACGGCAAGGCAAGGCAAATCCAGGCAAGGCAAACCTAGGCAAGGCAAATCCAGGCAAATTAAATCCAGGCAAGGCAAATCCAGACAAGGCATATCAAGGCAAAACAAATACAGGCAAGGGCAAAGCAAGGAAGGGCAAGGCAAGGAAAATCCAGGCAAGAAAAATTTAGGCAAGGAAAATCCATTCAAGTCAAATTCAGACAAGGCAAATCCAGGCAAGAAAAGGCAAATCCAATAAAGGCAAGGCAAAAAAATCCAGGCAATACAAATCCCGGCAAGGCAAAGTAAGGCAAGGCAAATACAGGCAACGCATATCCAGGAAAGTCAAGGCAAGTAAAATCCAGTGAAGGCAAATCCAGGCAAGGCAAATTCAGTCAAGAAAAACCCAAATAATTCAAATCCTGATAAGACAACTCCAAGCAAGGCAACTCCAGGCAAGCCAAACCAGGCAAGGCAAATTCTGGCAAAGCTAATCCAGGTAAGGCAAATTCTAGCAAGCCTAATCCAGGCAGGGCAAATCCAGGCAAGGCAAATCCAGGCAAAGCAAATCCAGGCAAGGCATATCCAGGCAATGCAAATCCATGCAAGGCAAGGCAAATCCATGCAAGGCAAGGCTAGGCAATTCCCGTCAATGCAAATTTAGGCAGGAAATGGCAAAGCAAATGCAGGTAAAGCAAGGCAATGAAAAGCAAATCCAGGAAAGCACGGCAAGGCAAGAAAAATGCAGGCAATTCAAATTTTGAAAAAAAACAAGGCAAGGCAAGGCAAATCCTGGCAAGGCATGTAAATCCAGGCAAGGCAAGTCAAGATAAAGTAAGGGAAAACAAATCCAGACAAGGCAAATTCAGGCTAGGCAAATTCAGGCAAGGCATGGCAACGCATATCCAGACAAGGTATTTCTGGCAATGCAAGACAAAGAAAATCCAGGCAAAAAAATTTATTCACAACAAGGCAAAGAAACGCAGGGCACAGCAAATTCAGACAAGGCAAATTCAAGTAAAGAAAACCCAAACAATCCGAATTCAGGCAAGGAAACTCCAGGCAAGGCAACTCCAGGCAAGACCAAACCAGACAAAGCAAATTCTACCAAGGCTAATCCATTCAAGGCAAATCCAGGCAATAAAAATCCAGGCAAGGCAAATCCAGGCAAGGCAAGGCAAGGCAATTCAAAACAAGGCTAATCTAGGACAGAAAAGTGAAGGCAAATACAGGCAAGGCAAGGCAGAACAAATCTAGGTAAGGCAAATCCAGGCAAGGCAAATCCTGGCCAGGCTAATCCAGGCAAAGCAAATGTAGGCAAGGAAAGGCAAATCGAGGCATGGTGAATCCAGGCAAGGCAAGGCAAGGCACATCCAGGCAAGGAAAATCTCCTCAAGGTAACGCAAGGCAAAAGCAAACAAGGCAAGGTAAGGCAAATCCAGGCGAGGCAAATTCAGTCAAGACAAATCCAGGACAGGCTAATTGAGGCAAGGTAAATGTATGAAAGGTAGATCCAGGAAAGGCCAATCCAGGAAAGGCAAAACAAGAAAAATCCAGGCAAGGCAAATCCAGGCAAAATAAATCCAGGCAGAACAAATCTAGGCAAGGCAAGAAAAATCCAGGAAAGGCAAGGCAGGGGAAATCCAGGCAAGACAAATCCCAGGAAGGTAAAGTACTGCAAGGCAAATATATGCAAGGCATATCCAGAAAAGGGAACCAAGGCAAATCTAATTAAGGCAAATCCAGGCAAGGTAAACCCAAACAATTCAAATCCAGGCAAGGTTACTCCAGGCAAGGCAACTCCAGGTGAGGCCAAAGAAGGCAATGAAAATTAAGAAAAGACAAGACAAGGTAAATCAAGGTAAGAAAAGGCAAGGCAAGGAAAATCCAGGCAACGTATGGTAAGGCAAGGAAAATACAGGCAATGCAATTCCCAGAAAAACAAGTCAAGGCAAGGCAAATCCAGGCAAGGCAAATCCAGGCAAAGTAAGAAAAACAAATCCAGGCAGGGCATATCCAGGCAAGGCATGGCAAGGCAATTTCAGAAAAGGCAAATACAGGTAAGACAAGGCAAAACAAATTCAGGCAAGACAAATCTAGGCAAAAGAAGGCAAGGCAACGCAAATTCAGGCAAGAAAAACACAAACAATTCAAATCCAGGCAAGGTAACTTTAGGCAAGGAAACCACAGGCAAGACCAAATCAGGTAAACCAAATTCTGCCAAGGCTAATCCAGGCAATGAAAATACAGGCAAGCAAAATCCAGGCAAAAGAAATCCAGGCAGGGCAAATCCAGGTAAGGCAAGGCAAGGCAATTCCAACAAGGCAAATTTAGGCAAGACAAGGCAAGACAAATTCAGACAAGGCAAGGGAAGACAAATTCAGGCAAGGTAAATCCAGTCAAGGTAAATCCTGCCGAAGGTAATGCAGGGAAGGCAAATCTAGGCAGGGTACATCTAGGCAAAACAAATCCAGGCAAGGCAAGGCAAGGCAAGGCAAATCCAGGCAAGGCAACGCAAGGCATATCCAGGCAAGGCAAATCCGGTCAAGGAAACGCAAGGCAAAAGCAGGCAAGGCAAGGTAAGGCAAATCCAGGCAAGGCAAGGTAAGTCAAATCAAGGCAAGACAAATTCAGGCAAGGCAAATTTAGGGAAGGCTAATCTAGGCAAGACAAATCCAGGCAATGTAGATCCAGGAAAGGCAAATCCAGGAAAGGCAAAAAACAGGAAAGGTAAGGCAAGGAAAATATGGGCAAGAGAATTCCCAGCAAGGCAAAGGAATGCAAGGCAAATACTGGAAAGGCAAATCAAGGCAAGGAAAGGCTAGACAAATCCAGTCAAGGCAAATCCAGGCAAGACAAGGCAGGCCAAAGCAAACCCTGTCACGGCAAATCAAGGCAAGAAAAATGAAGGCAAGAAAAACCCAAACAATTCAAATCCAGGCAAGACAACTCCAGGCAAGACCAAACCAGACAAAGAACATCCTACCAAGGCTAATCCAGGCAAGGCAAATCCATGAAAGACAAATTCAGGCAAAACAAATCCAGGAAAAGCAAATTCAGGCAAGGCAAGGCAAGGCAAGGCAAGGCAATTTCAGACCAGGCAAATCTAGGCAAGACAAGGCAAGGCAAATCCAGGCAAAACAAGGCAAGGGAAACCCAGGCAAGGTAAATTCAGACAAGGCAAATCCTGGCTAGGTAATGCAGGAAAGGCAAATCCAGGCAAGGCAAATCCAGGCAAAACAAATCCAGGCAAGGCAAGGCAAGGCAAATTCAGGCAAGGCCACAAAGGCAAATTGATACAAGGCAAATACAGACAAGGAAACGCAAGGCATGTCCAGGCTAGGCAAATCCCATCAAGGCATCACAAGGCAAAAACAGGCAAGGCAAGGTAAGGAAAATCCAGGCAAAGCAAATCCAGGCAAGGCAATTCAAGGGAAGGCAAATCAAGGCAAGGCAAATTCAGGCCAGGCAAATTTAGGCAAGGCAAATCCAGGAAAGGCTAATCCAGGCAAGGCAAATACAGACAAGGCAGATCTAAGAAAGGCAAATCCAGGAAAGATAAATACAGGAAAGGCAATTCAAGAAAAATCCAGACAAGACAAATCCAGTCAAGGCAAATTTAGGCAAGACACGCCAAGGCAAATCCAGGCAAGACAAAGTAATGCAAGGCAAATACAGGTAAGGCATATCCAAGAAAGGCAAGGCAATGCAAGACAAATCCAGTCATGGCAAATCTACACAAGGAAATTTCAGGCAAGGAAAACCCAAACAATTCAAATCCAGGCAAGACAACTCCAGGCAAGGCAACTCCAGGCAAGAGCAAACCAGGCAAGGCAAATTCTGGCAAGGCAAACCCAGGAAAGCCATATTCAGGCAAAACAAATCCAGGCAAGGCAAATCCAGTCAAGACAAGGAGAGGCAATTCCAGGCAAGGCAAATTTAGGCAAGACATGAAAAGGCAAATCCAGGAAAGGCAAGGCAAGGAAATGCAAATCCAGGCAATGCATGGTAAGAAAAGGCAAATCCAGGCAATTAAAATCTCGAAAAAACAAAGCAATGCAATTCAAACCCAAACAAGGCAAATCCAGGCAAGGTAAGGAAGGCAAGGCAAGTCCAGGGAAAGTAAGGGAAAACAAATCCAGACAAGGCAAATCTAGAGAAAGCATGGCAACGCAAATCCAGAGAAGAAACATTCAGGCAAGGCAAGGCAAGAAAAATCAAAGCAAAACAAATCCAGGCACAGCAAGGCAAAGCTACACAGGGAAAGTCAAATCCAGGCAAGGCAAATTCAATCAAAGAAAACCCAAACAATTCAAATATAGGCAAGGAAATTCCAGGCAGGGCCAAACCAGGCAAAGCATATTCTGCCAAAGCTAATTAACGCAAGGCAAATCCAGGCAAGGCAAATCCAAGCAAAACAAATAGAGCCAGGCAACGCAAATACAGGCACGTCAAGGCAAGTCAAATCATATTCAGGCAAGGCAAATCCAGACAAAGTAAACCCAGTCAAGTCAAATCCTTGCAATGCAAGGAGGCATGTCAATTTCAAGCAATGCTAATCTAGGCAAGATAAGGGAAGGCAAATACAGGAAAGGCAAGACAAAATAAATCTAGGTAAGGCAAATCCAGGCAAAGCAAATCCTGGCCAGGCTAATGCCGGCAAGGTAAATCTAGGCAAGGCAAATCCAGGCAAAGCAAATCCTGGCCAGGCTAATGCCAGCAAGGTAAATCTAGGCAAGGCAAATCCAGGCAAAAAAAATCCAGGCAAGGCAAGTCCAGGCAAGGCAAATCCAGGCAAGGAAAGGCAAAGCAAAGCAGGGCAAGGCAAATCCAGCTAAGGCAAATTCAGGCAAGGAAAACCAAAACAATTCAAATCCAGGCAAGGAAACTCCAGGCAAGACAACTCCAGGCAAGACCAAACCAGGTAAAGAAAATCCTGCCAAGGCTTATTCAGACAAGGGAATTACAGGAAAGGCAAATCCAGGCAAGACCAATCTAGGCAAAGCAAATCCAGAAAAGGCAGATCCAGGAAAGGTAAATTTAGGGAAGTCAAATCCATGCAAAATAAATTTAGGCAAGTCAAATTCAGGCAAGACAAGGCAAGGCAAAGCAATTCCAAGCAAGGCAAATCTAGGCAAGACACGGAAATGCAAATAAAGGCAAGGCAAGGCAGAACAAATCCAGGCAAGGTAAATCCAGGCAAGGCAAATTCTGGCCAGGCTAATGCAGTCAAGGCAAATCTAGGCAAGGCAAATTCAGGCCAAATAAATCCAGGCAAGGCAAATTCTGACAAAGCAAATCGAGGCAAGGCATATCCAGGCAAAACAAATACAGGCAAGGCAAATCCATGGAAGGCAAATCCAGGAAAGGCAAGGCAAGAAAAATTCAGGCAAGGAAAATCCAGGCAAGGCAGTTCAAGGCAAGGTTAATCAACGCAAGGAAAGGCAAGACGAGGCAAATTAAGGAAAGGCAAAATAAGGAAAATCCAGGCAATACAAATCCTGGCAAGGCAAAGTAATGCAAGGCAAATACAGGCAAGGCATATTCAGGAAAGGCAAGGCAAGGTAAATCTAGTCAATGCAAATCCAGGCAAGGAAAATTTAGGCAAAGAAAACCCAAACAATTCAAATTTAGGCAAGGAAACTCCAGGCAAGGCAACACCAGGCAAGATCAAACCAGGCAAAGCAAATCCTGCCAAGGCTAATCAAGGCAAGGCAAGGCAAGGCAAAGCAAATGCAGGCAAGGCAAATCCAGGCAAAATAAATCCAGGCAAGTGAAATTTAGGCAACGCAAGGTAAGGCAATTCCAAGCAAGGCAAATCTAGGCAAGACAAGGGAAGGCAAATACAGGTAAGCCAAGGCAGAGCAAATCCAGGTAAGGCAAATCCAGGCAAGGCAAATTCTGGCCAGGCTAATGCAAACAAGGCAAATGTAGGCAAGGCAAATCCAGGCAAAACAAATTCAGGCAAGGCAAATCCAGACAAGACATATCCAGGCAAAACAAATCCAGGCAATGCAAGTCCAGAGAAGGCAAATCAAGGAAGGACAAGACAAGGAAAATCCAAGCAAGGCAAATCTAGGCAAGGCAAATCCAGGAAAGGCAAGGCAAGATCAATCCAGGCAATACAAATTCTTGCAAGGCAAAATAATGCAAGGCAAATCCAGGCAAGGCATATCCAGGCAAGGCAAGGCCAGGTAAATCAAGTCACGTCAAATACAGGCAAGGAAAATTCAGCCAAGGAAAACCCAAACAATTAAAATCCAGGCAAGACAACTCTGGGCAAGGCAACTCCAGGCAAGCTCAAACCAGGCAAGGCAAATCCAGGCAAGGCAAATCCAGGCAAGGCATATCCAGGCTAAACAAATCCAGGCAAAGCAAATCCAAGCAAGGAAAGGCAGGGCAATTCCACGCAAGGCCAATTTAGGCAAGATAGGACAAGGCAAATACAGACAAGGCATATCCAGGCTCAACAAATCCAGGCAAGCCAAGTCCAAGCAAGGCAAGGCAAGGCAATTCCATGCAAGGCAAATATAATCAAGACAAGGCAAGGAAAATCTAGGCAAGACAAATTTAGGCAAGACATGGAAAGGCAAATCCAGGCAAGGTAAAACAAGGGAATGCAAATCCAGGAAAGGCAAGGCAAGGCAAATCCAGGCAACGTAAATACAGACAAGACAAATCCTAACCAGGGTAATGCAGGAATGGCAAATCTAGACAAGGCACATGCAGGCAAAAAAAAAAAAATACAGGCAACGCTAATCCAGACAAGGTCAGGCAAGGCAAATTGAGGCGAGGCAAATCCAGGCAAGGCACGGTAAAGCACAGCCTGGCACGACAAGTCTTGTCAAGGCAACGCAAGGCTAAAACAGGCAAGGCAAGGTAAGCAAATCAAGGCACAGCTATGAAAGGAAAAAAAATCAAGGCAAGTAAAATCCAGACAAGGTAAATTTAGGCAAGACAAATTCAGGCAAGGCTAATCCAGGCAAGGCAAATCCAGGCAATGCAGACCTAGGAAAGGCAAATCCAGGAAAGGCAAGGCAAGACAAATCCAGCAAGGCAAAGTAATGCAAGGCAAATACAGATAAGGCATATCCAGGAAAGACAAGGCAAGGCAAATACAGTCATGGCAAATATACGCAAGGCAAATTCAGGCAAGAACAACCCAAACAATTCAGATCCAGGCAAGACAACTCCAGACAAGGCAACTCCAGGCAAGGCCAAGCCAGGCAAGGAAAATTGAGGCAAGACAAATCCAGGCAAGGCACATCCAGGCAAAACAAATCCAGGCAAGGCAAATCCAGGCAAAGCAAGGACAGGCAATTCCAGGCAAGGCAAATTTAGGCAAGACATGAAAAGGCAAATCCAGGCAAGGTAAAGCAAGGAAATGCAAATCCAGGCAATGCATGGCAAGGCAAGGCAAATTTAGGCAATTCAAATCCCAGAAAAACAAGGCAAGGCAAGGCAAGGCAAATACTGGTAAGAGAAATTCAGGTAAGGCAAGGCAAATACAGACAAGGAATGTCCAGGGAAAGTAAGGGAAAACAAATCCAAACAAGGCAAATCCAGGCAAGGCAAATTCAGGCAATTAAAGGCAAAGAAAATCCAGAAAAAATAAATCCAGGCAAGGCAAGGCAGGACCACACAGGGCAAGGCAAATCCAGGAAAGGCAAATTCAAGCAAAGAAAACCCAAACAATTCAAATCCAGGCAAGGAAATTTTAGGCAAGGCAACTCCAAGCAAGACCAAGCAAGAAAAAGCAAATTCTGCCAAGGCTAATCCAGGCAAGGCAAATCCAGGCAAGGTAATTCCAGGCAAGGCAAATCAAGGCATGGCAAATACAGGCAAGGCAAATACATGCAAAACAAATCCAGGCAAGGCAAGGCAAGACAAACTGAGGCAAAATAAATCCAGGCAAGTCAAATCAAGGAAATGCAAGGCAAGGCAATTCCAAGAAAGGCAAATCTAGACAAGACAAGGGAAGGCAAATACACGCAAAACAAGGCAGAACAAATTTAGGTAAGGAAAATCCAGGCTCGGCAAATCCTGGCGAGGCTAATGAAGGCAAGGCTAATCCAAGCAAAACATATCCAACCAAGGCAAATCCAGGGCAAAAAATCCAGTCAACACAAATCCAGGGAAGGCAAATCAAGGAACGGCAAGGCAAGAAAAATCCAGGCAAGACAAATCCAGGCAAGGCAAATTCAGGCAAGGAAAACCCAAACAATTCAAATCCAGGCAAGGCAACTCCAGGCAAGGTCAACCAGGCAACGCAAATCCTGGCAAGGATAATTTAGGAAAGGCAAATCCAGGTGAAACAAATCCAGGAAAGGCAAATCCAGTCAAGGCAAGGCAAGGCAAGACAATTTCAGGCCAAGCAAATCTAGGCAAGACAAGTTAAGGCAAATCCCAGCAAAGCAAGGCAAAGCAAATCCAGGCAAGGTAAATCCAAACAAAACAAATCCTGGCCAGGGTAATGCAGGAAAGGCAATTCTAGGCAAGGCAAATCCACACAAAATAAATCCATGCAAAGCAAGGCAAGGCAAATTCATACGAGGTGACACAAGGCTAAAAGAGGCAAGGCAAATCCATGCAAGGCAAGGCAAGGCACATCCAGGCAAGACAAATCCCGTCAAGGCAACGCAAGGCAAAAACAGGGAAGGCAAGGTAAGGTAAATCCAGGCAAGGCAAATTCAGGCAAGGCAAGGCAACAAGACATATCAAGGCAAGGCAAATCCAGGCAATGCAAATTTAGGCAAGGCTAATTCAGGCAAGGCAAATCCAGGCAAGGTAGATCCAAAAAAGGCAAATCCAGGAAAGGCAAATTCAAGACAGGCAAGGCAAGGAAATTCTAGGCAAGTCAACGATCAGCAAGGCAACGTAATGCAAGGCAAATACAGGTAAGGCATATCCAGGAAAGGCAAGGCAAGGCAAATTCAGGCAAGGAAAACCCAAACAATTCAAACGTAGGCAAGACAACTGCGGGCAAGGCAACTCCAGGCAAGGACAAACCAGGGAAGGCAAATACCAGAAAGGTGAATCCATGCAAGGCAAATCCAAGAAAGGCAAATCCAGGCAAGGCAAGGCAATTCCAGGTCAGGCAAATCTTGGCAAGACAAGGCAATGCAAATCCAGGCAAAGAAAGACTAAGCAAATCCAGGCAAGGTAAATACATACAAAACATATTTTGGCCAGGGTAATGCAGGCAAGACAAATCCTGGCAGTACACACCCAGGCAAGGAAAGGCAAGGCAAATCCAGGCAAGGCCAGGCAACACAAATCCTGGCAAGGCCAGGCAAAACACATTCATGCAAGGCAAATTTTGTCAAGGCAATGCAAGGCAAAAACTGCCAAGGCAATGTAAGGCCAATCCAGGCAAGGCAAAGCCAAGCAAGGCAAGGCAAGCAAGGCATAACAACGGAAGACAAATCCAGGCAATGCAAATTTAGGCAAGGCTAATCCAGGCCAGTCAAATCCAGGCAAGGTAGATTCAAGAAATGGCAAATCCAGGAAAGGAAAATCCAAGAAAGGCAAATCCAAGTAAGGCAAGGCAAGGAAAATCCAGGCAAGACAAATCCTGGCAAAGCAAACTAATGCACGGCAAATACATGCAAGGCATATCCAGGAAAGTCAAGGCAAGGAAAATTCTGTCACGGCAAATCCAGGCAAGGAAAATTCAGGCAAGGAAAACTTAAACAATTGAAATCCAGGCTAGACAACTCCAGGCAAGGCAGCTCCAGGCAAGGCCAAATCAAGCAAGGCAAATCCTGGCAAGGCTGTACCAGGAAAGCCAAATTCAGGCAAGGCAAATCCAGGCAAGGCATATTCAGGGAAAATATATCTAGTCAAGGCAAGGCAATGCAAGACAATTCCATGCAAGGCAAATCTATGCAGGGCAAGGCAAGAAAAGTCAAACCCAGGCAACGCATGGCAAGGCAAGGGAAATCTAGGCAATACAAATTCCGGAAAAACAAGGCAAAGCATGGCAAATCCAGGCAAGGCAAATCCAGGTAAGGCAAGGCATATCCAGGCAAGGCAAGCCCAGGGAAAGTAAGGGAAAAGAAATCCAGGAAAGACAAATCCAGGTAAGGCACGGCAAGGCAAATCTAGGCAAGGCACAGCAAGGCAAATCCAGACAAGACAAATTCAGGCAAGACAAGGCAAGAAAAATCCAGGTAAAACAAATCCAGGCACGGCAAGACAATGCAAAGCAGGGCAAGGCAAATCTAGGAGTGGCAAATTCAGGCAAAGAAAACCGAAACAATTCAAATTCAATCAATGAAACACCAGGCAAGAACAAACCAGACAAAGCAAATTTTGCCAAGGCTTATCCAGGCAAGGGAAATCCAGGCAAGGCAAGGCAAGGCAAGGCAAAGCAAATCTAGGGCAGGCAAATCCAGGCAAAGTAAATTCAGGCAAGTCAAATACAGGCAACACAAGACAAGGCAATTCCAAGCAAGGCAAATCTAGGCAAGACAAGGGAAGGAAAATACAGGCAAGGCAAGGCAGAACAAATCTAGGTAAGGCACATCAAAGCAAGGCAAATCCTAGCCAGGCTAATGTAGGCAAGGCAAATCTAGGCAAGACAAATACAGGCAAAACAAATCCAGACAAGGCAAACCCTGGCAAGGCAAATTCAGACGAGGCATATCTAGGCAAAACAAATTCAGGCAATGCAAATCAAGAGAATGCAAATCAAGGAAGGGCAAGGCAAGAAAAATCCACGGAAGGCAAATCTAGGCAAGGCAAATTCAGGCAAGGCATATACAGGAAAGGCAGGGCAAGGCATATCCAGGAAATGCAAGTCAAGGCAAATCCAATCAAGGAAATTAAAGGCAAGGAAAATTCAGGCAAGGAAAACCCAAACAATTCAAATCCAGGCAAGACAACTCCCGGCAAGGCAACTCCAAGCAAGGCCAAACCAGGCAAGGCAAATTCTGGAAAGGCTAATCCAGGCAAGGCAAATCCAAAAAAAGTATATCCAGACTAAACAAACCCGGGCATGGCAAATCCAGGCAAGGCAAGGTAAGGCAATTCCTGGAAATGCAAATTTCAGCAATACAGGGCAAAACAAACCCAGGCAAGGCGATGCAAGAGAAGACAAAACCAGGCAACATATGGCAAAACAAGGCAAATCCAGGAAATATAAATTTTAAAAGACAAGGCAAGGCAAGGGAAATCCAGGCACGACAAATTTAGGCAAGGCAAATCCAGGCAAGAGAATCCATACAAGGCAAATTCAGGCAAGGCAAGGCAAGGAAAATTCATTTAAGACAAATCATGGCAAAGAAAGGCAAGGCAATGCAGGGCAAGGCAAATCCAGGCAAGGCAAATTCAGGCAAAGAAAACCCAAAAAATTTAAATCCAGGCAAGGTAACTCCAGGAAACACCAAAGCAGGCAAAACAAATCCTGCCAAGGCTAATCCAGGCAAGGCAAATACAGGTAAGGCAAATACAGGCAAGGCAAATACAGGCAAAATAAATCCAGGCAAGTCAAATCCAGGCAACACAAGACAAGGCACTTACAAGCAAGTCAAATCTAGGCCAGACAAGGGAAGGCAAACACAGGCAAGGCAAGATAGAACAAATCTAGTTAAGGCAAATCCAGGCTTGGCAAATCCTGGGGAGGCTAATGCAGGCAAGGCAAATCTAGGCAAGGCAAATCCAGGCAATATAAATTCAGGCAAGGCAAATCCAGGCAAAATAAATTCAGGCAAGGCAAATCCAGGCAAGGCAAATCCAGAGAAGGCAAATAAAGGAAGGGCAAGGTAAGGAAAATTTAGGCAAGGCAAATGTAGGCAAGCAAATCAATTCAAGTCAAATCCAGGCAAGGCAAATCCAGTCCAGACCAATCCAGGAAAGGCAAATTCAGGCAAGAAAAACCCAAAAAATTCAAATCCAGGCAGGACAACTCCAGCAGGGCAACTCCAGGCAAGACCAAAACAGGCAAGGCAAATCCTGGCAAGGCTAATACAGGCAAGGAAAATCCAGACAAGGCACATCCAGGCGAACCAAATCCTGGCAAGGCAAATCCAGGCAATGCAAGGCAAGGGAATGCAAATTCAGGCAACGCATGGCAAGGCAATTCAAATCTAGGCAATTTAAATCCCAGAAAAACAAGGCAAAGCAACGCAAATCCAGGAAAGGAAAGGCAAGTCCATATAAAGTAAGGGAAAACAAATCCAGATAAGGCAAATCCAGGGAAGGCATGGCAATGCAAATCCAGACAAGGCAAATTCAGGCAAGGCAAGGAAAGGAAATCCAGGCAAAACAAATCCAGGAATGGCAAGGCAAAGCAACGCAGAAGAAGGCAAATCCAGGCAAAAAAAATTCAAGCAAAGAAAATCCAAAGAAGTCAAATTAAGGCAAGAAAAATATAGGCAAGACAAAACCAGGCAAAGAAAATCCTGCCAAGGCTCATCCAGGCAAGGCAAATCCAGGCAAGGAAAATATAGGCAAGGCAAATAAAGGCAAGACCAATACAGGTAAAACAAATCAAGGCAAGGCAAATCCAGGATAGGCAAGGCAAGGAGAAGCAAATCCAGGCAAGGCAAATAAAGGCAAGGCCAATACAGGCAAAACAAATCAAGGCAAGGCAAATCCAGGATAGGCAAGGCAAGGAAAAGCAAATCCAGGCAAGGCAAATAAAGGCAAGGCCAATACAGGCAAAACAAATCAAGGCAAGGCAAATCCAGGAAAGGCAAGGCAAAGCAACCAAATTCAGGCAAGGCAAATCTAGGCAAAATAAATCCAAGCAAATCAAATCCAGACAACGCAAGGCAAGGCAATTTCAAGCAAGGCAAATCTAGGCAAGACAAGGGAAGACAAATACAGGCAAGGCAAGGCAGAAGAAATCCAGGTAAGGCATATCCAGTCAAGGCAAATTTTGGCTAGGCTAATGCAGGCAAGTCAATTTTCATCAAGGCAAATCGAGGCAAAACAAATCCAGGCAAAACAAATCCAGGCAAGGCATATCCAGGCAAAAAAATCTAGCCAAGGTAAAACCAGGAAATGCAAGGCAAAGCAAATCCAGGCAAGGCAAATCCAGGCAAGGCAAATCCAGACAAGGCAAATCCAGGCAAGGTAGACCCAGGAAAGGCAAATCCAGAAAAGTCAAGGCAAAAAAATCCAGACAAGACAAATTCCCGCAAGGCAAATTTAAGCAAGGCAAGGCAAGCAAATTCAGTCAAAGCAAATCCAGGCAAGGCAAGGAAGGGCAAGGCAAATACAGGCAAGGCAAATTCAGGCAAGGTAGATCCAGGAAAGAAAAATCCAGGAAAGCTAAATCCAGAAAAGTGAAGGAAAAAAAATCCAGACAAGACAAATCCCAGCATGGCAAAAAATTGAAAGACAAATACTGGCAAGGCCAATTTAGGCAAGGCAAGGAAAGGCAAATCCAGTCAAAGCAAAGCCAGGCATGGCAAGGAAGGGCAAGGGAAATCCAGACAAGGCAAATTTAGGCAAGGCAAATCCAGGCAAAATCGATCCAGGCAAGTTAAATCCAGTCAAGGCAAGGCAAGGCAATTTCAAGCAAAGCAAATCTATGCACGGCAAGGTAAGGCAAATATAGGCAATGCAAGGAAGAACAAATCCAGGTACGGTAAATCCAGGCAAGGCAAATCCTGCCCAGGCTAATGCAGGCAAGGCAAATATAGGCAAGGCAAATCAGGCAAAAAAATCCAGGCAAGACAAATCCAGGCAAAGCATGTCCAGGCAAAACAAATAAAGCCAAGGCAAATCCAGGAAAGGCAAGGCAAGAAAAAATCCAGGCAAAGCAAATCCAGGCAAGGCAAATTTAAACAAGGCAAATCCAGGCAAGGCAAGACAAGGCAAGGCAAATCTAGAAAAGGCAAGGCAAACAAAATCCAGGCCATAAAAATCCTGGCAAGAAAAATTAATTCAAGGCATATACAAGCAAGGCATATTCAACAAAGGCAAGGCAAGGCAAATTCAGGAGGGGCAAATCCAGGCAAGGCAAATTCAGGCAAGAAAAACCCAAACAATTCAAATCCAGGTAAGACAACTCTGCGCAAGGCAACTCCAGGCAAGGCCAAAAAAGACAAGGCAGATTATGGCAAGGGAAAGTAATACAAGGCAAATACATGTATGGCATATCCAGTAAAGGCAAGGCAAGGCAAATCCAGTCATGGCAAATCCAGGCAAAAGAAAACCGAAAAAATTCAAATCCAGGCTAGACAACTCCATGTAAGGCAACTCCAGACAAGACCAAACCAAGCAAGGCAAATCCTGGCAAGGCTGTTCCAGGCAAGCCAAATCCAGGAAAGGCAAATCCAGGCAAGGCATATCCAGGCAAAAAAAAATCCAGGGAAGGCAAATTCATGCAAGGCATGGCAAGACAATTCCAGGCAAGGCAAGACAATTCCAGGCAAGGCAAATTAAGGCAATAGAGAACAAGGCAAATCCAGGCCAGGCAAGGCAAGGCAAGGGAATGCAAATCCAGGCAATGAAAATCCCGGAAAATCAAGGCAACACAAGGCAAATCCAGGCAAGGCAAATCCAGCCAGGGCAAATCCAGTCAAGGCAAGGCAAATCCAGGCAAGGCAAGTCCAGGGAAAGTAAGGGAAAACAAATGCAGAAAAGGCAATTCCAGGCAAGGCATGGCAAGGCAAATTCAGACAAGGCAAATTCAGGCAAAGCAAGGCAAGAAAATCCAGGTAAAACTAATCCAGGCACAGCAAGGCAAGGCAACACAGGGCAAGTCAAATCCAGTCAAGGCATATCCAGGCTAAAAAAACCATGCAAGGTAAATCCAGGCAAGGAAAGGCAAGGCAATTCCAGGAAAGGCAAATTTAGGAAAGACAGGGCAAGGCAAATTAAGGCAAGGCAAGAGAAGGGAAGGCAACACCAGGTAATGCATGGCAAGGCAAGGCAAATTGAGGCAATGCAAATTCCAGGAAAAAAAAGGGTAGGCAAGGCAAATTCAGGCAAGGCAATCCAGGCAAAACAAATCCAGGAAAGGCAAATCCAGACAAGACAAATTCAGGCAAGGCAAGGTAAGGAAAATATAGGCAAGACAAATTAAGGCAATGCAAGGCAAAGCAACGAAGGGCAAGGCAAATCCAGGCAAGGCAAAGTCAGGCAAGGAAAACTCAAGCAATTCAAATCGAGGCAAGGAAACTCCAGGCAAGACAAATCCAGTCAACACGAAACCAGACAAAGCAAATTTGGGCAAGGGTAATCCAGGCAAGGCAAACCCAGGCAAGGCAAATACAGACAAGGCAAATACAGGCAAAACAAATCCAGGCAAGCAAATACAGGCAAGGCAAGGCAAGGGAAAACAAATCCAGGCAAGACAAACTCAGGCTAAATAAATCCAGGCAAGTCAAATTCAGGCAACATAAGGCAAGGCAAATCGAAGAAGGGCTAATCTAGGCAAGAAAAGAGAATGCAAATATGGGCAAGGCAAGGAAAAGTCATGGAAGTCAAGGCAAGACAAGGCAAATCAAGGCAAGTCAAACCCAGGTAAGACAGATTTAGGAAAGGCAAATCCAGGCAAGGCTAATCTAGGCAAGGCAATCCAGCAAGGTAGATACAGAAAAGGCAAATCCAGGAAAGGCAAATCCAATAAAGGCAAGGCAAGGAAAATTTAGGCAAAAAAACTTTCAACAAGGCAAAGTAATGCAAGGCACACACAGGTAAGGCATATCAAGGAATGGCAAGGCAAGGCAAATCCAGTAAAGTCAAATCCAGGCAAGGCAAATTCAGAAAAGGAAAACCCAAATAATTCAAATTCAGGCAAGGTAACTCCAGACAAGGCCAAACCAGGCAAGGCAAATCCTGACAAAGCTAATCCAGGCAAGCCAAATCCTGGCAAGGCTAATCCAGACAAGGCAAATCCAGGCAAGACAAGGCAAGGCAATTCCAGGCCACGCAAATCTAGGCAAGACAAGGCAAAAAATCGAGGCAAAGCAAGACAAAGAAAATTCAGGCAGGGTAAATCCAGACAAAACATATCCTGGCCAGGGTAATGCAGGCAATGCAAATCCAGAAAAGGCAAATCAGGACAAAACAAATCCAGGCAAGGCATGGAAAAACAAATCCAGGCAAGGCCAGACAAGGCAAATCCAGGCAAGGCAAGGAAATGCAAGGCACAGAAAGGCAAGACAAATCCCGTCAAGGCAATGCAAGGCAAATACAGGCAAGGCAAGGTAGCCAAATCCAGGTAAGGCAAATCCAGGCAAGGCAATGCAAGAAAAGACAAATCAAGGCAGGACAAATTCAGGCAAGGCAAATTTAGGCAAGGCAAATCCAGGCAAGGCTAATCCAGGCAAGGAAAATTTAGGCAAGGAAGATGTAGGAAAGGCAAATCCAGGAAAGACAAGGCAAGTAAATTCCAGGAAAGACAAATTCCAGCAAGGAAAAGTAATGCAAGGCAAATACAGGTAAGGCATATTCAGGAAAGGCAAGGCAAGGCAAATCTAGTCAAGGCAAATTCAGGCAAGGAGACCAAAAACAATTCAAATCCAGGCAAGACAACTCCAGGCAAGGCCAAACCAGGCAAGGCAAATCCTGGCAAGTCTAATCCAGGCAAGACAAATCCAAGCAAGGAAAATCCAGGTAAGGCAAGGAGAGGCAATTCCAGGCAAGGTAAATTTAGAAAAGACATGGCAAGGCAAATTCAATCAATGCAAGGCAAGGCAAGGAAATGGAAATCCAGGCAATGCATGGCAAGGCAAGGTAAATTCAGGCAATTCAAATCCCGAAAAAAAAGGCAAGGTAAGGCAAATCCAGGCTAGGCAAATCCAGGCAAGGCAAGGGAAACCCAGGCAAAAGAAGTCCAGGGAAAATAAGGGAGAACAAATCAAGACACGGCAAATCAAGGAAAGGATGACAATGCAAATCCAGACAAGTCAAATTCAGGCAAGGGAAGGCAAGCAAAATTCAGGCAAGACAAATTCAGGCAAGGCAAAACAAGGAAACGCAGGACAAGGCAAATCCAGGCAAAGCAAGCTCAAGCAAAGAAAACCCAAAAAATGCAAATCCAGGCAAGACAACTCCAGGCAACACCAAACCAAGGAAAGTAAATCCTGCCAAGGATAATCCAGGCAAGGCAAATCCAGGCAAGGCAAATATAGGCAAGGTAAATACAGGCAAGGCAAATACAGGCAAAAAAAATCCAGGCAAGGCAAGCAATGAAATTCGAAGGAAGGCAAATCGAGGCAAAACAGGAGAAGGCAAATAAAGGCAAGTCAAGGCAAGGCAAGGTAGAACAAACCTAGGTAAGGCAAATCCAGGCAATGCAAATCCTGGCCAGGCTAGTGCAGACAAGGCAAATCTAGGCAAGGCAAATTCAGGGAAGGCAATGAAAGACAAATCCAGGCAAGACGAATCCAGGCAAAGTAAGGAAAAACAAATCTAGGCAAGTCAAATCCAGGCAAGGCTTGGCAAGGCAAATCCAGGCAAGGCAATTTCAGGCAAGAAAATCCCAAACAATTCAAATCCAGAAAAGGTAACTTTAGGTAAGGCAACTCCAGGCAAAAAAAAAAAAAAAAAAAACAGGCAAAGCAAATTCTGCCAAGGATAATCCAGGCAAGGCAAATTCAGGCAAGGCAAATTCAGGCAAGGCAAACACAGGCAAGGCCAATACAGGCAAAACAAATCCAGGCAAGTCAAGGACAGGCAATTGCAAGCAAGGGAAATCTAGGCAAGAAAACGCAAGGCTAATCCAGGCAAGGCAAGGCAAGGCAAGGCAAGGCAAGTCAAGGCAAATTCAGGCAATGGAATTCCAGACAAGGCAAATCCTGGCCAGGGTAATGCAGGCAAGGCAAATCTAGGCAATGCCAATCCAGGCAAAACAATTCCAGGCAAGGCAAGGCAAGGGAAATACAGGCAAGGCCAGGCAAGGCAAATCAAGGCAAGAAAAATTCAGGCAAGGCAAAGGAAGGCACATCCAGGCAAGGCAAATCTGGTCAAGGCAACGCAAGGCAAAACCAAGCAAGGCAAGGTAAGGCAAATCTAGTCAAAGCAAATCCAGGCAAGACAAGTCAAGGCAAATCCAGGTAAGGCAAATCCAGGCAAGGCAAATTTAGGCAAGAAAAATCCAAACACGGCTAATCTAGGCAAGGCAAATCAGGGCAAGGTAGATCCTAGAAAGGCAAATCCAGGAAAGGCAAGGCAAAAAAATACAGACAAGACAAATCCTGGCAAGGCAAAGAAATGCAAGGCAAATACTGGCAAGACATATTTAGGCAAAGCAAGGCAAATCCACTCAAGGCAAATCCAGGCAAGGCAAGGAAGGGCAAGGCAAATCCAGGCAAAATAAATCCATGGAAGTCAAATCCATGCAAGGCAAGGCAAGGCAAGAAAATTCCAAACAAGTCAAATCTAGGCAAGGCAAGGTAAGTCAAATACAGGCAAGGCAAGGCAGAACAAATCCAGGTACGGTAAATCCAGGCAAGGCAATTCCTGGCCAGGATAAATCAGGCAAGGCGAATCTAGGCAAGGTATATTCAGGCAAAACAAATCCAGGCAAAGCAAATCCAGGCAAGGCAAATACAGAAAAGGCAGATTCAGGCAAAACATATAAAGGCAAGACAAATAAAAAACAGGCAAATCCATGAAACACAAGGCAAGAGAAATTCAGGCAAGGCAAATCCATGCAAGGCAAATCCAAGCAAGGTAAGGCAAGGCAAGGCAAATCCAGGAAACGTAAGGCATGGAAAATCCGGACAATGCAAATCCCAGCATGGCAAAGTAATGCAAGGCAAATCCAGGCAAGGCATATCCAGGAAATGAGAGACAAGACAAATACAGTCAAGGCAAATCCATGCAAGGCACATTCAGGCAAGAAAAAGCAAACAATTCAAATCCAGGCAGGACAATTCCAGGCAAGGCAACTCCAGGCAAGACCAAACCAGGCAAAGAAAATTCTGCCAAGGTTAATCCAGGCAAGGCAAATCCATGCAAAACAAATCCAAGCAAGGCAAATCCAGGCAAGGCAGTGAAGGCAAAACCAGGCAAGGCAAGACAAAAAAAATACAGGCAATGTAAATTCAGACAAGGCAAATCCTGGTTAGGGTAATAAAGGCAAGGCTAATCTAGGCAAGGCAAATACAGGCAAAACAAATCCAGGCAAGTCAAGGAAAGGCAAATTCAGGGAAGACCACGAAGGCAATTCGAGGAAAGGCAAATCGAAGCAAGGCAAGGCAAGGCACAGCAAGGCAAGGAAAATCCCGTCAAGGCAACACAAGTCAAAAACAGGCGAGGCAAGGTAAGCCAATCCAGGCAAGGCAAATCCAGGCAAGGCAATGCAAAAAAAAGGCCAATCCAGGCAAGACAAATTTAGGCAAGGCAAATCCAGACAAGACAAGGCAAGGCAAAGCTAGGTAAGGCAAGGCAAGGCACAGCAAGGCAAGGCAAATCCCCTCAAGGCAACGCAAAGCAAAAACAGGCAAGGCAAGATAACCAAATCCAGACAAGGCAAATCCAGGCAAAACAATGCAAGGAAAGGCAAGTCAAGGCATGGCCAATCGAGGCAAGACAAATTTAGACAAGGCAAATCCAGGCGTGGCTGATCAAGGCAAGGCAAACCCAGTCAAAAAATATAGAAAACGCAAACCCAGGAAAGGCAAATCCAGGAAATGAAAGACACGGAAAATCCAGCTGGACAAATCCAGGCAACGCAATGTAATGCAAGGCAAATACAGGTAAGGCATATTCAGGAAAGGCAATTCAAGGCAAATCCAGTCATGGCAAATCGAGGCAAGGCAAATTCAGGCAAGAAAATTCCAAACAATTCAAATTCAGGCAAGACAACTCCAGGAAAGGCAACTCCTGGCAAGACCAAACCAGGCAAGGCAAATTCTAGCAAGGCTAATCCAGGCAAGGCAAATCCACGCAAGGCATATCCAGACAAAACAAATCCAGGCAAGTCAAGGCAAGGCAATTGCAAGCAAGGCAAATTTAGACAAGAAAAGGCAAGGCAAATCCAAGCAAGACAAGGCAAGGCAAATTGAGGCAAGGTAAATCCAAACAAGGCAAATCCTGGCCAGGGTAATGCGGGCAACAAAAATCTAGGCAAGGCAAATCCAGGCAAGGAAAAGCAAGGAACATCCTGGCAAGGTAAATCCAGTCAAGGCAATGCAAGGCAAAGCAGGCAAGGGAAGGTAAAGCAAATCCAGGCAAGGCAAATCCAGGAAAGGGAAAACAAGGCAAATCAAGGCAAGGAAAATGCAGGCAAGGCAAATTTAGGAAAGGAAAATCCAAACAAGGCTAATCTAGGCAAGGCAAATCCAGGCAAGTTAGAACCTGGAAAGACAAATCCAGGAAAGACAAATCCAGAAAAGGCAAGGTAAGAAAAATCCAGACAAGACAAATCTCAGCAAGGCAAAGGAATGCAAGGCAAATACTCACAAGGCAAATTTAGGCAAGGCAAGGCAAGGCAAGTCAAATCCACTCAAGTCAAATCCAGTCAAGACCAGGAAGGGCAAGGAAAATTCAGGCAAGGCAAATCCAGGCAAAATAATCTAGGCAAGTCAAATCCAGGCGAGGCAAGGCAAGGCAATTCCAAACAAGGTAAATCTAGGCAAGGCAAGGTAAGGCAAGTATAGGCAAGGAAGGCAGAACAAATACAGGTAAGGTAAACCTAGGCAAGGCAAATCCTGGCCAGGCTAATGCAGCAAGAAAAATTTAGGCAAAGCAAATCCAGGCAAAAAAAAAATACAAGCAAGGCAAATACAGGAAAAGCATATCCAGGCAAAACAAATAAAGGCAAGGCCAATACAGGACAGTCAAATCCAGGAAAGGCAAGGCAAGGAAAATTCAGGCAACGAAAATCCAGGCAAGAAAAATCCAGGAAAGGCAAGTAAGAAAAATCCGGACAATACAATTTCTGGCAAGGCAAAGTAATGCAAGGCAAATACAGGAAAGGCATATCTAGAAAAAGCAAGGCAAGGCAAACCCAGTCAAGGCAAATCTAGGCAAGGCAAATTCAGGCAAGGAAAACCAAGCAATTCAAATCCTGGCAAGGCGACTGCAGGCAAGACCAAACCAGGCAAAGCAAATTCTGCCAAGGATAATCCAGACAAGGCAAATCCAGGCAATGCAAATTTAGGCAAAACAAATCCAGGCAAGGCAAATCCAGGCAACACACGGCAAGGCAAATCAAGGCCTGGAAAATCTAGGCAAGACAAGGAAAGGCAAATCCAGGCAAATCCAATAGAGGTAAATCCAGACAAGGCAAATACTGGCCAGGGTAATTCAGGCAAGGCAAATCTAGGCAAGGCAAATCCAGGCAAAACAAATCCAGGCAAGGCAAGGCAAGGAAAATTAAGGCAAGGCCACAAAGGCAAATCCAAGCAATGCAAGGCAAAGCACAGCAAGGCAAGGCAAATTTCGTCAAGGTAACACAAGGCAAAAACAGGCAAGGCAAGATAACCAAATCCAGGCAAGGCAATGCAAGGAAAGGCTAGTCAAGGCACAGCAAATCCAGGCAAGGCAATTTTAGGCATGGCAAATCCAGGCAAGGCTAATCCAGGCAAGGCAAGGAGAGGCAATTCCAGGCAAGGAAAATTTAGAAAAGACATGGCAAGGAAAGGAAAGAAAAGGGAATGGAATGCAAATCCAGGCAATGCATGGCAACGCAAGGCAAATCCAGGCAATTCAAATCCCAGAGAAACAAGGCAAGGCAAGGCAAATCCAGGCAAGGCAGATCCAGGCAAGGCAAGGCAAAACCAGGCAAGGCAAGTCCAGGGAAAGTAAGGGAAAATAAATCCAGACACGGCAAATACAGAAAAGGCATGGCAACGCAAATCCAGACAAGATAAATTCAGGCAAGGCAAGGCAAGAAAAATTTAGTTAAGACGGATTCAGGCAAGGCAAGGCAAGGCAAGGCAACACAGGGCAAGGCAAATCTAGGCAAGGCAAATTCAGGCAAGGAAAACCCAAAAAATTCAAATCCAAGCAAGGAAACTCCAGGCAAGGCAACACCAGGTAAGATCAAATCAGGCAAAGCAGATCCTGCCAAGGCTAATCCAGGTGAGGCAAATATAGGCACTGCAAATACAGGCAAGGCAAATACAGGCAAACAAATCCAGGCAAGACAAATCCAGGCAAGGCAAGGCAAGGGAAAGCAAATCCATGCAAGGCAAATCTAGGCAAAATAAATTCAGGCAAGTAAAATCCAGGCAACACAAGGCAAGGCAATTTGAAGCAAGGCAAATTGAGGCAAGGCAAGGGATGTCAAATATAGGCAAGGCAAGGCAGAACAAACCTAGGCAAGGCAAATCCTGGCCAGGCTAATTCAGGCAAGGCAAATCTAGGCAAGGCAAACCCAGGCAAGGCAAATACACGCAAGGTAATGAAAGGAAAATCAAGGCAAGGCAAATCCAGGAAAACTAAGAAAAGGCAAATCCAGGCAAGGCATGGGAAGGCAAATCCAGAAATAACAAATTCACGTAAGGCAAGGCAAAAAAAAATTAGGCAACACAAATGCAGGAAAAACACGCAAAGCAATGCAGGGAAAGGCAAGTCCATGCAAGGCAAATTCAGGGAAGAAAAACCCAAACAATTCAAATCCAGGAAAGGTAACTTTAGGCAAGGCAACCCCAGGCAAGACCAAACCAGGCAAAGCAAATCCTGCCTAGGCTAAACCAGGCAAGGGAAATGCAGGCAAGGCAAATCCAGGCAAAACAAACACAGACAAGGCAAGGCAAGGCAAGGCAAGAAAAGGCAAGGCAAAATTCAGGCAAGGAAAGGCAAGGCAAGGCAAGGTAAATCCAGACAAGAAAAAGTTTGGCCAGGGTAATGCAGGCAAGGAAAATTTAGGCAAGGCAAATCTAGGCAAAACAAATCCGGGGAAGGCAGGGCAAGGGAAATCCAGGCAAGGCCTGGTAAAGCAAATCGAGGCAAGGCAAATCCAGGCAAGTCAAGGAAAGACACAGCCAGGCAAGGCAAATTCAGTCAAGGAAACACAAGGCAAAGCAGGCAAGAGAAGGTAAGAAAAATCCAGGCAAGGCAAACCCAAGTAAGCAAAGGCAAGGCAAATCAAGGCAAGGCAAATTCAGGCAAGAAAAACTTAAGCAAGGAAAATCCAAACAAGGCTAATCTAGGCAAGGAAAATCCAGGCAAGGTAGATCCTGGAAAGGCAAATCCAGGAAAGGCAAGGCAAGAAAAATTCAGACAAGACAAATCCCATCAAGGCAAAGAAATGCAAGGCAAATAGTGGCAAGGCAAATTTAGGCAAGTCAAGGCAAGTCAAATTTACTCAAGAAAAATATAGGCACGGCACAGAAGGGCAAGGCAAATCCAGGAAAGGGAAATCCAGGCAAGACAAATCCAGGCAAGGCAAATTTAGGCAAAGCAAATCCAGGCAAGAAAAACTTAGGCAAGAAAAATCCAAACAAGGCTAATCTAGGCAAGAAAAATCCAGGCAAGGTAGATCCTGGAAAGGCAAATCCAGGAAAGGCAAGGCAAGAAAAATTCAGACAAGACAAATCCCAACAAGGCAAAGAAATGCAAGGCAAATAGTGGCAAGGCAAATTTAGGCAAGGCAAGGCAAGGCAAATTTACTCAAGGCAAATACAGGCACGGCACAGAAGGGCAAGGCAAATCCAGGAAAGGTAAATCCAGGCAAGACAAATTCAGGCAAGGAAAATTTAGGCAAGGCAAATCCAGGCAAGGCAAATCCAGGAAAGGCAAATGCAGGAAAGACAAGGCAAGAAAAAGCCAGGCAAGACAAATCCCGGCAAGGCAAAGTAATGCAAGGCAAATACATTTAAGACATATCCAGGAAGGCAAGAAAAAGCAAATCCAGTCATGGCAAATTTACGCAAGGCAAATTCAGGCAAGTTAAACCCAAACAATTCAAATCCAGGCAAGACAACTCCAGGCAAGGCAACTCTAGGCAAGGCTAAACCAAGCAAAGCAAATCCAGGAAAGGCAAATCCAGGAAAGGCAAATCAAGGCAAGGCAAACCCAGGCAAGGCATATCCAGGCAAGACAAATCCAGGCAAGGAAAATTCAGTCATGGCAAGGAGAGGCAAATCCAGGCAAGGCAAATTTAGACAAGACATGTCAAGAAAAATCAAGGCAAAGCAAGGCAAGGGAATACAAATCCAGGCAACACATGGCAAGGCAAGGCAAATCCCGGCATTTCAAATTCCGGAAAAACAGGCAAGTCAAAGCAAATTCAGGAAAGGCAAATTCAGACAAGGCAAGGCAAATCCAGGCAAAACAAGTCCAGGGAAAGTAAGGGAAAACAAATCCAGACAAGGCAAATTCAGACAAGGCATGGCAACGCAAATCCAGAGAAGGCAAATTCAGGCAAGGCAAGGCAAGGAAAATCCAGGCAAAACAAATCTAGGCACGTCAAGGCAAGGCATCGCAGGCCAAGGTAAATCCAGGCAAGGACAAATCAAGCATGGAAAACCCCAACAATTCAAATCCATGCAAGGAAACTCCAGGCAAGACCAAACAAGGCATAGAAAATCCTGCCAAGGCTAATCCAGGCAAGGCAAATGTAGGCAAGTCAAATCCATGCAAGGCAAGGCAAGGCAAGGCAAGGCAAATCCAGGCAAGGCAAATCCAGGCAATGCAAAGCCAGACAAGGCAAATCCCTGCAAGGCTAATCTAGAAATTGCAAATCCAGACAAGTCAGATACAGGAAATGCAAATTCAGGGAGGAAAAAATCAGAAAATGCATGGCAAGGAAAATTCAGGCAACACAAATCCCTGCAAGGCAAAGCAATGCAAAGCAAATACAGAAAAGGCATATCCAGAAAAAATAAGGCAAGGAAAATCCAGGCAAGACAACTGGCAAGGCAATTTCAGGAAAGGCCAAACCAGGCAAGACAAACCCTGGCAAGGCTAATCAGGCAAGGCAAATCCAGTCAAGGCATATCCAGGTAAAACAAATCTAGGCAAGGCAAATCCAGACAACGCAAGGCAAGGCAATTCTAGGCAAGGCAAATTTAGGCAAGACAGGGCCAAGAAAATTCAGGCAAGGCAAGACAAGGGAAGGCAAATCCAGAAAACACACAGCAAAGCAAGGCAAACCCAGGCAACGCAAATTCCTAAAAAACCAGGCAAGGCAAGGCAAATGCAGACAAAATAAGAAAAAAACAAATCCAGGCAAGGCAAATTTAGGCAATACAAACCCAGGCAAGGCAAATTCAGGCAAGGAAAACCCAAACAATTCAAATCCAGGCAAGACAACTCCGGACAAAGCAACTCCAGGCAAGGCCAAACCAAAAAAGGCAAATCCTGGCAAGGCAAATCCAGGCAAGGCAATTCCAGGCTAAACAAATCCAGGCAAGGCAAAGCAAGGCAAGGCAATTCCAGGCCAGGCAAATTTAATCAAGACAGGACAAGGAGAATCAAGGTTAGACAAGTCAAGGGAAGGTAAAACCAGGCAACGTATGGCAAGGCAACGTAAATCTATGCAATGCAAATCCCAAAAAAACAAGGCAAGGCAAGGCAAATCTAGACAAATCAAATTCAGGCAAGGCAAATTCAGGCAAGTCATGGGAAGGCTAATCCACACAAGACAAATCCAGGCAAGAAAAGGCAGAACAACGCAGGGCAAGGCAAATCCAGGCAAGGCAAATTTAGCAAGATAAACCCAAACAATACAAATCAAGGCAAGGAAACTTCAGGCAAGACAACTCCAGGCAAGACCAAACCAGACAAAGCCAATCCTGCAAAGGCTAATCCAGGTAAGGCAAATATAAACAAGGCAAATCTAGGCAAGGCAAGGCAAGGCAAGGCAAATCCAGGCAAGGCAAATCCAGGCAAGGCAAAGCCAGGCAAGTCAAATCTAGGAAAGGCTAATCTAGGCAAAGCAACTTTAGACAAGGCAGATACAGGAATGGCAAATTCAGGGAAGGCAAATCCATTCAAAATAAATTCAGGTAAGTAAAATCAAGGCAAGGCAAGAAAATTTCAAGCAAGGGAAATCTAGGCAAGACAAGGAAAGGCAAATACAGGCAAGGCAAGTAAGAACAAATCTAGGTAAGGCAAATCCAGGCAAGTAAAATTCTGGCCAGGCTAATACAAGCAAGACAAATTTAGGCAAGGCAAATCCAGGCAAAACAAATTCAGGCAAGGGAAATCCAGACAAGGAATATTCAGGCAAAACAAATACAGGCAATGCAAATTTAGAAAAGGCAAATCAAGTAAAGGCAAGGCAAGAAAAATCCAGGCAAGGCAAATCTGTGCAAGGCAAATCCAGGAAAGTCAAGGCAAGAAAAATCCCGGAAAGGCAAAGAAATGCAAGGCAAACACAGGCATGGCATATCCAGGAAAGGCAAATCCAGTCAAGGAAAATTTAGGCAAGGCAAGGCAAAGAAAATTCAGGCAAGACAAATCCAGGCAAGGGAAGGCAAGGCAAGGCAGAACAAGGAAAATGCAGGCAAGGCAAATTTAGGCAAGGAAAACTAAAACAATTCAAATCCAGCAAGAAAACTCTAAACAAGGCAACTCCAGGCAAGACCAAGCCAGACAAAGAAAATCCTGCCAAGGCTAATCCAGGAAAGGCAAATTTCATGCAAGGCAAATACAGGCAAGGCAAGTCCAGGCAAAACAAATCCAGGCAAGGCAAATCCACGCAAGGCATGGCAAGGCAATTTCAGGCAGGGTAAATCTAGGCAAGACAAATCTAGGCAAGACAAAAAAAGGCAAATCCAGGCAGGCAAGGCAAGGCAAATCCAAGCAAGGTAAATCCAGACAAGACAAACCCTGGCCAGGGCAATGCAGGAAAGTCAAATCTAAGCAAGGCAAATCCAGGCAAAACAAACCCAGGCAAGGCAAGGGAAGGCAAATCTAGGCAAGGTCAGGCAAGGCAAATCGAGGCAAGGCAAACCCAGAAAAGGCAAATTCGATCAAGGCAATGCAAGGCAATAACCAGCAGGCAAAGCAAGGCAAATTGAGACAAGGCAAATCCAGGCAAGGCAAATTTAGGTAAGGCAAATCCAGGCAAGGCTAATCTAAACAAGGCAAATCCAGGCAAGGCAGATCCAGGATAGGCAATTCCAGGAAAGGCAAGGCAAAGAAAATCCAGGCAAGACAAATCCCAGCAAGGTGAAAAAATGCAAGGAAAATACAGGTAAGGAATATCCAGGAAAGTCAAGGCAAGGCAAATCCAGTCATGGCAAATCCAGACAATGCAAATTCAGGCAAGGAAAACCCGATCAATTCAAATTCAGGCAAGAGAACTTCAGACAAGACAACTTCAGGCAAGGCCAAACCAGGCAAGACAAATCTTGGCAAGGCAAATCCAGGCAAGGCATATTCAGGAAAAACAAACCTAGACAAGGCAAATCCAGGCAAGGCAAATTAAGGCAAGACAGGGCAAAGCAAATCCAGACAAGGCAAGGCAAGGGAAGGCAAACAGAGGCAACGCATGGCAAGGCAAGGCAAATCCAGACAATGCAAATCCCAGAAAGGCAAGGCAAGGCAAGGCAAATCCAAGCAAGGCAAGCCAGGCAAGGCAAATCTAGGCAAGGCAAGGCATGGCAAATCCAGGCAAGTCAAACCCAGGCAAGACAAGGCAAGGCAAGGCAATTTCAGGCAAGGCAAATTTAGGCAAGACAGACTAAGGCAAATCCAGACAAGGCAAGGAAAGCTAAGGAAATCCAGTCAGTGCATGGCAAGGCAAGGCAAATCCAGGCAATGCAATTCCCAGAAAACAAGGCAAGGCAAAGCAAGGCAAATTCAGGCAAGGCAAATCCAGGCAAACCATTGCAGGGCAAGGCAAATACAGGCAAGGGAGATTCAGTCAAAAGAAGCCAAAACAATTCAAATTTAGGAAACGCAACTCCAGTCAAGGCCAAACCAGGTCAGGCAAATACTTCCAAGGCTAATCCACGCAAGGCAAATCCAGGCAAAGCAAATTCAGGGAAGGAAAACAAAAACAATTCAAATCCAGGGAAGACAACTCCAGGAAAGGCAACTCCAGGCAAGGTCAAAACAGGCAAGGCAAATCCTGGCAAGGCAAATTCAGGCAAGGCAAATCCAGGCAATAAAAATCCAGTCAAGGCATATCCAGGCAGATCAAAACCAGGCAAGGCAAATCCAGGCAAGGCAAGGCAAGGCAATTCCAGTGAAGGCAAATTTAGCCAAGACAGGGCAAGGCAAATCTAGGCAAGGCAAGGCAAGTAAAGGCAATTCTGGCAATGCATGGCAAGGCAAGGCAAATTCAGGCAAGGCAAATCCAGGCAAGGCAAGGCAAGGCAAATCCAGGCAAGGCAAGTCCAGGAACAGTAAGGGAAAACAAATCCAGGCAAGGCAAATCCAGGCAAGGCATGACCAGGAAAATTTAGACAAGGCAAATTCAGGCAAGGCAGGGCAAGGAAAATTCAGGCAAGAAAAATCCAGGCAAGACAAGGCAAGACAAGGCAACCCAGGGCAAGGCAAATCCAGTCAAGGTAAATTCAGGCAAGGGAAACCCAAACAATTCAAATCCAGACAAGGAAACTCCAGGCAAGGCAACTCCAGGCAAGACCAAACCAGACAAAGCAAATCCTACCAAGGCTAATCCAGGCAAGGCAAATTACATGCAAGGCAAATCTAGGAACGCCAGATCCAGAAAAGGCAAATACAGGCAAGGGAAATTGGGAAAGGCAAAGCAAGAAAAATCCAGGCAATGCAAATCAAGGCAAGGCAAAGTATTGCAAGGCAAATATAGGCAAGGCATATCCAGGACAGGCAAGGTAAAACAAATTCAGTCCAGTCAAATTCAGGCAAGGATAACCCAAACAATTCAAATCAAGGCAAGACAACTCCAGGGAAGGTGAAAACAGGCAAGGCAAATCCTGGCAAGGCTAACCCAGGCAAGGCAAATCCAGGCAAAACAAATCCAAGCAATGCAAATCTAGGAAAGGCAAGGCAAGGCCATTCCAGGCAAGGCAAATTTAGGTAAGACAGGGCAAGGCAAATCCAGACAAGGCAAGGTAAGGGAAGGCAAATCCAGGCAAGGCAAGGCAGGGCAAGCAAATCCAGGCAAGGCAAATTCAGGCAAGAAAAACCCATACAATTCTAATCCAGGAAAGGCAACTCCAGGCAAGTCCAAACCAGGGCAGACAAATTCTGGCAAGGTTAATCCAGGCAAGGCAAATCCAGGCAAGGCAAATCCAGGCATGTCTAATCTAGGCAAGCAAATCCAGGCAAGTCAGATCTAGGAATGCAAACCCAGGCAAGGCAAATCCAGGAAAGGCAAGGCAAATAAAATCCAGGCAATACAAATCCCAGCAAGGCAAAGTAATGCAAGGCTAATACAGGTAAGGAATATCCAGGAAAGGCAAGGCAAGTCAAATCCAGGCAAGGCAAATTCAGGCAAGGATAATCCAAACAATTCAAATCCAGGCAAGACAACTGTAGACAAGACCAAACCAGGCAAGGCAAATCCTGGCAAGGCTAACCCAGGCAAGGCTAATTCAGGCAAGGTAAATCCAGGCAAGACAAGGCAAGGCAAATCCAGGCAAGGATAGTCCAGGCAAAGTAAGGGAAAACAAATCCAGGCAAGGTAAATCCAGGCAAGGCATGACAAGGCAAATCCAGGCAAGCCATGGAAAGGCAAATCCAGGCAAGCCATGGCAAGGAAAATCCAGGCAAGGCATGGCAAGGCAAATTCATAAAAGGCAAATTAAGGCAAAACAAGGCAAAGAAAATTCAGGCAAGAAAAATCCAGGCAAGGGAAGACAAGGCAATGCAGGACAAGGAAAATCCAGGCAAGGCAAATTCAGGCAAGGAAAACCCAAACAGTTGAAATCCAGGCAAGGCAACTCCAGGCAAGGCAACTCTAAGCAATTTCAAACCAGGCAAAGATTATCCTGCCAAGGCTAATCCAGGCCAGGCAAATTCCATGCAAGGCAAATACAGGCAAGGCAAATCGAGGAAGAACAAATCCAGGCAAGGCAAATTCAGGCAAGGCAAGGCAAGGCAATTCCAGGCAAGGCAAATCTGGCCAAGGCAAAGCAAGGCAAATCCAAACAAGGTAAATCCAGGTCAGACAAATCCTGGCCAGGGTAATGCAAGAAAGGCAAATCTAGGCATGGCAAATCCAGGTGAAACAAATCCAGGCAAGGCAAGGCAAGGCAAATCCAGGCAAGGCCAGGTATGGAAAATCGAGGCAAGGTACATCCAGGAAAGGCAAGGCAAAGCACATCCAGGGAAGGCAAATCCGGTCAAGAAAATGCAAAGAAAAAACAGGCAAGGCAAGGCAAATTCAGGCAAGGCAAATTTAGGCAAGGCAAATGCAGGAAAGGCTAATCTAGGCAAAGAAAATCGAGGCAAGGTAGATCCAGGAAAGGCAAATCCACGAAAGGAAAATCCAGGAAAGTCAAGGCAAAAAAAATTCAGGCAAGACAAATCCCGACAAGGCAAAAAAATGCAAGGCAACTACTGGCAAGGCAAATCCAGGCAAGGCAAGGCAAGGCAAATCCAGTCAAGGCAAACCCATGCAAGGCAAGGCAGGGCAAGGCAAATTCAGGCAAGGAAAACTCAAACAATTCAAATCCTGGAACGGCAACTCCAGGAAAGGCAAAACCCGTCATAACAAATCCTGCCAAGGCTAATTCCGGCAAGGCAAATTCAGGGAAGGCAAATCAAGGAAAAACAAATCCAGGCAAGGCAAAGAAAGGCGATTCCATTAACAGAAAATCTTGGCAAGACAAGGAAAGGCAAATCCAGGCAAGGCAAGGCAAAACAAATCCAGGCCAGGTAAATCCAGACAAGCCAAATTCTGGCCAGGGTAATGGAGGCAAGACAAATCTAGGCAAGGTAAATCCAGGCAAAACACATCCAGGCAAGGCAAGGTAAGGCAAACCCAGGCAAGGCAAGGCAAGGTAAATCAAGGCAAGGGAAATCCAGGCAAGGCAAGGCAAGGCACATTAAGGCAAGGCAAGTCTGGTCAAGGCAACACAAGACAAAAGCAGGCAAGGCAAAGTGAGGTAAATCCAGGCAAGGCAAAGCAAATCAAGGCAAGGCAAATCTAGACTAGGCAAATTTAGGCAAGGCAAATCCAGGCAAAGCTAATCTAGGCAAAGCAAATTCAGGCAAGCAGATTCAGGGAAAGCTAATCAAGGCAAAGGAAATCTAGACAAAGATGTAGGAGAGGCAAATCCAGGAAAGGCAAATCCAAGAAAAGCAAATCCAGGAATGGCAAGGTAACGAAAATCCAGGCATACAAATTTCAGCAAGGCAAAGTAATGCAAGGCAAATACAGGTAAGGTCTATCCAGAAAAGGCAAGGCAAAACAAGTCCAGTCATGGTAAATCCAGGCAAGGCAAATTCGGACAAGGAAATCCTGAACAATTCAAATCCAGGCAAGACAACTCCAGACAAGGCAAAACCAGGCAACGCAAACCCTAACAAGGCAAATCCAGGCAAGGCTTATCCAGACAAAACAAATCCAGGCAAGGCAAATCCAGGAAAGGCAAGGCAAGGCAATTCCAGGCAAGGCAAATTTAGGCAATACAGGGCAAGGCAAATCCAGGCAAGGCAAATTCAGGCAAGGAAAACCCAAACAATTCAAATCCTGGAAAGGCAACTCCAGGCAAGGACAAACCAGGCCAGGCAAACACTGCCAAGTCTAATCCACGCAAGGCAAATCCAGGCAAGGCAAATTCAGGCAAGAAAAACCGAAGCAATTGAAATCCAAGCAATAAAACTCAAGGCAAGGCAACTCCAGGCAAGACCAAAAAAGACAATGCAAATCCTGCCAAGGCAAATACAGGCAAGACAAATATAGGCAAGGCAAATACAGGCAAAACAAATCCAGGCAGAGCAAATCCAGGCAAGGCAAGGCAAGGCAAGGCAAGGCAAGGCAAGGCAAGGCAATTCCAGGCATGGCAAATCTATGTAAGACAAAGCAAGGAAAATCCAGGCAAGGCAAGGCAAGGCAAGATAAATCCAGACAAGGCAAATCCTTGCCAGGGTAATGCAGGCAAGGCAAATCTAGGCAAAGCAAATCCAGGCAAAACAAACCCAGGCAAGGCAACGCAAGGAAAATCCAGGCAAGGCCAGGCAAGGAAAATCCAGGGAAGGCAAAGCAAGGCACATCCAGGCAAGGCAAATCTGGTCAAGGCAACACAAGGCAAAAACAGGCAAGGCAAGGTAAAGCAAATCCAGGAAAGGGAAATCCAGACAAGGCTAATCTAGGCAAGCCAAATCCAGGCAAGTCAGATGCAAGAAAGGCAAATCTAGGCAATGCAAATCCCAGAAAAACAAAGCAAGGTGAGGTAAGGCAAATCCAGGCAAGGCATGGCAAGGCAAATCCAGGCAAGGATAATCCAGGCAGGGCAAGCAAATCCAGTCAAGGCAAATTCAGGCAAGTAAAACACAAACAATTCAAATACAGGAGAGGCAACTCCAAGCAAGTCCAAATAAGGGCAGGAAAATACTGGCATGGCTAACCCAGTCAATACAAATCCAGGCAAGGCAAATCGAAGCAAGGCAAATTTAGGCAAAGCTAATCTAGGCAAGCAAATCCAGGCAAGTCAGATCCAGGAATGGCAAATCCAGGCAAGGCAAATCCAGGAAAGGCAAGGCAAGTAAAATCCAGGCAATACAAATCCTGGCAAGGCAAAGGCATGCAAGGCAAGTACAGTAAATGAATATCCAGGAAAGGCAAGGCAAGTCAAATCCACGCAAGGCAAATTCAGGCAAGGATAATCCAAACAACTCAAATCCAGGCAAGACAACCCCACGCAAGGCCAAACCAGGAAAGGCAAATCCTGGCAAGGCAAGGCAAGGCAAGACTATTCCAGGAAAGGCAAATTTAGGCAAGAAAGGGCAAGGCAAATCCAGTCAAGAAAAATCCAGCCAAAGAAAATTCAGGCAAGAATAACACAAACAATTCGAATCCAGGCAAGACAACTCCATACAAGGCAACTCCAGGAAAGACAAGGCAAGATAAGCCAAATCCAGGCAACACATGACAATGCAAGGCAAATCCAGGAAATGTAAATTCCGGAAAAACAATGCAAGGCAAGGCAAGGCAAATAGAGGCAAGGCAAATCCAGGCAGACCAATGCAAGGCAAATCCAGGTAAGAAAAGTGCAGGCAAAGTAAGGGAAAACAAATCCAGGCAAGGCAAATCCAGGTAAGGCATGGCAAGGCAAATCCAGACAAGGCAAGGCAAGAAAAACTCAGGCAAGACAAATCCAGGCAAGGCAAGGCAAGGCAAGGCAACACAGAAGAAGGCAAATCCAGGCAAGGAAAACCAAAACAATTCAAATCCAGGCAAGGAAACTCCAGGCAAAGCCACTCCAGGCAAGACAAGGCCAGTCAAAGTAAATCCTGCCAAAACTAATCCAGGCAGGGCACATTCCAGGCAAGGCACAAACAGACAAGGCAAGTCCAGGCAAAACAAATCCAGACAAGGCAAATCCAGGCAAGGCAAGGCAAGGCAAGGCAATTCCAGGCAAAGATAATCTAGGCAAGACAAGGCAAGGCAAATCCAGGCAAGGCAAGGCAAGACAAGGCAAGGGAAATCCAGGAAAGACAAAGGCAGACAATTAAAATCCAGTCAAAACAAATCCAGACAAGGCAAGGCAAGGCAAATCAAGGCAAGGCAAATGCAGGCAAGGCAAATGCAGGCAAGGCAAATGCAGGCAAGACTAATCTAGGTAATGGAAATCCAGGCAAAGTAGATCCAGAAAAGGCAAATCCAGGAAAGGAAAATCCAGGAAAGGCAAAGTAAAAAAAAATTCAAACAAGACAAATCACGACAAGTTAAAGGAAAGCAAGGCAAATACTGGCAAGGCAAGTCCAGGCAAGGCAACGCAAAACAAATCCAGTAAAGGCAAATCCAGGCAAGGCAAGGCAGGGCAAAGCAAATCCAGGCAAGGCAAATTTAGGCAAAAAAACTCAAACAACTCAAATCCAGGAAAGGCAACTCCAGGCAAGTTCAAACCCGGCAAGGCAAATCCTGCCAAGGCTAATTCAGGCAAGGCAAATTCAAGGAAGGCAAATTCAGGCAAACAAATCCAGGCAAGGCAAATCTAGGCAAGACAAGGGAAGGAAATCCAGGCAAGGGAAGGCAAGGCAAATCCAGGCAAGGCAAATCCAGACAAGGCAAATTCTGGCCAGGGTAATTCATGCAAGGCAAATCTAGGCAAGGCCAATTTAGGCAAGGCAAATCCAGGCAAAACAAATCCAGGCAAGGAAAGGCAAGGCAAATCCAGACAAGGCTGGGCAAGGCAAATCGAGGCAAGGCAAATTCATTCAAAGCAACACAAGGCAAAAACAGGAAAGGCAAGGTAAGGCAAATACAGGCAAGGCAAATACAGGCAAGGCAAGGCAAATCAAGACAAACCAAGGCAAGGCAAATCCAGGTAAGGCAAATTTAGGCAAGGCAAGTCAGGCAAGGCTAATCTAGGCAAGGCAAATCCAGGCAAGGCAAGGCAAGAAAAATCCAGGCAAGACAAATCCCAGCAAGACAAAATAATGCAAGGCAAATACAGGCAAGGCGAACTCAGGCAAGGAAGATCCAAATAATTCAAATCCAGGAAAGGCAAATCACGACAAGGCAATTCCAGGCAAGGCCAAGCCAAGCAAGGCAAATCCCGGCAAGGCAAATCCAGGCAAGGCATATCCAGGTAAAAAAAAACCCAGGCAAGGCAAATTGAGGCAAGGCAAGGCAAGGGAAGGCAAATAAAGACAACAAATGGCAAGACAAGGCAAATCCAGGCAATGAAAATTCTAGAAAAACAAGGCAAGGCAATGCAAATCTAGGCAAGGCAAATCCAGGTAAGGCAAGGCAGGGCAAGGCAAATTCAGGCAAGGCAAATTCAGGCATGAAAAACCCCAACAATTTAAATCCAGGAAAGGCAACTCCAGGCAAGACCAAACCAGGCCAGGCAAATACTGCCAAGGCTAATTCAGGCAAGGCAAATCCAGGCAAGGCTAATCTAGGCAAGGCTAATCTAGGCAAGCAAATCCAGGCAAGTCAGATCCAGGAAAGGGAAATCCAGAAAAGGCAAATCCAGGAAAGGCAAGGCAATACAAATCCCAGCAAAGCAAACTAATGCAAGGCAAATACAGGCAAGTCATAGCCAGGAAAGGCAAAGCAAGGCAAATCGAGTCAAGGCAAATCCAGGCAAGGCAAATTTAGCCAAGAAAAACCCAAACAATTCAAATCCAGGAAAGACAACTCCAGGCAAGTTAACTCCAGGCAAGGCCAAACCAGGGAAGGCAAATGTTGGCAGAGCTAATCCAGGCAAGGCAAGTCCAGGCAAGGTAAAGCCAGGCAAAAAAAACAGGCAAGGCACATCCAGGCAAAACAAATCCAGGCAAGGCAAATCCAGGCAAGGGAAGGCAATTCCGGCAATGCATGGCAAGGCAAGGCAAATCCAGGCAATGCATATCATGGAAAAACAAGGCAAATCCAGGCAAAGCAAGGTAAGAAAAATCCAGGCAAGGCAAGGCAAGCCAACTCAGGGTAAGGAAAATACAGACAAGTCAATTCAAGGCAATTCCAGGCAATTCCAGGCAAGGAAAATCTAGGCAAGACAAGATTCAAATCCAGGCAAGGAAACTCCAGGCAAGGCATCTCCAGGCAAGACCAAATCAGGCACAGCAAATCCTGCCAAGGCTAATACAGGTAAGGCAAAACCAGGAAAGGCAAATACAAGCAAATCAATTCCAGGCAAAACAAATCCAGGGAAGGCAAGGCAAAACAAATCCAGGCAAGGCTGGGCAAGGTATTTCAAGGCAAGGCAAATCCAGGCAAGGCAAGGCAAGGTCCATCCAGGCAAGGCAAATCTGGTCAAGGCAATGCAAGGCAAAAACAGGCAATACAAGGTAAGGCAAATCAAGGCAAAACAAATAAAGGCAAGGCAAGGCAAATCAAGGCAAATCCAGGCGAGGCAAATTTAGGCAAGACAAATCAAGGCAAGGCTAATCTAGGCAAGGCTAATCTAGGCAAGGCAGACCCAGGAAAGGCAAATTCAGGAAAGGCAAATTTAGAAAAGGCAAGGAAAAAAAAATTCAGGAAAGAAAAATCCCGTCAAGGCAAAGTAATGCTAGGCAAATCCAGGCAAGGCAAATTCAGGCAAGGAAAACCCAAATAATTAAAATCCAGGCAAGACAACTCCAGACAAGGCAACTCCAGGCAAGGCGAAAGCAGGCAAGGCAAATCCTGGCAAGGCAAATCTAGGCAAGGCAAGGCAAGGCAAGGCAAGGCAAATCCAGGCAAGGCAAATTCAGGCAAGGAAAACCCAAACAATTTAAATCCAGCAAAGGCAACTGCACGCAAGGCCAAACCAAGCAAGGCAAATCCTGCCTAGGCTAATCCAGGCAAGGCAAATTCAGGAAAGGCAATTCCAGGCAAGACAAATTGAGGCAAGGCAAATCCGGGAAAGGCACAGCAAGGCAATTCTATGCAAGGCAAATCTAGGCAAGACAAGTCAAGGCAAATCCAGGCAAAGAAAAGTGTGGCAAATCGAGGCAAGGTAAATCCACACAAGGCAAATACTGGCCAGGGTAATGCAGGCAAGGCAAATCTAGGCAAGGAAAATCCAGGCAAGGCCAGGGAAGTTAAACCAAGGCAAGGTAAATCCAGGAAAGAAAAGGCAAGGCACATCCCGGCAAGGCAAATCTGGTCAAGTCAACGCAAGGCAAAACAGGCAAGGCAAGGTAAGGCAAATCCAGGCAAGGAAAATTCAGGCATTGCAAGGCAAATCAAGGCAAGGCAAATCCAGGGAAGGCAAATTTAGGCAAGTGAGGGCAAGGCAAATCCAGGCAAGGCAAGGAAAGGGAAAGTAAATTCAGGCAATGCATGACAGGGCAAGGCAAATCCAGGCAACGCAAATCCTGGAAAAACAAGTGAAGGTGAAACAAATTTAGGCAAGGCAAGGCAAGGCAAGTCCAGGCAAAGAAGGGGAAAACGAATCCAGCCAAGGCAATTACAGGCTAGGCATGACAAGGCAAATTAACACACAGCAAATTTAGGCAATGGAAAGCACAAAATATTCCGGCAAGACAAATCCAGGCAAGGCAAGGCAACACAGAGCAAGACAAATTGAGGCAAGGCAAATTCAGGCAATTAAAACCAAAACAATTCAAATCCATTCAAGGAAACTCCAGGCATGGCAACTCCAGGCAAGACCTAACCAGCCAATGGAAATCCTGTAAAGGCTAATTCAAGCAAAGCAAATATAGGCAAGGCATATTCAGGCTAGGCAAATTCAGGCAAGGCAAATCCAGGCAAAGCAAATCCAGGCAAGGCATATCCGGGCAAAAAATTCTAGGCAAGGCAAATCCAGGAAAGGCAAGGCAAGGCAAGGAAAATCCAGGCAAGGCAAATTCAAGCAAGGAAAGGCAAGGCAAGCTAAATCCAGGAAAGACAAGGCAAGGAAAATCCGGGCAATACAAATCCAGGCAAGGCAAAGTAATGCAAGGCAAATACAGGCAAGGCATATCCAGGAAATACAAGACAAGGCAAATCCAGTCAAGGCAAATCCAGGCAAGGTAGATCCCGACAAGGAAAATTCTGGCCAGGGAAATGCAGGAAAGGCAAATCTAGGAAAGGCAAATCCAGACAAAACAAATCCAGGCAAGGCAAATCCAAGGAAAGCAAATCCAGGAAAGGCAACGCAAGGAAAATCCAGGCAGGGCAAATCCAGGCAAGGCAAGGCATCACAAGGGAAATCCAGGAAAGGCAAGACAAGAAAAATATGGGCAATACAAATCTCAGAAAGTCAAGTTAATGCAAGACAAATACAGGCAAGGCAAATCCAGGAAAGGAAAGGAAAGGCAAATTCAGTCAAGGCAAATCCAGGCAAGGCAAATTCAGGCAGGGAAAATCCGGACAATTTTAATCCAGGAAAGACAAATTCAGGCAAGGCATTTCCAGGCAAGACCAAAACAGGCAAAGCAAATCCTGCCAAGGCTAATTCAGGCAAGGCAAATCTATGCAAAAAAATCCGGGCAAGGCAAAACCAGGCAAGGCAAGGCAAGACAATTTCAGGCAATGCAAATCTAGGCAATACAAAGCAAGGCAAATTCAGGCAAGGCTAGGCAATGCCAATCCAGGCAATGGAAATTCAGGCAAGGAAAACTATGGCAAGTCAAATCCAGGCAAGGCAAATTCAGGCAAGGAAAACCCAAACTATTCAAATCCAGGAAAGGCAACTCCAGGCAAGGCCAAACCGGGCAAGGTAAATCCTTCCAAGGCTAATCCAGGCAAGGTAAATCCAGGCCAAGCACATCCTGGCAAGTCAAATCCAGGCAAAACAAGGCAAGGTAATTCCAAGCAACGCAAATCTGGGCAAGACAAGGCAAGGCAAATACCGGCAAGGCAAGATAGAAAATATGCAGGCAAGGCAAATCCAGTCAAGACAAACCTTGGCCAGGCTAATGCAGGCAAGGCAAATTTCGTCAAGGCAAATCGAGGTGAAACAAATCCAGGCAAGGCAACTCCAGGCAACACCAAAAAAAGGCAAAACAAATTCTGCCAAGTCTAATCTAGGCAAGAAAAATACAGGCAAGGGAAATAAAGGCAAGGCAAATTCAGGCAAGGCAAATCCAGGCAAAACAAATCCAGAGAAGGAAAATCCAGGCAAGGTAATTCAAGGCAATTCCAGGAAAGGCAAATGTAGGCAAGACGAAACAAGGCAAATCCAGGTAAGGCAAGGCAAGGCAAGTCTAGGTAAGGTAAATCCAGACAAAGAAAATCCTGGCCAGGGTAATGCAGGCAAGGCAAATCTAGGCAAGGCAAATCCAGGCAAAACAAATCCAGGCAAGGCAAGGCAACGCAAATCTAGGAAAGGCCAGGCAAGGCAAATCCAGGCAAGGCAAATCCAGGCAAGGCACATCGAGTCAAGGCAAATCCGGTCAAGGCAACGCAAGGCAAAAACAAGCAAGGCAAAGTAAGGCAAATCCAGACAAGGCAAATCCAGGCAAGGCAACGCAAGGCAAGGCAAGGCAATGCAAGGCAAGGAAAATCAAGGCAAGGCAAATCCTGTCAAGGCAACGCAAGGCATAAACAGGCAAGGCAAGTTAAGGCAAATCCAGCCAAGTCAAATCCTTCCAAGGATAATCCAGGCAAGGCAAATTCAGGCAAGACAAATCAAGGCAAGGCAAATCAAGGCAAAATAAATCCAGGCAAGTCAAATTCAGGCAAGGCAAGGCAAGGCAATTCTAAGCAATGCAAATCTAGGCAAGTCAAGACAAGGCAAATACCGGCAATTCAAGGCAGAACAAATGCAGGTAAGGCAAATCCAGTTAAGGCAAATCCTGGTCAGGCTAATGCAGGCAAGGCAAATCTAGGCAAGATAAATCCAGGCAAAACAAGTCCTGGCAAGGCAAATCCAGGGAAGACAAATCCAGGCAAGGCAAGCCATGGCAAGGGAAATCCAGGAAAGGCATGGCAAGTAAAATCTGGGCAATACAAATCCCGGCAAGGCAAGGTAATGCAAGGCAAATACAGGCAAGGCGTGCCCAGGAAAGGCAAGGCAAGTCAAATTCAGTAAAGAAAAATTCAGGCAAGACAAGGCAAGGCAAATCCAGGAAAGGACAGGCATGGAAAATCGAGGCAAGGTAAATCCAGGCAAGGGAAGGCAAGGCACATCAAGTCAAGGCAAATCCCATCAAGGCAATGCAAGGCATAAACAGGAAAAGAAAGTTAAGGCAAATCCAGACAAAGCAAATCCAGGAAAGGTAAGGCAAGGCAAGGCAAATCCAGGCAAGGCAAGGCAAGGCAAGGCAAGGCAAATCCAGGCAAAATAAATTCAGAAAAGACAAATTGAGGTAAGGCAAGGCAAAGCAAGGAAAATCTAGGCAAGACAAATCCCGGGAATGCAAAGTAAGGAAAGGCAAATACATGAAAGACATAGCTGGGAAAGGCAAGGCAAGGCATAGACAATCAAGGCAAATCAAGGCAAGGCAAATTCAGGCAAGAAAAACCCAAACAATTCAAATCCAGGCAAGACAACTCCAGGCAAGGCAACTCCAGGCGAGGTCAAACCAGGCAATGCAAATTTAGGCAAGACAGGGCAAGGGAAATCGAGGCAGGGAAAGGCAAGGGAAGGCAAATCCAGGTACCGCATGGCAAGGCAAGGCAAATCCAGGAAATGAAAATTCCAGAAAAACAAAGCAAGGCAAGACAAATACAGGCAAGCCAAATCCTGGCAAGGCAATGCAAGGCAAAATTAGGCAAGGCAAATTCAGGCAAAGCAAGGGAAAACAAATCCAGGGAAGGCAAATCCAGGCAAGACATCATCAGGCAAATCCAGACTGGGCAAAAATCAGTTAAGGCAAGGCAAGAAAAATTCAGGCAAGACAAATCCAGGCATGGCAAGGCAAGGCAAATCCAGGCAAGATAAATTCAGGCAAGGAAAACCCAAGCAATTCAAATCCAGGCAAGGAAACTCCAGGCAAGACAACTCAAGGCAACACCAAACCAGGCAAATCAAATCCTGCCAAGGCTAATTTTGGCAAGGCAAATCCAGGCAAAACAAGCCCAGGCAAGGCAAATCTAGGCAAGACAAGGCAAGGCAAATCGTGGCAAGTCAAGGCAAGGCAAATTATGGCAAGGTAACTACAGACAAGGCAAATCCTGGCCAGGGTTATGCAGGCAAAGCAATTCTAAGGAAAGAAAATCCAGACAAAACAATTCCAAGCAAGACAAGGCAAAAAAAAATCCAGGCAAGGCAAATCTAGGCAAGACCAGGCAAGGCAAAGCGAGGCAAGGCAAATCCAGGGAAGGCAAGGCAAGGCACATCCAGGCAAGGCAAATCCGGTCAAGGCAATTCAAGGCAAAAGCAGGCAAGGCAAGGTATGGCAAATCTAGGCAAGGCAAATGCTGGCAAGGTAACACAAGGCAAATCAATGTGAGAAAATTCCAGGCAAGGCAAATTTAGGCAAGGCAAATTTAGGCAAGGTTTATCTAGGCAAGGCAAATCCGGGCAAGGTAGATTCAGAAAAGGCATATCCAGGAAAGGCAAGGCAAGGAAAATCCAGTCATGGCGACCAAGGCAAGGAAAATTCAGGTAAGGAAAACCCACAAAATTCAAATTCAGGCAAGACAACTTTAGGCAAGTCAATTCCAGATAAGTGCAAACCAGGCAAGGCAAATTCTGGCAAGGATAATCCAAGCAAGGCAAATAAAGGCAAGGCAAATCCAGGAAAGGCAAGGGAAGGCAAATCCTATAAGGAAAATCCAAGCATGGCAAGGGAGGGCAAGACAAATCCAGGCAAGGCAAATTCAGGCAAGGAAACCCAAACACTTCAAATCCAGGAAAGGCAACTCCAGGCAAAGACAAACCAGGCAAGGCAAATCCTGCCAAGGCTAATCAAGGCAAGGCAAATCCAGGCAAAATAAACCCAGGCAGGTTAAATCCAGTCAATGCAATGCAAGGCAAATCCAGGCGAGGCAAGGCAGAACATATCCAGGTAAGGCAAATCCAGGAAAGGCAAATCCTGGCCAGGCTAATGCAGTCTAGGCAAATCTAGACAAGGCAAATCCAGGCAAAACTAATTTAGGCACTGCAAATTCAGGCCAAACAAATCCAGGGAAGGCATATCCAGGCAAAACAAATCCAGCAAGGCAAATACAGGGAAGGCAAATCCAGGAAAAGCAAGGCAAGGAAAATCCAGGCAAGGCAAATTCAGTCAATGCAAATTCAGGCAAGAAAAATTCAGGCAAGGCAAGATAAGCCAAGGTAAATCCAGCAAAAACAAGGGAAGGAAAATCATGGCAATGCAAATCCCGGCAAGGCAAAGTAATGCAAGCATAGAGGCAAGGCATATCCATGAAAGGCAAGGCAAGGGAAATCCAGTCAAGGCAAATCCAGACAAGGCACATTCAGGCAAGTAAAAACCAAACAATTTAAATCCAGGCAAGACAACTCCAGGCAAGGTAACTCCAGGCAAGACAAAACCAGGCAAATCAAATTCTGCCAAGGCAAATCCAAGCAAGGCAAATCCAGGCAAGGCAAATCCCTGCAAACAAATGCAGGCAGGACAAATCGAAGTAAGGCAAGGCAAGGCAATCCCAGGCAAGTCACATCTAGGCAAGACAAGGCAAACCAAATCCAGGCAAGGCAAGTCAAGGCAAATCCAGGCAAGGTAAATTCAGACAAGGCAAATCTTGGCCAAGGTAAC
>CM052658.1:95734934-95753127 GCA_028533165.1 Leontopithecus rosalia
AGGCAAGGCAAATCCAGGCAAGGCAAGAGAAATCCAGGCAAAACAAACCAAATCCAGGCAAGACAAGGCAAGTCAAATCAAGGCAAGGCAAGGCAAGGCAAGGCAAATCCAGGCAACACAAGCCAAGGCAAAGCCAGGCAACAGAAGGCAAGGTAAATCCAGGCAAGAAAAGGCATGGCGAGTCCAGGGAAGGCAAGACATGGAAATCCAGGCAATGCAAGCAATGGGAAATCCAGGCAAGACAAGAAAAGCAAATCCACGCAAGGCAAGGCAAGGCAAATTCAGGCAAGGCAAGGGATGGCAAATCCAGGCAAGGTAAGTCATGGAAAATCCAGGCACTGTAAGATAAGGCAAATCCAGGCAATGTTAGGCAAATACAGGCAAGGCAAGGCAAATGTAGGCAAGGCAAGGCAAATCCAAACAGGGCAAGGCAAATGCAGGCAAGGCACTGCAAATCCAGGCAAAGCAAGAAAAATACAGACATGGTAAGAAAAGGCAAGTCCAGGAAGGGCAATGCAGGGCAAAGCAAGAAAACGCAAGACTAATGCAGGCAAGGCAAGGCAAATCCAGGCATGGCAAGGCATGGCAAATCCAGACAAGGTAAGGCAAGGCAAATCCAGGCAATGTAAGACAAGGCATATCCAGGTAACACAAGGAAGGCAAATCCAGGCAAGGCAAGGCAAGTCAAATCCAGGCAAGGGAAGGCAAATCCAGACAAGGGAATGCAAATTCAGGCAAGGCAAGGCAAATTCAGCAAGGCAAGGCATATCCAGGGAAGGGAAGGGAAATCCAGGCAAGGCAAGGCCAATCTAGTCAAGGCAAGGCAAATCCAGGAAAGGTAAGGCAAATCCAGGAAAGTCAAGGCAAATCCAGGCAAGGTAAGGCATATCCAGGCATGGTAAGGCATATCCAGGCAAGGCAGGCCAAATCCAGGCAATGCAATGCTAATCCAAGCAACAAAAGTCAAATCTAGGCAAGGCAAGGCAAGGCAAATCCAGGCAAGGCAAGGCAAATCCAGTCAAGGCAAGGCAAATTCAGGCAAGGCAAAACAAATTCAGGCAGGGCAAGGCAAGGCAATTCCAAGCAAGGCAAGACAAATTTAGGCAAGGCAAGGAAAATACAGGCAAGGCAAAACCAGGCAGTGCAAAGCAGGGCATGGAAGGGCAAGGCAAGACAAGGCAAGGCAAGGCACAGCACAGCACGGCAAGGCAAATCAAGGCAAAAGAAGGCAAGGCAAGGCAAGACAATGCAAGGCAAATTCAGGAAAGACAAGGCATGGCAAATCCAGGCAAGGCAAGGCAAGTAATATCCAGGCAAGGCAAGGCAAATCCTGGCAAGGCAAAGCAAATCCAGGAAAAAAAAGGCATGGCAAATCCAGGCAAGGAAGGACAAGGAAAATCAAGGCAAGGCAAGGCACGGTAGGGCAAGGCAGGGCAATTCAGGGCAAGGTAGGGCATAGCAGGGCAGGGTAGGGCAGTGCAGGGAAGGGAAGGTCAGGGTAAGGCAAGGCAAGGTAAGGCAAATCCAGGAAAGGCAAGGCATGGCAAATCCAGGTAAGGCAAGGAAAGGAAAATCCAGGCATTGCAAGGCAAGGCAAATCCAGGCAAGGATACGAAGGCAAATCAAGGCCAGGAAAAGCAGGGTAAGGTACATCCAGGCAAGGGAAAGCAAGGAAGGCAAATCCAGGCAAGGCAAGGTAAGTCACATCCAAGCAAGGCAAGGTAAGTCAAATCCATGCAAGGGAAGGCAAATCCAGGCAAGACCGGGCAAATCTAGGCAAGGCAAGACAAATTCAGGTAAGGCAAGGCAAATCCAGCATGGCAAAGCATATCTAGGCAAGGCAAGGCAAATCCAGGAAAGGAAAGATAAATACAGGCATAGCAAGCAAGGCAAATGCAGGCAGGGCAATGGAAGGCAAATCCAGGCAAATCCATGCAAGGCAAACATGGGAAATCAAATCCAGGAGAGTCAAGGCAAATTCAGGCAAGGCAAGGAAAGGCATATCCAGGCAAGGCAAGACGAAATCAGAAAAGGCAAGGCAAGAAAATCCAGGCAAGTCAAAACAACGTAAATCAAGCAATGCAAGACCAGGCAATTCCAGGCAAGTCAAGGCAAGGCAAATCCAGGCAACACAAGGAAGGCAAATCCAGGCAAGGCAAGGCAAGGCAAATCCAGGCAAGGCAAGGAAGGCAAATCCAGGCAAGGCAAGGCAAGGAAAATCCAGGCAAGGTTAGGAAGGCAAATCCAGGAAAGGCAAGGAAAGGCAAATCCAGGCTAGTCAAGGCAAATCCAGGCAAGGCAAGGCAAATACAGGCAACGTAAGGGAAGGAAAATCCACTCAAGGAATGGCAAAGCAAATCCAGGCATGGCAAGTCAAGGCAAGGTAAATCCAGGCAAAGCAAGGTAAGGCAAGGAAAGTCCAGGAAAAATAAAGCAAATTCACACAAGACAAGGCAAATCCAATGAAAGCAAGAAAATTCAGGCAAGGCAAGGCAAATCCAGGCAGAGCAACGCAAGGCAAATCCAGGCTAGGCATGCAAATCCAGGCAAAGCAAGGCAAGGCAAATTCAGGCAAGGCAAGGAAAGGCAAGTTCTGTCAAAGCAAGGTAAGGCAAATCCAGGCACGGCAAGTCAAGGCAGAACAAATCCAGGCAAGTTAAAGCATGGCACATCCAGGCAAGGCAAGGAAGGCATATCCAGGGGAGGTAAGGCAAGACAAGGCAAATCCAGGACATACAAAGCAAGTCTAATAAAGTCAAGGCAAGGCACATCAAATCCAGGCATGGGAAGGCAAATACAGGCAAGGTAAGGCAAATTCAGGCAAGGCAAGGAAAGTCCAGCAAGGCACGACATACCCAGGCAAGGCAAGGTAAATCCAGGCCAGGCAAGGGCTTGGCAAGGTAAGGCAAATCCAGGCAAGGCAAGGCAAATCCAGGCTAGAAAAGGCAAAACCAGGCAAGGCAAGGCAAATCCAGGCTAGAAAAGGCAAATCTAGGCAAGGCCAGGCAAATCCAGGCAAGGCAAGACATGCCATATCCAGCCCAGGGAAGGCAAGGCAAATCCAGGCAATGCAAGGGAAGGCAAATCCATGCAAGGCAAGGAAGTCAAATCCAGGAAAGGCACGGCAAGACAAATCCAGGCAAGGGAAGGCAAATACAGGTAAGGCAAGGCAAGTTCAGGCAAGGAAAGGGAAATCTAGCAAGGCAAGGCAATCCAGGCAAGGCAAGGCAAGGCAAATTCAGGCAAGGGGCATTGAGGGAAGGAAAACACAGGCAAAGCAAAGCAAATCCGGGGAAGACAAAACTAGACAAATCAAGGCAAGGCAAGGTAAGACAAATCCTGGCAAGGCAATGCAAAGCAAATCCAGGCAAGGCAAGACAAGGCAAATCCAGGCAAGTCTAAGGCAATGCAAGTCCAGGCAAGGAAAGCAATGATGAATCCAGGTAAGGCAAGGCAAGGTAAATCCAGGCAAGGCAAGATAGGCAAATCCAGGCAAGGCAAGGCAAGGCAAATCCAGGCAAGGGAAGGCAAATTTAGGCAAGTCACCGAAAATTCAGTCAAGGCAAGGCAAATCCAGCAAGGCAAGGCAAGGCAAATTCAGGCAAGGCAAGGCAAATCCAGGCAATGCAAGAAAAATACAGGCATGGCAAGGCAAGGCAAATACAGGCAGGGCAAGGCAAGGCAAGGAAAGGCAAGGCAAGGAAAATCCAGGCAAGGCAAGGCATATCTGGGCAAGGCAAGGCAAATCCAAGCAATGCAATGCAAATTCAAACAAGGTAAGGCAAATCCAGGCAAGGTAATGAAAGAGTAATCGTGGCTAGCTAAGGCAAGTCCAGGCAAGGCAAGGCAAAGCAAATCCAGGCAAGGCAAGGCAAATACAGGAAAGGAAAGGCAAATACAGGCAGGGCAAGGCAAGGCAAATCCAGGCAAGGCAAGGCAAATCCATGCAAGGCAAAGCAAGGAAAGTCAAATTCAGGAGAGTCAGGGCAAATGCAGGCAAGGCAAGGGAAATCCAGGCAACGCAAGGGGAATCCAGGCAAGGCAACGCAAGCAAATCCAGGCACAGCAAAGCAAGGCAAAGCAAGGCAAATCGAAGCAAGTCAAGGCAAATGGAGGCAAGGCAAGGCAAATTTAAGAAAGGCAAGGAAAATACAGGCAAGGTAAGCCAAGGCAAATCCAGTCAGGGCAAGGCAAGGAAAATCCAGGTAAGGCACCGCATGGCAAATCCAGGCAAGGCAAGGCAAGTTAAGGTAAATCCAGGCAAGGCAAGGCAAGGCAAATACAGGCTTGGCAAGGCACGTGAAATCCAGTCAAGGGAAGGCAAATCCAGGCAAGGCAAGGGAAATGCAGGCAAGGCAAGGCAAATCCAAGGAAGGCAGTGCATATCCAAGAAAGGCAAGGCAAATCCAACAAGGCAAGGCATATCCAGGCAAGGTAAGGCAAATTCAGGCAAGGCAAGGCAAATCCAGACAAGGCAAGGCAAATCCAAACAAGGTAAGGCAAATCTAGGCCAGGCAAGGCAATTCCAGGCAAGGCAAAAGCAAACACAGAGAAGTCAAGGCAAGGCAAATCCTGGCAGGGCATCGCAAGGCAAGGCAAGGCAAGGCAAGGCAAATTCAGGCAAGGAAGGGCAAATCTAGGCAAGGCAATTCAAGGTATATCCAGCAACGCAAGGCCCGGCAAGCCCAGGCAAGTCAAGGCAAGGGAAATCCAAGAAAGGCAAGGCAAGGCAAATCCAGGCAAGGTAAGGAATGCAAATCCAGGCAAGGTAAAGCAAATACAGGCAACGTAAGGCAAGGCAAATACAGGCAAGGAAAGGCAAGGCAAATCCAGGCACAGAAAGTCAAGGCAAGGCCAATCCAAGGAAGAAAAAGCAAGGCAAGGCATGGCATATCCAGGCAAGGAAAGGTAAGGCAAGGCAAATCCAGGCAAAGTAAGGCAAATTCTCTAAAGGCAAGGCAAATCCAGGCATGGCAAGGCAAATTCAGGCAAGGTAAGGCAAATCAAGGCAGGGCAAGGCAAGGGAAATCCAGGCTAGGAAAGGCAAATCCAGCCAAGGCAAGGGAAGGCATATTTAGGCAGGGCAAATCCGAGGAAGGCAAGGCAAATTCAGGCAAGGCAAAGCAAGGCTTTGGAAATCCAGGCAAGGCAAGGAAAGGCAAGGCAAATCCAAGGAAGGCAAGGAAAATAAAGGCAAATCCAGGCAAGGCAAGGCAAATCCAGGCAAGGCAAGGGAAGGCAAATCCTGGCAAGAAAAGGCAAATCCAGGCAAGGCAAGGTAAATCCAGGCAAAGCATGGCAAATCCAGGCAATGCAAGGCAAGGCATGGGAAATCCAGACAAGGCAAAGAAAGGCAAGGCAAATTCAAGGAAAGCAAAGCAAATCAAGGCAAATTCAAGGAAGGCAAAGCAAATCAAGGCAAATCCAGGCAAGGCAAGGCAAATCAAGGCAAGGCAAATCAAGGCAAGGCAAGACAAATCCAGGCAAGGCAAAGCAAGGCAAATCCAGGCAAGGCAAGGCAAATCCAGGCAAGATGGGGCAAATCCACTTAAGGCAAGACAAATCCAGGCAAGCAAGGCAAATCCAGGCACGGCAATGCAAATCCAGGGAAGGCAAGGAAAATCCTGGCAAGGCAAGACAAATCCAGGCAAGGCAAGGCATATCCAGGCAAGGCAAGGACAGGCAAGGCAAATTTAGACAAGGCAAAACAAATCCAGGAAAGGCAAGGCAAGGCCAATCCAGGCAACACAAGGAAACGTAAGGCAAATCCAGGCAAGGCAACACAAATCCAGGCAAGGCAAAGACAGGCAAGGCAAATTTAGGCAGGGAAAGGCAAATCCAGGCATAGCAAGGCAAGGCAAGGGAAATCCAAGCAATGCAAGAAAAGGTAAGGCAAATACAGGCAAAGCAAGGCAGGGCAAGTCCAGTCATGGAAAGGCAAGGCAAATCCAGGCAAGGCAAGGTAAGGCAAATCCAGGCAAGGCAAGGCAATCCCAGCAAGGCAAAACCAGGCAAGGCAAAACCAGGCAAGGCAAGGCAAAGCACATCTAGTCATGGAAAGGCAATGCAAATCCAGGCAAGGCAAGGCAAGGCAAATCTAGGCAAGGCAAGACAAGGCAAAACCAGGCAAATCTAAGGCAACGCAAATTCAGGTGAGGCAAGGCAAGGCAAATCCAGGCAATGAAAGGCATGGTGAATCCAGGCAAGGCAAGGCAAAACCAGGCAAGGTATGGCAAGGCAAATCCAGGCAATGCATGGAATGGCAAGGCAAATCCAGACAAGGCAAGACAAATTCAGCAAGGCAAGGCAAATCCAGGCAGGGAAAGGCAAATCTAGGCAAGGCAAGGCAAATCCAGACAATCCAAGGCAACGGAAATCCAGGCAAGGCAAGGCAAATCCATGCATGGCAAGGCAAGGCAAATCCAGGTAATGCAAGGAAAGGCAAGGCAAATCCAGGCAAGGGAAGGCAAATTTAGGCAATGCAATACAAATCCTGTAAGGCAAGGTATATCCAGGGAAGTCAAGGAAAATCCAGGCAAGGCAAGGCAAATCCAGTCAAGGCCAGGCAAATCCAGGCAAGGCAATGCAAATACAGGCAAAGTAAGGCATATCTAGGCAAGGCAAGGCCAATCCAGGCAACACAATGCTAATCCAAGCAAGGCAAGGCAAATCCAGGCGAGGCAAGGCAAAGCAAATCCAGGCTAGGCAAGGCAAATCCAGGCAAGGCAATGGAAATCCAGGCAGGGCAAGGCAAGGCAAATCTCGGCAGAGCAAAGCAAATCCATGCAAGGCAAAGCAAGGGACATCAAATCCAGGGGAGTCAAGGCAAATCTCGGCAAGCCAAGGCAAATCCAAGCAAGGGAAGGTGAGGCAAATCCAGGAAAGGCAAGGTGAATCCAGGAAAGGCAAGGCAAGCAAATCCAGGCAAGGCAAGGCAAGTTATATCCAGCAACGCAAGGCCAGACAAATCCAGGGACATCAAGGCAAGGCAAATCCAGGAAAGGCAAGGCAAGGCAAATACAGGCAAGGCAAGGCAAGGCAAGGCAAATTTAGGCAAGGTGAGGTAGGCCAATCCTGGCAAGGCAAAGCAAGGCAAATCCAGGCAAGGCAAGGTAAGGCAAGGCAAACCTGGCAAAATAAGGCAAATTGAGGCAAGGCAAGGCAAATCCAGGCAAAGCAAGGCAAATTCAGGCAAGGCAAGGCAAATTCAGGCAGGGCAAGCCAGGCAATTCCATGCTAGGCAAGGCAAATCCAGGAAAGGGAAGGCAAATACAGGGAAGGGAAGGTAAGGCAAATCCAGTCAAGGCAAGGCAAATCCAGACACAGCAGGTCAAGGCAAGGCAAATCCTGGCAAGCCAAGGCAAGGCAAGGCAAATTCAGGCAAGGCAAGGCAAATCCAGGCAGGGGAAGGCAAGGCAAATCCAGGCTAGGCAAGGCAAATCCAGGAAAGGCAAGGCAAGGCATATTTAGGCAAGACAAGGCAAGGCTAATCCAGTCAAGGCAAGGCATACCCAGGCAAGGCAAGGCAAGCCATGAGAAATTCAGACAAGGCAAGGCAAGGAAAATCCAAGGAAGGCAAGGCAAATTAAGACAAATCCAGGCAAGGCAAGGCAAATCCAGGCAATAAAAGGCAAATCCAGTCAAGGCTAGGCATATCCAGGCAAGGCAGGACAAATCCAGGCAAGGCAAACCCAGGCAACACAAGGCAAGACAGGAGAAATCCAAGCATGGTAAAATAAATCCAGTGAAGGCAAGGCAAATCCAGGCAAGGCAAGACAAATCCATGCAAGTAAATGCCGGGCAAGGCAAATTTAGTCAACGCAAGGCAAATCCCGGCAAGGCAAGGCAAGGCAAATCCAGGCAATGCAAGGCAATGTAAGGCAAATCCAGGCAAGGCAAGACAAATCCAGGCAAGGCAAGGCAGATTCAGGCAAGGAAAGGCGAGGGAAAGTAAACCCAGGTAAAGCAACGCAAATCCAGGCAAGACAAGGCAAGACAAATCAAGGCAAGGCAAGGCAAGGCAAGGCAAGGCAAATACAGGCAATGCAAAGCAAGGCAAATCCAGGCAAGTCTAAGGCAAGGATAATTCAGGCAAGGCAAGGCAAGGCAAATCCAGGCAAGGAAAGGAATGGCAAATCCAAGCAAGGCAAGGCAAGACAAATCCAGGCAAGGCAAGAAAGGCAAATCCAGGCAAGGCAAGGCAAATCCAGGCATGGCAAGACAAGACAAACCCAGGCATGGCAAGGCATGTTAAATCCAGGCAAGGCAAGTCAAGGCAAGGTAAATCCAGGCAAGGAAAGGCAAATTTAAGCATGGCAAGGCAAATTCAGGCAAGGCAAGGCAAATCCAGCCAGGCAAGTCACATCCATGCAAGGCAAGGCAAATCAAATCCAGGCATGGCAAGGCAAATACAGGCAAGGAAAGGCAAATCCAAACAAGCCAAGGCAAATCCAGGCAAGGCAAACCAAATCCAGGCAAGACAATGAAAATACAGGCAAGGTAAGGCTCAGCAAATCCAGGCAGGGCAGGGCAAGGCAGGGCAAGGCAAGGCAACGAAAGGCAAATCCAGGCAAGGCAAGGCAACCCAAATCCAGGAAATGCAAGGCAGGGCAATTCCAGGCATGGCAAGGAAGGCAAACCCAGGCAAGACAAGGCAAATCCAGGCAAGGCAAGGCAAATTCAGGAAAGGCAAGGCAAATCCAGCAAGGCAAGGCATATCCAGGCAATGCAAGGCAAACCCAGGCAAGACAAGGCAAACCCAGGCAAGGCAAGGCAAATTCAGGCAAGACAAGGCAAATCCAGCAAGGCAAGGCATATCAAGGCAATGCAAGGCAAATCCAGGTAAGGTAAGGCAAATCCAGGCAAGGCAAGGTAAATCCAGGCAAGGCAAGGCAAATCTAAACAAGGCAAGGGAAATCCAGGCAAGGCAAGGTAAATCCAGGCAAGGCAAGAAAAATAAAGGCAAAGCAAGGCAAGTCAAAGCAAATTCAGGCAGGGCAAGGTAGGGCAAGTCAAGGCAAGAAAAGGCAAGGCAAATCCAGGCAAGGCAAGGCAAGGCAAATCGAGGCTAGGTAAGGCAAGTCCAGGCAAGGCAAGGCAAAGCAAATCTAGTCAAGGCAAGGCAAATCCAGGTAAGGTAAGGCAAATTCAGGCAAGGCAAGACAAATCCAGGCAGGGTAAGGCAAGGCAAATCCAGGCTAGGCAAGGCAAGACAAATCCATACAAGGGAAGGTAAATCTAGGCAAGGCTAGGCAAGGCAAGGCAAGGCAAATCAAGGCAAATCCAGGCAAAGCAAGGAAAATCCAGGCAAGGCAAATCAAGGTAAATCCAGGCAAGGCAAGGCAAATTCAAGGAAGGCAAGGCAAATCAAGGCAAATCCAGGCAAGGCAGGAGAAATCCAGGCAAGGTAAGTCAAGGCAAATCCAGGCAGTGTAAGGCAAATCCCTGCAAGGCAAGGCAAATCCCAGCAAGGCAAGGCATATCCTAGCAAGGTAAGGCAAATCCAGGCAAGTCAAGGCAAATCCGGGCAAGGCAAGGCAAATCCAGGTGAGGTAAGTCAAATCAAAATCCAGGCAAGGCAAGGCAAGGCAAGGCAAGGCAAGGGAAGGCAAGGCAAGGCAAGGTGAAGCAATTTTTGGGGGTTGCTTTGCCTTGTTTGGAATTGCCTTGCCTTTATTGGAATTGACTTGCCCTGTATTGAAGAAACCATTTTTTGGGATTTTTATTGCATAGAGTCTTGTACAGGGGAGGATCCAAGGTGCAAACCATGGTGTTCAAATACATGGAGGGTCAGGTTGGGCTTTTTATTCTAGAAGGCTGGGAAGCATTGAGGCTGGAGGAGATGCATACCGTGACATTCTCTTGGATGGAGCACTCATGCCTGGCCTAACACTGCCTTCTGGAATGCAGGATATTCTGCCCAAGACACCCAGGGAATAGTAGGGCTCTGCCAGAGGCCCCATGGCAACTCTTGGGGAATCTTGCTGATTTTCCTTTTTTTTTGAGGCTGCTCTTTGTGTTTGTTTTGTTTTTTTTTTTTTTGAGATAGTTCCTTGTTCTGTCACCAAGCTGGACGGCAGTGGAATGATCATAGCTCACTGCAGCCTCAAACTCCTCAACTCAATCAATTCTCCTGTCTCAACCTCTCAAGTAGCTCAGACTAGAGGTGTAAGCCACCATGCCTATCTTTTATTTTTTAAAGACAGGGTCTTACTATGTTGGCCAGGCTGGTCTCGAACTTCTGGCCTCAAGCAATCCTCCCAGATTGGCCTCTCAAAATGTTGGGATTACAGGTGTGAGCCACTATGCCAGGCTATGCCTCCCTTCCAATGATCCTTTGTGGCTTCCTCAAAAGATTTCCCCAGGTAGCCTTTAATCTGACATTCTAATTCAATAGGTTTGAAGTTCACTCCAGTCATCTTCCTCTGACATTTGAATTCAATAGGTTTGAGGTGAGCACCCGGTGATTCTTGCAATAATTGCAATTACAGGGTGGACTGATCACCTGAGGTCAGGAGTTTGAGACCAGCCTGTCCAATCTGGTAAAACCCATCTCTCTTAAAAAGTACAAAATTAGCTGGGCATGGTGGCGAGTGCCTGAAATCCCAGCTATTTAGAGGCTGAGGCAGGAGAATTGAACCCAGGAGGGGGAGATTGTAGTGATCTGAGATAAAGCCACTGCACTCCAGCCTGGGTGACCGAGTGGGACTCCATCTCAAAGACAAAAAGAAAAACAAAATTGCAATTATTTATTAATCCCAATATCCATCACTGTGCAAAAGTGTTACTAAGATAAAGGCCCTTAAACTTGAGGGGGCATCAGAATTCCTGGGGGATTGTGGCTTTGGGCCTCTCCAGAGTTTCTGATTGCATAGGCTGAGATGTGGCCTGAGAAGATTAATCACTACTGAGTCCCAGGTTCTGCTTTCCTGGAAAGCACACGAATCAGAAAGAGCAGGTGGAACTCACTGCCCTAGTTCTTAACTCTGTGTGCAGTTAGAATCACAGGGTGAGCTTCTCAAAATCCCTGAGGTCCAGGCTGCATTCCAGAGCAATCAAGTCATTCCAGAACAATGGAATATCTGGGGGCAGAGCCGAGACAATGTCAGTGTTTTGTTTTATTTTCTTTTTTTAGAGAAAGAATCTCATCTCATCATTCAGACTGGAGTGCAGTGCTGCCATCATAGCTCCCGATAGCCTGGGTTCAGACACCCTGCTTCCTCAGCCCCCAGAGTAGCTGGGACTACAAGTGCATGCCACCAACATTTTACTCTTTTAAAAACACTTTTGCGGGATGGAGGAAGTCTTGCTGTATTGCCTAGGCTTATCTTGAATTCCTGGGCTCAAGTGATCTTCCCATCTCAGCATCACAGCATGCAGGGATTATAGGCTTGAGGCACTGCTCCTGGTCAGCAGTGACATTTTTTAAAAGCATAACTGTCATGTGTAAGCATCATTGAGAACCACTGCCTGGGAGGGTCTTTGAAGCTCAGCTAACTTAGAGTTACCCTGAGAGCAGAGAATAAAGATAGGGAAAAATGGAGAAGCCAAGATCCCAAGAGCCGAAGTGGGGCTATGAACCCCAGAGAATCTGAGACAACATGCCATTTTTTTTAGTTGCAGTTTTGCTCTTATCACCCAGGCTGGAGTGCAGTGGTGTAATCTCGGCTCACCACAACCTCCACCTCCCGGTTTCAAGCAATTCCCCTGCCTCAGCTTCCTGAGTACCTGGGATTACAGATCCATGCCACCTTGCTTGCCTAATTTTTGTATTTTTAGTAGAGACGGGATTTCTCCATGTTGGTCAGGCTGGTCTCGAACTCCCAACCTCATCTTATCTGCCTGCCTCAGGCTTCCAAAGTGCTGGGATTATAGGCGTGAGCCACTATGCCTGGCCAGCATGTCATCTTAACACAGCTCCAGAGCTCCCCAGTGGTTAGTACTTGCATCTTTCTTCTTGGTCCTAGGAAGCTCAGAAATGAGAGAAGGGTTCTTGACTGGTGCAGCCAGCCAGGTTCAAACACAGCTGCAGGACAGATTACCAAAGAGCAGTTGGAGCCCTTTGGCTACACACTTACCTATGCTTGGGGTCTGGAGCACGGGCCCAGGCATGGAGCACCAGGAGCTACAGGTGTGTACCTGGGAGTCTGGAACACAGATATTTCATCTGCTCAGGGCACTGCCTAGTGATTGAAACCCAGGTGCCTTGGGCCAGGCATGGTGACTCACGCCTGTAATCCCAACATTTTGGGAGGCTGAGGTGTGCAGATTGTCTGAGCTCAGGAATTCGAGACCAGCCTGGGAAACATGACAAAACCCTATCTCTACTCAAAATGCAAAAAATTAGCCAGGCAGTGGGGACATGTGCCTGTAATTCCAGCTACAGAGGCTGAGGCACAAGAATCACTTGTCCCCAGGAGGTAGAGTGTTCAGTGAGCTGAGAAATCACGCCACTGCACTCCAGCCTGGGAGACAGAGAGAGATTCCGTCTTTAAATAAATAGAAAAAAAAAACTTTGGGAGGCCAAGGTTGGTGGTTCACCTGAGGTCAGGAGTTAAGACCAGCCTGGCCAGCATGGTGAAACCCTGTGTCTACCAAAAGTACGAAACAATTAGCTGGGCATGGTGGGTGCATGCCTGTAGTCCCAGCTACTTGGGAGGCTGAGGCAGGAGAATCCCTTGAACCTGGGAGGTAGAGGTTACAGTGAGCTGAGATCAGGCCATTGCACCCCAGCCTGAGAAACACAGCGAGACTCCAACTCAATAAAAAAAGAAAAAAACAAACCCCAGGTGTCCTGTGTTGTAAAACCAGAGAGTGCAAGACAGAACTTGGCCTCAGATCTGCAGCAGCTAAGGCACCAATCCTCTGTTACTCAAAACAAAGCCTCTTGCTACAAACAGATCTTCCAGATTCGGCAGAAAAATCCACGGCCACCACTTTCTAATTGTGCATCTGGCTAAACCACAAACCTGTATTGGAAAGAGAAGCCTTCAAAGTTCATTTTGCTCTGAAATCATGGAAAAATTCCAATGGGATTCAAGGTAGGTTCACATCTTAAGAGAATTTTGTTTTACCTTGGACACTTATCCAGCTTGGGCCCACAGTGGACAATGAGTCTTTGAGGGTTTCTTGTCCTCATATCAGTAAGTCAGGATTCGAGACACTGAGTTCTATGGTCAGCCCTCTGCTATGAGGTTTGTTATACAGGAAACTCCTGGGTGAATTGCCCAGAAAAAGAATATTCATAACTAAGTGCTAGATTATAATAACAAAAATGAAAGAAGGCAGATTGGAGAGGATAACCTCTAAGCCATCCTCTCACTGGAATTTTACAGATGCCTCCTTTGATGGAGTGAAAAGCATAAAGAAAAGTGTATTTTATGCCTGAAAGATTCTAGTTTTAGGATTTTTAAAACTATAATCGATGCTTAGTGAAGTCACCTCATAAGCTACCTCTGAGAAGGTATATAAAATGTAATATTTAAAACAGGGTACCCCAGAGGACACTGGGAGATCCAACCCAAAAATCTGGAATCTCAGTCTTTTGGCTAAAAACATGACATCTGGAAAAATGTGGGAAAACAGTTTTGAGAAGTAAAGAAAATATGAGATGCTTCATGTTTCTTGAAAACAGGAGGCCAACTTCTGGCCCAAATTTGGGCAGTAAACCCATAGTCTCAGCTACTCAGGAGGTTAAGGTGGGAAGATTGCTGGAGCCCAGGAGTTTGACACCAGTCTGGGCAATAGAGTGAGACCCTGTCTCTGCCAAAAAAATTAAAATTAAAATTAACTCGGTGCAGAGGGACAAGCCTTCAGTCTCAGCTATTCAGAAGGCTGAGGCAGGAGGACTGCTTGAGCCCAGGAATTCAAGACCAGCTTGGGCAACATACTGAGACCCCCATCTCCAAAATACTTTTTAAATTAGCCATGCATAATGGTGCCCACCTGTAGTCCCAGCTACCCAGGAAGCTGAGGTAGGAGGATTGCTTGAGCCCAGGTGTCTGAGACTGCAGTAAGCTTTGATTGCAGCACTTAACCAGAGGTCACAGAGCCAAAGTCAAATGGTGATTAAGCAAGGCTTGAGCCCAGACTGTGGGGTCAGGGGGTCTAGGCTCCCAACTGCTTCAACACTCCTGGCTTCAGAGCAGCTGCTCTTTCCATATTAGTATTGTTCTAAATCTGAGCATGGCCAGAGAAAAGAATACGAAACTCCACATTGACCTCTAAGCTTTTTATAGAGATGTATCTCCCCAGACACTGCCCCTCCAGCGAGCCTAGAGCCGAGCTGCCTCAGCCATGTCTGCAACCATCCTCAGAGGCCCTGTGGGAACCTGACCCTGAAGCTCCCTGCATCCATGCTGCTGCTGGCTCCCAGCCCCACCTTGCAGCTCAAGCTGTCTTTATGAAACAGATTTCCAAATGGATCAACCCAGGAGGTTCTGGGATAGGCCTGTACTTCTGTAGCTGAATAAATAGGGGCTGAAGTCACAAAGATAAGTAAAATAACAGACAATCCCCAACTCCCTTCTGATGGTGCAATTGAAGTTCTCCTCTGCTAGAGAATTTGTCAGAGCTGCTCATGGCTCTGGCTTCCTTGTTTGATTTCTTCTGCTAATCCCCGACTGGAGTTTCTGGAGCAACTAAATAGCTAAAAACAAAAAAAAGGAAGCATCAAGAGTCTGACCTTTACAAAGATGGAGAAATTGGACGCTAGACAACTGAGAACAAACTGTAGAAAGAAAAGCTATGGCCAGAACAACGTGGGCAGCTAGGAGATTGGAGGATGGTCCACAGCCAGAAGGTCCTGGCCACGCTGTGATTCTAAGGCCCCCAAAAATCACCAGTGCAGGCATGAGAAGGAGGAAGACCATGACCTGACATGAAGAGAAAGGCTACGTCCTGTGCTGCTGCTAGAAAAATCAAAAGGCCACCACCAAAAGAAGCCCTCTCCTTTCTTCTAGGAGGAGGGTAAGCAGTGCAGTGCAAGGCTTCCTGGGGTGGGAAAAGGTGTGCTCTCTTCTCGATGTGTGGAAGCCTTGCTTACCTGTAGAAAAGGACCCCTCAGGACTTCAGAACTGTGGTTTCTACAGACTGCGGCATGTTCATGCCAATGTGGAACTGAATTCAAGCCTTGTCAATACTCACAAACAACAAAGTGAGTTGTTTCTCAGGTGGGGCTGTGACTACCTCCCTATCATTTAGCATCCCTGGCTACTCCATCCTCCTCTGGAAAGCTTCTGCCATATATCTGCAGTGGGTAAAGAGACACAGGCAGTGGTGGTAGCTGCTCTGAGGGAGAAGTTGCTGCTGTGGTCTTTGTTCCAGGTGAACAATGTTATGGATTTCTATCCAGCAGGTGACCTCTCACCCCAGACCTGTAGGGTCCAGGTACCCCAGTGTAGGTAAATTGGCTCTATCAGCCTGGTTTCACAAGCTGCGTCATCCCAACTCTGCCCCACCTAAGAGTTGCAAGAAGCAACTATTACCCTTGTAGAAGGTGAGGGAGAGGAGACCCCCAGTCCAAAGTGACTGGAGACCATGAATGACCAGCCCACAATCAGAAGGCTAAGGAACCATGTAATAGTCTCATGCCAAACAAAGGCCCTTCACTGCTCTCGGGAATGTCCTTGGCCATCCCTCCCTGGCCCAAAACAGAATATCAACTGCTTCTAAACCTCGGTTCTAGGCAACTAAACTGGGCTGTGAAAGAAACATCTATGCTGAGCCTATTGCTCCCTGAAATGGCCTCACAAAGTTGCTTTGGAAACCATGTATTTTTCAAAACTTGATTTTCTTTGTACTTGCTGAAAGTTTTGTTTTCATCTTAAAATGCTATATATACAATTTATTGGAAAACGTAGCTAGATTTATTTTTTTCCAGTCAGCAATTTGGCATTGTCTGTCTTTACATTAGTTTATAACAAAACAGGCACACTTAGAACATTTCAGGATGTCACTTTTTCACTCCGGGACTTGTGGCATCTTTTGTACCAAGTGTTGGTTTGTTCCACCTCCCTCTTTTGGGAATTAGTCTGCAGCACCACTCTGCAGTTTGAGATGTGAGTCAGCAAAGGAGAAACTCACTTCTGTATGCAGGGGATGGAGCTGGAAGGGAACAAGGAGGTCCCAAAGTCCCGGTTGATGTCTCCTGATTAACTCCAGGCTGGGTGCAGTGACTCACGCCTATAATTCCAGCACTTTGGGAGGCCAAGGAAGGCAAATTATTTGAAGTCAGGAATTCAAGACCAGCCTGGCCAACACAGTGAAACCTTATCTCTACTAAAAATACAAAAATTAGCCAGGTGTAGTGATGCACATGTCATTCCAGCTACTTGGGAGGCTGACACTGGAGAATTGCTTGAACCCAGGAGGCAGAGGTTGCAGTGAGCCAAGGACACCCCACCACACTCCAGCCTGGGTGACACAGTAAGACTCTGTCTCTAAATAAATAAATAAATAAATAAATAAATAGTAACTGCAGAGAATCATAGAAAGTTAGCACACCCATTGAGACTGCCTTTGAAACAGCATGTTCCACATGGACACAGGGAGGGGAACATCACACACTGGGGCCTGTTGGGGGGTGCAGAGATAAGGGAGGGATAGCAGGGGATAGGTATTAGGGGAGGGATAACATTAGAAGAAATAGCTAATGTAGATGACAGGGTGATGGATGCAGCAAACCACCACAGCACGTGTATACCTATGTAACAAACCTGCATGTTCTGCACATGTACCCCAGAACTTAAAGTATAATAAATACATAAATAAATAAATAAAATTTTTTAAAAAAGAAAAGGCATGTTCCTCCTCTGAAGCTTCCCTGGATGCAAAGTCTCAGGAGAGGCGATAGCCTGAAGAGCAGCCATGTCCATTCATCTCCCCGTGTCAATTCCAGGTTCACTAGAGGGTGCATCAGCTTAAAGGTGACTTAAGGGGTAAAGGTATTTATTTACTGTTACCACTGTTGATGGCACACTAGCACATGCATATGGGCTTACAGGTTTCATGTACTTGGGATACAGAAGCCACAGCTGGGAGAGAATAGAAAAACTCTCTTCAGTTTGATTTTCAAAATTATATTCGTGGTATATGGGTTAAATTGAGCATATTAGCTTTCTGTAGTTTATATAACAAATTGATACAAATCAGTGGCTTAAAACAATACATTTATTATCTTATCAGCTCATAAGTCAGAATTCTGACAAGAATCTTACTAGGCTAAAATCAAGATGTCAGAAGGTCTGTGTTCCTTTCTAAAAGCACTGGAGGACAACCTGTTTCTAAGTCTTTTCTGGCTTCTAAAAGCTGCCCCATTCCTTGACTCTTTGTCCCCTTCCTTCATCTTAAAAGCTAGCAATAGCTGATTGAGTCTTTCTCACATTGCATCACTACAAAACTGACTCCTCCTGCTTCTCTCATTCTTTTGTAACAACTTACACTGGGCCCATCTAAACATAGGTAACAGAGATTAGGATGTGACATCTTTAGAAAGAAGGCACGATTTTGCCCACCACACTGTAGAAGATTTCTAGAAATCTGAGAATAAAGAGATAATGTCTTTATCACAAAATCATGAGAAAAGGCTGGGGTCCACCCCTGTCTTAAGCTACTAACGGTACTGCCCAAGAAAGCACAATATGCTCCCGATAGCCCTCACTATTCTATTCCAGGCACTATATATTTTGTCATTGACAGAAGAAAAGCATTCTGCCGACCTCATCCTTTCTGTACATGGCTTCTCCTCTTACCACCTGGGGGAGGGAAATCTGGCAACTTGTATGTCTGACTCAGTTATAGTCAATAATGTGCTGCTACCAAACTACCTCCTTGCCACCATTCCGTTATGCCATCCTCTCAGGGCCATTTTTTAACCCTTGAAACATTATGATGACACAGTGCTGTAGAATCCCAGATCAGTGTGATTCACGGCTTAAAGGAAAGCTAGTGCTTAGTAAAGTGACAGTTAAGACCCTCTGCGTGCATTTAACATGGCTCCTGTTGTGACCATTTCAGTCCAGCAAAAACAAACTCAATTCCATTTTAGTGAACATTTTGATCCTTCCTTCCTTTTTCCCCTTAATCATCATCTGCTCCAAAGAACTGAAAAATGATTTGGACATGATTTGGATGGAAAGTTATAAAATAAGAATATCTCATCTTTAAGAAATTTGGTGTTGATGATTTTTTAAAT
>CM052658.1:95753627-95775813 GCA_028533165.1 Leontopithecus rosalia
TAGGGAAATTTTGCACACAAGGAATGTTTGAAAAAGTGAGAAGTTTAGAGTGCTTGGGTGCTTTTTATTTGCTCAGTGCTTATGTGTTAGGTATCTAGGGAAATAATGCTTCAGGACCTTTTCAACAACACAGCTTCATCAATAACGGGGATATTTATGTTTGTGCTGAGGAAAAGGAGGAGTGCACAGGTTGGAATGGGGGCCTTTTCATGGAAAGCAGTGCAGTCAGCTGCTTTATAGATGTGGTTTTTCATTATACTTGTAACAACGTTCTTGTGTCCATAATTGACTGAAATGTCAAGTTTCAGGAATGCAGGGCATTTATCAGGTGATCAGAAGTAGAACCTTGTTGATTATGAAATGGAAGAATAATGTCAAGGTAGTTGGGGGAAAATGACAAATAAGATTTTACCGGTGAATTTCCATGTTTAATATGTATATTAATAGTTTTTTTAAGTTGCATGTTAATCTGGTATAACGTATTATCTCTCTGCTTTATGCTTTGGGTAAAAAAAAAAAAGACGAGTTACAACTGTTACTCTATTATGTACTATTACATACGCCTTTTCTTTTAGAAAGGGTTAATTATAATTACTATTCACAAAATAATAATAATAATGTATCACTATTGGTTGGTTCATCAATTGCAACAAATGGACTTCACAAATATGTTTATTTTAAAAATTAACAAAAATTAATTGGAGGCAGATGGTAATGTTGTTAACCTCATGATAATATTTGTTTTATTGTTGTTTTATTTTCTGAGACAAGGTCTTACTCTGCTGCCCAGACTAGAGTGCAGTGGTACAATCTTGGCTCACTGTAACATCTGCCTACCAGGCTTAAGCAATTCTCCTGCCTCAGCCTCCTGAGTAGCCAGGATTACAGGCATGTGCCAATACTGCCCAGCTAATTTTTGTATTTTTAGTAATTTTAGTATTTTTACACCATGTTGGCCAGGCTGGTCTCGAACTCCTGACCTCAAATGATCCACTTGCCTTGGTCTTCAAAAGTGCCATGATTACAGGTGTGAACCACCGCATCCAGCCTCATGATGATATTTGGATATTGCATGTTGTGTGGATGGTGGATGGTGATAATACAGGAAATACAAGGCAAGAACTTTTGTGGAATAGGAGGTCACTCGGAAACCATGGTTATTTCATTGGTATTCAAAACCTGAAGCTTCTTATATGAATTTCTTGCTGTGCATCTTTGGCTTTCACTTTTGGATATCAATACTCAAGCCTGTCTCATGTCCACTTCATTCTTTGCTTGACCTAACTCAGAAGTCACTGTTGGTCTTACATAGACATGATGTATTGCTCCCTGTGCCTGGAATGTTTTTCACCAGATTGTCTTCTAGTCAGCTCTTCCTTGTCATTCAACTCAAATGTTCTCTCCCTGTACAGTCTCCTTTGATGACCTGAGCCCCTCCAGTTATACTACATGGCATGATTCTGTTGTGTTATCACTATCTAATATTTACTTGTCTATTTACTTGTCTATGGTCTGTGGTGTATTTTCCCACTCAAATGGAAGTCCCATGAAAGCAGAACCTCACCTGATATATCACTGCTTTATACTTAACTGTAGAACAGTATCCAGATGCTAGTGATGCTCAGTAAATATCTGCTTAACTGCAAAATGTAAAACACTCTCTTAGCTTGGCAGATATCACAAAATAGCACAGCCCAGGTAGCTTCAACAACAAATGTGTATTTTCTACAGTTCTGGAGGCTGAAAGGCCCAAAATGAAGGTACTGGTGGAATCCTGGTGAGGATTTCTTCCTGGCTTGCAGACAGCTGTCTTCTTGCTGTATCCTCATGTAGTGGAGAGAAAGAGATCTCTCCTCAGAAGGCACTAATTCCATCATGGAGACTCCACTCTCAGGACCTAATTACCTCAAAACGGCTCCACATCCTGATACCATCACACTGAGGGTACAGCTTTAACATATGAATCTTGGGTTACATGATTCAGTCCATCCCTAACACCATTATGGCTCCATCTGCTCTGCCACCCAGATACATTAGTGTAGGATATTAGTGATTGCAAGAAAACTGTGACTCTTTCATGCTATTTCCATGTCCCTCTCATATTCTATTTATAAATAGAATAAAAGCAAGAAAATTCTCTTCCTTATAATTCCTTCCCCAATTATTTTTCCCTTAGAAAAACCAACCATTCAAAGTAATAGAAGCACAGCTAAATGAAATGCATTATATCCTTGCCAGACCTTCAAAAAGAGTTAGTTAAGGGGCCCTCAGGCTGTCTCCTCTGGCTGTAATCAGAGGAGGAAAGAATTGAGCACATTTACCCTTTTTCCTCTTACAAGTTTCTCTTCTTCTCCTTTTCTCCTTCACCTCTGACTCTTTTCTAATTTCCCTGGCCTGTTGGAGGGAGAGGTGTGGGCACCTTGTACTCTCCAGACCTCAGAAGAGATGCAGGGCTTGTTCTGGCAGACACATCACCTCTAAGCTATGCTGGGGAATCGCTTACGGTTATGAGTGCAAGAACTTCCCTCAACATAATAAACACCTTTCTGGCCTAACAGGAGAATGAAGAATACTTTATTTGGGCCCAGGGACATTAATGCTTAATTTAGTCTATCTATCTATATCTATCTATATCTATCTATATAGAGAGAATAAATTAAATACAGAGAATGTAGAAATATTTATAAATATATAGAATTTCTATATAGAGAAATATATAGAATAAATTATATAAAATATAATCAATACACACATATATGCATGTGTGTATGTGTAAATAAAACCACATACAGGTATACATGCATTTAGCCATTTAGAGTTCAACGGCATTCCAGTTGTACAGTTTAGCATTTCAACCACAGAAACTGTTGAACTAGGCACTTACAGGTATTTACTAAGAGGAAATATGAATTCTATATTAATGTGAATAACATTTCTTCATTAAAGAGCTGTCACTACAATTGGCTGGCCCGTGAATGTGCATTACGGGCTATCAGAACACAGGTATTTTCTAGCAACTCAGAACAATTCAAGGCCCTCATCAGCTGCTGTTTACACATGCACATCATGCATACACACACATGCACACACACACAATGGTTATTTTTGTCAGTGGTCAGAAATCAGTCAGCAACACTGAATAGATAAGTGAAAAAGTGAATTTTTTAAATGAAACAAAAGCATTCTAAAACCCATTGGAAAAATATCTATGAAGAAAATGAAAATGCCAAGGGGCAAAACTGGATACTTTGAAAAAATAAAACTTTACCCCTATGTGAATTTTCCTAGGGCCTCTGCTAGCTCTAGTACGCAGCCGCTGCTTTCTCCAGGGGAACCTCCAAACTAAAATTGGAAAAGGGTATCTACACGTATGTGTGGTTGGTTTTACCTGACTTCCAGGAAGGAACTGAATGACAAAACTCGAATTAGTGAGGCTTTTACCTGGTGCCACAATTAGGGGTTGCCCCTGACAGAGGGAAAGCAGGAAACAAGAGAATCTCAGATGTATTCATTCCATAAATTTATATTGAGCACTTTCTCTGCCAGTACTGTTCCAGGGGCTGGGGGTAAAAAAATCTCTCTTCACTGAACTTCCTGTTTTTTTTAAGTCTTAGTCTCACTCTGTCACTCAGGCTGGAGTGCAGTGGTGCCATCTCAGCTGACTGCAGCCTCAAATTCTTGGACTCAAGCAATCCTCCCACCTCAACTTCCCAGGTAGCTGGGACTACAGGCACACCACCATGCCAGGCCGATATGGTTTGGCTGTGTCTTCACCCAAATCTCAATTTGAATTGTGTCTCCCAGAATTCCCACACGTTGTGGGAGGAACCCAGGTGGAGGTAACTGAATCATGGGGCCAGTCTTGCCTATGCTATTCTCGTGATAGTAAATCTCATGAGATCTGGTGGATTTATCAGGAATTTCTGCTTTTGCTTCTTCCTCATTGTCTCTTGCCACTGCCACGTAAGAAGTGCCCTTTGCCTCCTGCCATGATTCTCAGGCCTCCCCAAGCCATGTAGAACTGTAAGCCCAATCGAACCTCTTTTTATTCCTAGTCTTGGGTGTGTGTTTTCAGCAGCGTGAAAATGGACTAATACACTGGCTAGTTTAAAACATTTTTCTTTTTGGAGAGACAGTGTCTTGCTGTATTGCTCAGGCAGGTCCCAAACTTCTGGGCTCAAGCAATGCTCCTGCGTTTGCCTCCCACAGTGCTGGGATTCTAGGTTCAAGCTACTGCAGCTGGCCTGAGCTTACATTCTAATGAGGACAGGAGGATGAAAATTATGTAATCAAGCAACAAGTAAGTATTACAGGAAAATAAAACAAGATAAAGGGTAGAGAGTGAGTAGGGGCTAGAAGTTTAGGGATTGGGGCAGACAGGTGAAAATTTAAGGGAAAAGCATTCCAGGCAGAAATATAGCATGTACAGAGCCTCTGAGGCAAGAAGCTTTGTATGTATGTGGGAAGAAAGGTCCCAGAGTGGATGACACCCTATGAAGGGAGGAAGAAAGAGTCAGAGTGGTAAACAGGGCCCAGTCACGTGGGGCCCCCTAGATCACAGAGAGGAGTTTGGATTGTAATGGGAAGCCATGGATGATTGTAAATGGTGGAGCGATATGGTCTGATTTATCCGCAGTTACACCCCTTTCTGGCTGCTACCACCATGTAATGAAAAGGCCACTGTGAGTCAGAGGACAGACAGGGCAAATGTTTAGGAAGGTTTTTGCTCTAACCAGTTGAGGAAAACTGGGAGTCTGGTTGAGGAATGATGGCTGAGACTTTTTGGGTGGAATCAATGGAGATGTGCAGAGAAGGTGAGAAATCTCAAATTGGGATGTGTCTTGGAGGAGGGGCGACAAGGCCTGCTCATCTCCTGGATAGAGAAAATGAGAGAAAGTGGAATCAAGGCTGACTCATAGATTTTGGGCTTGAGCAACTCTGTGGATGTGGGGCTGATAACTGATGTGGGAAAGACTGAGGGGGAAGCATGTGGAGCCGAGTTTGGTTTTTGGCCATTTTAAATAGGAGTTACTTATTAGACATCTAAGAGGAGAAACTGTGTTGGCAATTGGACCCTGGGTCAGTGCGGAAGAGAGGTCTTTGGAAACCATCAGCTGTGGTCCTCGTTGCCCTTTAGAATGGGCCCAAAGCCCTGTTCCACATTTCATTCCAACCTCTTGAGATGATTTTGGTGGAACTTCCAGGTGGATGGAGGGGAGGTGGAGGCTTCATTCTCATTGTCTTCTCTATTTGCAACTTCTGCTTTGGTTGAATTGGTGCAGTGTGTGGACTATCTCTTCTTCCTCTGCAATATCCACTTCTCAGAGAGGAAATTCAGCTACTTTCTCTATGTCTTTACTCAGTCAAAGATATTGAGTATTCAGGGAACTGTATTCAAGATTTGCTGGAAGCAGATGTGAGAGTGTGTGTGTGAAGGTAATACTATAACACAAATTATATTAAATGGAATATTGGGTCTCTCTGTCTTGGGCCACTCTACCTAGGGGATATTTGGGGATATTTCTGTGGCCTTACCATACCTCCTATTCCCAGATACCGGACTTCTCCAGGTAGAAGAATTGTACTCTCTCCACTCCAGCCCTATCCTTCCCTTTAAAACAGCTTCAGATCTATTTTACAATTCAAATCTACCAAAGACTCAGGGAAAAAAAAGACTTCATTAAATAAATCTCTCCTGAGAAAACATATACTGTTTATGAAAAGTAGCCTGTCTCAACTTTATCAACCCCTGTGTCTATTCTAACATTCAGACAGTTGCTTGGGGTGGGGTCCAGGGGAGGGGATTCAGTCTAACTGCTGCTCTCAATCAGTGATCTCAGTAATGGGGAAAATGTTCCATGCCCTGGATGTTCCAGGAGGACCCTTTTACCACATACCTGGAATAGCCAGTGACAAGGAAAGGAATAAGACCCCCTCCCAGTCAGGAGAACCACAGTGCTGTGCTGAAGAGCAGTGGCCAGCAGAAGGCAATTTGTAGAATGGCCATGCTTTGGAGGAGGGCTTCTATCTCAAATGTTTCTGCATTTTGCGGATTTGGAAAATGATGACTAGAAACAGAAATAGCTAAAGCACTAGACATGCAGTTGACAGCCTTCACTTAGTCGGAGCAGAACGTCTCTGTTCCTTACATGCTGAATTTAAGTACATCCAGACAAGGAGACAGATTTTTCTGTAATTGATATATCCATTAATTACTGGCAGATAATGCCAGAAAGTGTCTGGGTTGACCAAAATGGGACGTGCCCAGAGGAGGGGATTCAGTCTAAGCACTGAATCACTTCAGTGAAATTCCAAACCCCTATATTATAAGATTCCTTGCAATGGGATAGCTCCCAGGTCCTTGGGAGAGGGATTTCTGCATTGTAAAACTGGCTAGAGGCTAGGGAATGATTTACATCTCAAAGGGGCAATTTCAACTTCACTGAAGTGAGTGATCTTAGGAAGTGCAAGTGAGGGACCCAGCATCAGAAGAAAACCTGCTTAAAGTTTTGTCTAGCTGGGGAGAAAGTTCACGCTATTGCCTCATGGTCATAAGCAACAGATGAAAACAGTATGACTTCTTTTAAACATGGTGATGTGACACATCATTTCACACATTTATACATCATACATTATATAAATATCAATCCATTAGTTTTGGACTTCTAATAAAACAAAAATGTATTTTTGTTTTGTTTTATTAATAGCATCAACCAACTAGTGAGGCAATAGGGAACCACCAGGTCCTAATTTAGATAGGGTCAGAAGAAACTAGAACGAGAAATCCACCCTTCAGAACTCTTTTCAAGTCAGAAAATTTGCTTTCTGGGGAAAGCCACCAAAAGTCTGAGGAACTTTTGGGAGCCCCAGGGACTTAGAGGAAGAAACTTTGTTTTTTAAAGCTTCTCAAAAGTGGGGACCCTGTTAACCACTGAGTTTTCTGGAAACCCGAAAGACTGCTTCCTGAAAGAAATGATAAAACAGAATTAAACTTGTCATAACACGTACTATAGTGTAGAAACTCCAATCCTTAAAGCAGTATTAAGATGCTCACTTCGGCTGCACACGTTCTAAAATTGGAAAAACACAGATAAGATTAGCATGGTCCCCGTCCAAAGATGACATGTAAATTTGTGACACATTTCCTATTAAAAAAATAGCATTGAGGTATTAATACCTTAAAATTGTATTATTAGTAGTTCTGAGACTACATATTCCCCCAGGCACCTGACCAAAGAAATTTTTCTCTAGGGTAAGATAAAATCAGCTGAGGAGTCAGCAATATTATAGGTTTAAACCATCCTTAAGTAAGTTTTACCCCTTAAAACATAATTGAAATAAATTATCACTAAACAGAAGAGCAATGCTATGAAGTCATAAGCGTTTCAAGACTCAAACTCTTAGAGTCTGGAAGAAACAGATATAGCACAAATCAGCACGTCTAGGTGACAACCAAATACCCATAAAGAAAGAGAGGTAATGTTATGGCATCTACAGTGAATGAAGTATTATACTTTGCCATATTTCATTTGTCTCATAAAATATTATATTCTTTATGGCTTGCAAATATTAATTTTTTTAAAAAAACCACCATACTTGCATATTTGATAGGACTTGATTCAGGATGGTTTTATATTCTTATTTACAGTACAAATAAGAAGAAAGCTTTTACAATTACATTAGAAAATGATAAGGTGGAATGGAACTGACATTATAGAAGCCGAATGTTAAAGGACCTCCATATTTCATCCAGTTTACCATGGTAATACAGCTAAGCTAAGAGAGAGGACAGTTTGGATGATCTATTAAAGACATATGGTTCCATCATGTAACCATATACCCTGGAGGAGTCAAAGATGAGGACTTTGAATCTGGGTTCAGTGAGTCAGAGTCACTCCTAGTGTGGACATGTCATATTTAGGTGGCACACATATTTCACACAACATGGTCTGAAACTGCAAGAAACTGCCTCATTCTATGCTCTATTAAACGTTAGTTTGTTCTGATGCTCAGGATTCAATTCGGTTCAATGAGAGAATTATTACTGTTTACATAATTTTCACCAAATAATTAACTTTAAAACCTAATCACTCACAGGCCAGATGTGGTGGGTCATGCCTGTAATCCTCACATTTCGGAAGGCCCTAGTGGAAAGATGGTTTGAGCCTAGGAGTTCAAGACTAGCCTGGGTAACAGAGTGTGAAACCCATCTATATTTAAAAAAAAAGTCAAAAAATTAGTTGGGCATGGTGACCAGTACCTGGGTTCTCAACTACTTGAGAGGCTGAGCATTGAATGAACCCAGGAGGTCAAATGAGGCTGCAGTGAGCTGTGATGGTGCCATTGCACTCTAGCCTGGGGCAACAGAGGAAGATCCTGTCTCCCTCCCTCTCTCTCTCTCTCTCTCTCTCTCTCTCTCTCTCTCTCTCTCTCTCGCACACACACACACACACACACACACACAAAATCTAGTCATTCTCAAGAAGTGCAGTTAAGCCTTAGTGTTTTCTGAGTAACTTCTGACATAGTGTATACAAATAAGGTTTAATCTTTATTTTTTTTTTTAGGAAATATATTACTTGGGAAACAGATTAAGCTCCTGTAGCAACAAGACACCAAAATATAATGTCTTAGTAAGAAGCATTTTATTTCTCTCTTAACAGTGTGCAGTTGAGGGATCCAGGCTGCTGGGAGGCTCTCCTTCATGCCTTCTCCCCAACACCCATGTTTAGTGGCTCTTACTCCCATCCATGCTCAACATGTGGCCTCCATATCTGGTTCCATGAAAACTACAACAATGTCATTTTCCAGGCAACTTCAAGGGGGAGAGTGTGATGCATAAAGCAAAACATATCAATTTTTTACAATGATTACATATATATTCAAAACAACTTTATTCTCAAGCTAAACGGAAAAGAAAAAACTTTGTCATTTGTGCTGCATATATATAATAGTATTTTATATATGTTAACTCACCTTAATTGAAACCATTATTATTCTCTTTTTTTCTTAACCATGCAATTACTAGCCTGGGTAACAGAGTGTGAAACCCATCTATATTTAAAAAAAAGTCAAAAAATTAGCTGGGCATGGTGACCAGTACCTGGGTTCTCAACTGCTTGAGAGGCTGAGTATTGAATGAGCCCAGGAGGTCAAATGAGGCTGCAGTGAGCTGTGATGGTGCCATTGCACTCTAGCCTGTTACATAGTACAATATACTTTCGTTAAATTTCCTAATCAACATAATTTACATAGTCACATATGATTCAATTAGCATTGAAATACCATTTTGTTTGTTTGTTTTGGATTTGGTTTTGCTTCTGAGACAAGGTCTCTCTACCTTGCCTAGGCTGGAATGCAGGAGTGTGATCACAGCTTACTACAGCCTTGACTTCTTGGGCTCAAGCAATTCTCCCATCCCAGCCCCCTGAGTAGCTGGGACCACAGGTATGTACCACCATGCCCAGCTAACTCTTAAAATCCTTTCTAGAGATGCAGTCTCACTATATTGCTCAGGCTGGTCACAAACTCCTAGGCACAAGTGGTCCTTCTGCCTCAGTCTGGCCTCCCAAAGGGTTGGAATTACTGGCATGAGCCATTGCCACAGGCCTCAAATCCAATTTGTTACACAATTGCCTTGTGCCAATGATGGTCACCCTTAAAGTATTACTTAAAATAAGATTTTCTTTTAAAGCACGTTTTTTGAAATGTAGAGATCTGATCTGCCTTAGAGGCACTAAATGAGTATATTGAGTGAAGCCTGGACTTCAAGAATGTTAAAAGTTGCACAGAGAGTCGGAGGGAGGCAGGGAGTCTGGCTGGGTTAGTGTGCTGAGACGCAGCTGGCTCAACCCTCTCCTCTCTGAATCAGAGTTCAAGTCCCACAGACACTGCAGCCATGAAGCAGAAACGGTCCCTTGGCCAGTCGTGGCTACATGTAACCGCATTCTGATCGGGGACGTGCAGGATGGGAAGCCCCCGATGTTACCAGTGTTAGTGAAGGATTGCTATCCAGAGACCTATGTGCCCACGGTGTTGGAAACTTCCACAGCCTGTTTGGAGACAGAGGAACAGAGGGTAGAGCTTAGTCTCTGGGATCGTCTAATGTTTGAGGAAGATAGTTTTGTATAGTGTCTGGTTTATGGTGGAATCAGTCATTAGCCCCTGATTAGAGATGGAATTTCTCATCTACTGAACTTTTTACTTTAATTTAAAACTTTTAAAACTTTAGTATTTTAATTTTGTTACAGAATATTAATAAATTTTCCCAGGGTAAAATTCATAAGTTAAGTAATATATAGTAAAAAAGAAACTTCCTCTGACTTGACTCCCAGAAATAACTGATGTCACAAAATCTTTATGTCATTGAGAGCCACTATATGTATCTACAAAATAAAACATAGAAAACTCAGCCATAATAAAATAATTGAGTCTTAAGGAATTCAATTCCACAAAATATTAGGTCAAATTTTTTGTGAGCTTAATAACAATTATATTTTTGTTAAACTATTACTCTCACAAAAAGCATGAAATAATTGTGAAACTTACAGCACAGACTACTGACTAGTGAACTGAGTAACTTCATTGATTGCAAGGCAGTGACTTCTATGTCCCTGTCCCCATCTCATTACTTACAAGTCATGTATAAGAGTCTCCTTTGTTCTATAATTTCTCTGACACTTGTGATTGGAATTTTAAATTGTTGTCAAACTGGCTAATGTAAAATGTCATCCTGTTCTATGTATACTAGCATTTCCTTGATTACCAATACTAAGCATTATATAAATAAGTCATGTTTTCATATTTTCATATTATATTTCCTATAATGTCTGTATCCTTTGTCCATTACTTAATTGGGTTATTTGTATTATTTTTTATATATTCTGGATATTAACACATTGCTGTCTATATGTTGGTTATATTTTACATTTTCTTCTAGTTTTTGGGAAGTCTTTTTATTTTCCTAAGATACTCTACTGAGAAACATAAGCTGTGAATATTAAAGTTATCAAATGTTTGAGATAAATTTATTCATTAGTACTCTATGAATCTCTTATTTAAAGAATAATATTTTTTAACTTTTAAGTTCAGGAGTACAAGTGCTGGTTTGTTACATAAACTTGTACCATGTAACATGATACATAAACTTGTATGTACATAAGCCTGTATCATGTGAATATTAAAAACACACGTGAACTTTGAAACTGTGACAATGTTGAGATAAATATATAATATAATTATGATATCATTATAAATATGTCTTTATAATAGCTTTAATATTCAGAATTTTTTTTCTATGTATTATGTGAAATAAGTATAACTTTTTTAAAGGTAAGAATTTCCAGCCCCAAGCCCTGTTACTAAAGAAGTCAGCATGATAAAAACGATTTAACATGACCATTGAGTAAATACCCAAATTAAATATAAAGAATTGTATGGCAGTTATCAGCATAACTAAATCATGAAACCAGATTTAAGGAATGTTGGTGTGTAGCAAATGGTAAACATTCAAATAATAGAGAAATTTGGGAACCTTAAGTTTTGAGAGGAGTTAAGGTGGATTTGGCAAAGGAGGATAAGAATCATCATCCAATATTCGAAACATAAAATATACTTTATGTACATTTTATCTATACAGAATGTATATGGCCAATGTATAAATAGTTACTAGTATTAGTCACTTTGAAAACTGTTCCAATGTGGAAGTAGTGGAAAATATGCCTGAATGAAATAGGTTTGAGAGTGAATGGGAGTAGAGTCATTGAAGACAAATAATTTGACAAGAACAGCTAAAAAGGAGAAAAGGGTTTTAGATGGAAGCCAACTGGGATAAAGACAGTTGTTGGTTGTTTCACATTAAGTGAAATAACTTCATTTTGTTGTTTTTTGATGTGAAGGATTGGTGGAGGAATTAAAATCTCAGATGCAGTAAAGGCAGCAAGAAAATTGCTGGAATGATAGGCGTGAGTAGACAACAGGTGTGATGGTTAATATGGAGTGTCAACTCGATTGGATTAAAGGATGCAAAGCATTGTTCCTGGGTATGTCTGTGAGGGTGTCACCAAAAAAGAGGAACAGTTGAGTCAGTGAAGTGGGAGCTGCAGACCCACCCTCCATCTGGGTGGACACCCTCTAATCAGCTGCCAGTGCAGCCAGGATAAAAGCAGGCAGAGGAACGTGAACGGGCTAGACTGGCTGAGTCTTCTGGCCTCCATTTTTCTCCCGTGTTGGACGCTTCCTTCCCTCAAACTTCAGACTCCAAGTTCTTCAGCTTTTGGTGGACTCTTGGAGCTACACCCCCCAGGGGTTTGCCAGGGGCTCTCAGGCCTTTGGCCACAGACTGAAAGCTGCACTATTGTCTTCCCGACTTTTGGGATTTGGGGGCTCAGATTTGCTTTCTTGCTCCTCAGCGTGCAAACAGCCTATTGTGGAACTTAACTTTGTGAGCGTGTGAGTGAATGCCCTTTAATAACTCCTTTTTATATATGTGTTTGTTCAATCAGTCCTGTCCCTTTAGAGAATCCTAACACAACAGGACACAGGACCTAGTCACAGTAAGAAGGGTGGATACTATTTAGAAGCAAAGACAGTTCACCCACATGAAAAGGAGAGAGAACAGAATGTAGGAACAGATATATGAAGATGAGCAGATGTAGTGATTGGGGATTTTGAAGTTCGTGTCAAATTACCGCTTTTCTTGAAAGTAAAATAGAAAATAAAGTCATCAGCAAAGAGTGAAATTGGGAAGAAGAGAAAATAAATATGAACTGTTCCTCTGGGAGAGGGTGAGATAATGAAGCAGGGAATATTATTTTTTTCTGGTGAATATAAAGACACAGGCTTTGTGATCACAAATTTAAGTTGAAACAAATCAACCTGATTCCCTTTTATTCTATTTTAAATTTCAGTTTTACTTATTAAAAAATTTGAACCTAATGTCCATAATTCTAGTATCATACAGAAGAGATTCACTGCCCTAAAATTCCTCTGAGCTCCACCCATGTATCTGTCCCCCTTAACTCTTGGCAACCACTGATTTTTTTAACTGTCTCCATAGTTTTGCTTTTCGCAGATTGTCATGTAGGTGGAATCATAAAATATATAGCATTTCCTGATTGGCTTCACTCAGAAACATGTATTTGAGATTCCTTCATGTCTTTTTATGGCTTGATAGGTCATTTCTTTTTAATGCTTGGTAATATTTCATTATTTGGATGTATTACAATTTATCTATTTACCAATGAAGGGCATCTTGGTTGATGCCAAGTTTGGCAATTATGAATTAAGCTGCTATAAACTTCTTCTGCAGATTATTTTTGTGGACGTTATTTTCAATTTATTTGGGTAAATACCAAAGATCATGATTGTTAGATTCAATGATAAGTGTATGCTTCGTTTTATAAAAAGCCAAGGACCTGTCTTCCTAAGTGATGTAACATTTGCATGCCTACCAGCATCAGCAGCATTTGGTGCTCTCTGCCTTTCATATTCATCAGGCTTCATATTCATAATTCTTCTGTGCTTACTTTTAAAATGAAAGTCTTCAATTCATCCCCTGCTTTGTTTTTAAACAATCTTGAATAAGTTTCTTAAAGTCTAAAAATCTCCAGAAAATAAAACTGTTAGCTATATATTGAAAGCTGAAGGTTGCAGAGTAAAAGAGTAACACTAAATTGGTGATGATATAAAACCTCAGCTGAAAACTTCTAATAGCTAAAAAAGAGGCATGATATTTCCATGTATAGTTTCTTCTCTTTTACATGTGTAAACTTAAGATAGGTTGGAGTATTATATTCTTAGGAAAATCAGAGCACTTCAAAAATTGTTTATAATGTTTAGAAATTTAGACCTAACATCTTCGTGGTACAGACTAGACTTAGCCAAACAGAGACATTTGTTAGCCTGTTGTACATATTGTTTTACACATATTTATTATATTATAAACTACCAAAGGAGAGTAAAATAGTTTAAAACTACTTCAAGGAGGTATCTAATAAAAATAAGATAATTGTGGGGTTTCTATCACCCACACTAAATTTAGAATACTAATAAGGTAATAAAAATCACTGGTATGCAAAACAACTCACAGTAGTAAGAAGCATAAAAGGACCAGGTAGTAAATTTCAGTTAAAAATATTACCGTTCATTAATGAGCTCATAAAATGAAATGTTTAAAACCAAAGTACTTCAGTATCTGCTGTTTGGTTTTGAAAGGTTTTTTTGTGTGTGTGTTTTGGTTTGTTTCTTGCCCATGGCCATCTTCTTATTAAAACAACAGCAAAAGGCCAATGAAAATGTATGTGAATTTTATATACAGACATTTTATAGAGTTAGATATTAATGTTTATAATGTATCATTGTAAATTATTCACTAAAATAAAGAAAAAACAAAGGGTGAATTTGAAAGGAAGGAAATATTAAGGAAAGTAGAATAAGTAGAGTTTACCTAAGTCATAAATTAGATGAAAAATATTTGCAACCAGTAGGAGTTCCTCAGCCATTTCCCCACAGGAACAAAATGGGTACATACTGTGGATAGTAAGTATGGTTACTGCCTGCTTGTGTACCTTTTGGAAAGCACAATAAGGGGAAGGTCGTAGTTGGGTTTAGAGCATGTGAATGTCTATCTCTTTCTGAAAGTGCATGAAGAAGTTGGGGGACTGATTCTCCAAGCACAAAGCAAAAAGTATGTATGTAGAAGTGACAGTACTATATTTTAGTTCTTATTTGGTCATTTAACTGTACAAGACCCTGGCAGCTAACTGAACTTGTCCAGCTTCATCATCTCATCTGAAAGTATGAATATTAATAACTATCTCACCAAGTTGTTGTAAGAATCAGTATATTCACATATATAATGGGACTTGGGCAGGGTTTGAAAATAGAAAATGCTCAATAAATAAAAAATACTAATCTTATTAAGCTGTGACTGACCATCAACCATAGATAAGGGGATGTTCTCTCAAGAGTTAGAGAAATAAATTTGGCATTATAGTGGGCTTTCAAAAATTATTAGCTCAAGATAATAAGTTGTTAAATTTCACTATTTTAAAAAACTATATACATGCATTATATGTATATTTTTCAGGGTCCAGAGAAATAGGATCAATAGGATATGCAGAAATATATAAGGAGAGATGTATGTTGGGAATGAGGTCACATTTATTATTATGGAGCCCCACAAGCCCAGTGCTCTGCTGTCTGTGAGCTGGAAAACCCATCCTCTGCTTTTTGTTCTGTTGAGGCAGGCCCCCAGTGACTTGGGTCACCAACAGTGATGACAGTGGACCTCTTTTACTCCTGATTATTTATTAGACTCAAATGCTATTAAAAACATTTCACAGACACCCCCAGGAAGTATGTTTTTTCAGCTATCTGGGCATTTTTTAACCCAGCCACGGTGACACATGAAATTAACCATCAGGCCAGCACAGAGGCTCACACCTGTAATCCCAACACTTCAGGAGGTTAAAGTAGAATATATACTTGAAGCCAGGAGCCAAGATCAGTCAGGGAAGCATAATGAGACCTGTCTCTACTAAATAAAAATAAATAAATAAATAGCCAAGCATGGTGGTACACACCTGCAGTTCCAGCAACTCCGGGAGGCTGAAGTGGGAGGATATCTTGAGTTTGGGAGTTTGAGGTGACAGTGAGCTATGATGACACCACAGCATTTCAGCCTGGGTGGCAGAGAGACTCTGCCTGAATTAAAAAATAATTAACCATGACAACATGTATATTCAACATTGCACCATTTGAACTATTATAATGCTTGTTGTATATATATCACCTATAGGGAACTGGTCTTATAATTCCTTAATTTCAAATTATTTCTGATTTCTTTATCCTCTAGCTATAAGACCATCTTTGTAAGACTCTGAAAGATTTGGATAGAAATTTGCTTTTATCTCCAATAATTTATAGCACAAATTTGTCTTGTAAATAAAATGCAACCACTAAAGACATAAAACAAGTTAAAATACTAGTTTTATTGTGAACCAACAATGAAAATTTAATCTTAGTACATTTTGAATCATGTGCATTTACTTTTGTTTTAATGACAGTCACTGAAATTAAAATGAATCATGCATGAATACATCAGTTGTTTAAATGACAAGAGAAGGGACTTTTGTTAAGAACATTTTTATATTTAATAATGTTTGCTACTACTTTTAAATAAAAATTTTAAAAAAATTGTGTTTTCAATACCTTCTTAGTTGCTTTCATTGTATTTTGGCAGTAATTCCACAATTCTTTTATCATGAACTGGAAAACATACCACTTATAGAAGGAGGTAATATTTAGACATTGAAATATACATGGAATAAAAAAGCAAATAAAACTATAATTTTCATTAGATTAATTGAAATATAATTATTTTGCTTTTTAATACCATAATATTAAATATTAAACTTTTCAGTGTGTTATAACATTTAGAGCTGTATCAGAATCACTTGTATGGTTTGAAATGTTCCATTGCATAAAACAACAACAAAATAACTCATTGAATCAATTCCCAGCATGATGCTAGATTGGAGAAGAAAAACGTATCTGAATTCTTAATTCTTCTGGCATTCAGTATAGACTTTTGGCTGCTTCAACTTTAAAGACATCCAAATAATGGCTTTTATTACAGTAGATTTGATTTTTTCACATTTAACTCACAAGTTGTGGGATGATGGTCTTGCAAGATTAAAGCTGCCTGTGACTTTTAAAAAAGTACAGTATCTCTTTGGTAGCTAAAATAATTAGGACATGATAAAAGGTTTTGTCAAAAATGAAAAACTGATTTTCAGTGTGAATAAAAATGTAAGTATATAGAAGTATTTTTAGTTTCTGAATATAGTTTAAAAGTTCTTTGGAAGATAATTTCTGCAATATGTAATTTAGAAAAGTCTTTTAAAAACATTTTAATGGACAGATATATTTAAATTTTTAATCTGCTTTTATTTTTGAAGGATATTCTCACTGGAAATAGAATTCTTGGTTGTCCTTTCTTCCTCACCTCTGGCCTTTAATTATATCATTTCACTCTTTTCTAGCCTTTGTTGATCATAATGAAAAGTTAGCCAAAGGTCTTATTATTGTTTCTCTGTGTATAGCGAGTCAGTTTTTCACAGGGAATCATGATGCATAGAAATGTTTTTCTTTCACCTAGTATAATTTATCTTTTTTGTTCTTTATTTATTTTTTTGAAATGGAGTCTCACTCTTGTTGCGCAGGCTGGAGTGCAATGGTGTGATCTCAACTCACCATGGCCTCTGCCTCCAGGGTTCAAGTGATTGTCCTGCCTGAGCCTTCCGAATAGCTGGGATTACAGGCATGCACCACCCAGCTAATCTTTGGAGTTTTTAGTAGAGATGTGTTTTCTCCATGTGTTGGTCATGCTGGTCTCGAACTCCTGACCAAAAGTGATCCACCCACCTCAGCCTCCCAAAGTGCTGGGATTACAGGTATGAGCCACCATGCCCTGCCGACTTAATGAGTTTTTAAAAGGAGATAAGCTTTAGGAAAAAAACATTAATTAGATATCATTAAAAAGGCTAAGATTGATGTTTCTTCCCAAGTATTCAAATAAATGAAAGCAGGTTTTCCTGAAGGCAATCCTTCAGTTAACCTGGGGTTGTTTTTCTTACCAGTACTGATGAAGTGTTGCGCCTGAGGCTAAGATCACTAAAGAACTAATAAGCAAGTAAAACTGTTAACACCGCTTACTGCTTCTTACTGCCACATCTAAGTACACAAAAGGACTGGCTATTTTTATTTCAGTGGAGGACTATGGCAAACCAATAATTTTTTCCCAGAACTCCAGTTCAAATGGCTTTCTATTGAGCTCTTTCAAAGAGGGTGATTTCATACACTTGGCACTTGTCACACATACATTTATGTGCTCATCTCTCTTCCGCCAGAATGGTTTTCAGCTGAATCACTGATCATCTCCAACCATGATGCATTTAGTCTTTAGTATGTGCTCAGAAATACACATAGACCGAAATAAAACAAATGTATCAAAAGTCGTTTTCTAAAAGTGATTTTTTTCAGTCAAGTCTCTAATATACTGGGGCTAAGCATATTGGGTCTGGAATTAAATAACTTTAATTCTTGCTGCGCCATTACTTTTAGATGTGACTTTAGAAAAATTCTGTAACATTTGTAAGAATTTGTTTTTTCATCATTAAAATGAAATTAATAATAGTATCTACTTCATAGAGAAAATTAAATTACATCTCTTAATTCTTTCTACATATACTTATTAAGTGCTACTATGTCACCACAACTTCTCAGGTACTGGAGATTACAAAAAAGAATTAATCTCATTGTGTGCCAAAAAAGCAACACTCAACATATTATTTCTATTTTCTCAGACAACAACAATAATCAACACAGACTTCTGTGACTAAATGTTGGAAGGGGTTTTCCCCACATATCAAGCAGTGGAAACCAGCTGTCATTTAATTTAATTCTGATGCTATATATCTGGAGTAGCACTGGATCTCATAGACAGAGGACTCAGTCTTCAAGACTACCCTACTCAGACACTAGTCATCAATGCAGACCTCCAGAACTTCTGACCAACCTGGCTTCAGGTTGGGGTTCCCATGAACTCTCTTTGTGTTCAATTAATCTGCTGGAGTGGATCACAGAACTCAGAGAAACTGGTTTATTATAAAGGATATTACAAAGAATATAGACATAGAAATTCACAGGGCCAGTTACATGGGAAGGGGCACAGAGCTTCCTTGCCCTTTCTGGGAACCTTTATGTGTTCATCTTTACAGAAGCTCTCCTAATGCAGTTTTTTTGTGTTTTTATAAGGGCTTTACTATGTAGACATGAGTAATTAAGCCATCAGTCCTTGGCCATTGTTAACTTTTAGCCACTGTCTCCTCGCTGAAAGCCAGGAGTGAGTTTGAAAGTTCTAATCCTCTAGTCATGCCTTGGTCTTTCTGGTGACCAGTCCCATCCTGAGGCTACCTAACAGCTACCAGTCATCAGTCCCTCAGTAGCATACACAAAAATCACTTCAAGATTCCGAGGATTTTAGGAGTTGCATGCCAGGAAATGGGGAGAAAGACCAAATATATGTACAGTTTACAATATCACACTCCGGGAGAAAATCAGTGATCAAGTAACCACACAAATATAGATTTGCAATTATGACACATGCTATGAAGGAGAGATTCCTAGTATTTTCCATGCATATTTGAGATGGATTGGATTTGAGAGGACAAGTAGGCTAGATTGATATCCCCTGAGCGAGTGATATTTAAGCTCATATCTGATGAAAGAGTAAAAGTTAAATAGGAAAATGCAAGGACCCTCCACAACAAAGAATTATCAAGGTCAACATGTCAATATGCTGAGGTTGAGAAACCTTTATGTCTAGGTAGCGGTAAGATGGTGAACTTTAAAATCCATTATAAGGGAGTTTAGAAACCATGTTTTTCCCTAGGAATAATGGAGTAGCATTGACATAAGAGGATAAGAGGTGGAGGGGTAAAAAGGAAAGGTGGAGGGAAAAAGTGGTGGCAGTGACGTGTTGGATTTTCATATTGAAAAAATTCATTTTGGTTGTGGCATGGAGAACTAATTAGGAAGAAACAGGCCCAAGGGATGCAAGAGGACCAGTGAGCAGGTTATTTTGTAGTGGAAACAAGGCAGGATAATGGTAGATTCAATCAGGGTGGCAATAGAATGTATGTAAACCAAGGATATACATGAGGCCTAAATGTATGCTTAACAGTGAACACATGTTAAACATAATGCTATTTATTACTTTATAGTCATCATTTGTCAGAAGATGGACAACTTCATTTAGTTGAAGTTACTTGGGCACAATAAGCTTGTTATATTTCAGTATACTTTGAAAATCATCAGGCCAATTATATGGAGCATTATTGAATTGAAAGTCTAGGAGAACATTACTTTTATTTTTTTCTCTAAAAATCTGCATGAACTTGAATAAATCACTTTAACTAAACTGTTATTATCTACAGTTTATCTGTGGCATTAGAAAAATAAAATAATTATTTAAATCCTCATTTAACTCAAATTTTTAATATGTTAAGTAAAGTATTTGTTGCATATTCAACATTGTGAAGTTAGGTGAGGCACTGCCTTTGTTCTCAAGGTCTAATAAACTAGAAGGTAAGATCAGACATGTATAAAACAATTAAAATTCATTTTAGAAAGGGGCATTAAATAAAAATTTTGAGAGTACACACAAATTTCTGAAAAGATAATATATACTTATTGTTGGAGAATGGATATTTAAAACAAATGAAATTAGCCAGATCATAAAAGTTGACTGCTTCATGCTTGTGTTCTAAAGACGATGGTAGTGATTTTCATATTGTTTTTGTTGTAATTTATTTGAAGGATCTGGTGAATGAAGCAGATTACTACAGATGCCTATCATCCAATATAGATAGACTATATTGTGAGGAACTGACTCAAAGGCGTATTGCAACTTATGTAATGTAATGAAACTAGAAAGTGATGAAGGTGAAATCATTGTAAAACTAATACTCATAAGTGATTTGCTACCTCTTTAGAAAAACACAAGTAAAAACGTGTGGGACTGAGTATAAGTAAGTTTAACATTTTTTGCCATGATTTAATTAACACTCAGGAATTAGTTTGTCCCATATTAAATAGTAAATATTAAACTCTTTGTGTTCTAATATTTTGTTTTAAAATAATATTTAAGTATGTTTTACATTTTCCCAAAAAGAAAATTACATATCTTCACCATGTGCTCAGTTTACTCTCAGAGAATGACTTTTCTTCAGTAAGACCTGACTTAAGGAGATCTCATTTTTCATCAAAACCCTATTTAAATATTTTTATAATATGATGTAACTTGCTCTAGGAGTGTTACATATTAAAAGCAAGCACATGAAGAAGAGTGTGGAAATATGGAAGTGTAAAGAAGTACCTAAAATCTGTCTTCACAACCAGAGAATGATTATACTGTCAGAATTTATCTGTTACTACTTTGGAATTCCGAAGTCTGTTAAAGATTGTAACTTCTGAAAGAAGGCTTGGATGATCAATTGCAGTTAATTTCAGTCACTTACTGCTCTTAGGACAGTGGCAGCTACCCATCTCTGACCCCTCAACCCATAGCAGACACCATGTGTTCCTGAAACAATCTACACACAGCTTGAGGGAACCAGAGTGGCAAAAAGGACGCTGTCCTCCAAATATAAGAGATTTTTGCTCTGATTGCTGATTATTGTTTCCGATTACAGAAGTGCACATAAATAATTAGTGGCCATTGTTTTCGCACTTGCCTTCATTGCTGAAATCTCCTCCCCACTGGCTGAAGTGAGTTTCATGAAATTAAAAGGGCCAGTGTCCCAGTCCTCTCATTCTCCCCCACCCTCTTTTAACTTTTGGAGACAAGGTACGAAGACTAGCATCTAGAAAGTTATCACGTCTACAAGTTACAGGTTCAGAAATGAATTAAAAAACATTAAGTTTATACCTCAGACCAAGCCACTAAAAGGAGATAGTCTATAAGAATAAAACAAATAAAAAAGAACAAAACCAGTAAACCTCAAGGAAGTGGGAGAATCAAATTTCCACAGTTTCATATTGTTAGATTCAAATGTTCAGTGTTCAAGAAAAATCTCAAGGAATGAAAAGAAACAGGAATATATGACCTGCTCAAAAGCACAAATAAACAGAAACTGTTCCTGAAAATGATCTGCTGGCAGATTCACTAGATAAAGATTTTAAAATAATGGTCTTAAAGGTGCTCAGGGAACTAAAGGAAGACATGGGGAAAATCAAGAAAACAATGTATAAACAAAATAAAAATATTTATAAAAAGATAGCAACCTAAAAAGAAATCAGAAGTTATTTTGGAGTTGAAAAGTACAGTAACTGTAATAAAAAAATTCAATAGAGTGTTTTGAAAGCAGACTTGAGCAGGCAGAATAAAGAATCAGCAAACTCTAGGGGCCAGGCACTGTGACTCACGCCTATAATCTCAGCACTTTGGGAGGCTGAAGCGGGCTGATCACAAGATCAAGAAATCAAGACCATTCTGGCCAACATGGTGAAACCCTGTCACTATTAAAAATACAAAAATTAGCTGGTCATGGTGGCACACACCTGTAGTCCCAGCTACTTCGGAGGCTCAGGCAGGAGAATCACTTGAACCTGGGAGGCTGAG
>CM052658.1:95776313-95796344 GCA_028533165.1 Leontopithecus rosalia
GCTACTATTGTCATCTTGATTAATGAGGAAGCTGAGGCACAGGAAGGCAAAGCAATAGTTGGTGACAGAGTTTAAATTAGGATTCAAGCCCTAGTTGAACTGAATCCAAAGACTGAGCTTTTTCTATTCAAATAGGGTGCTGATTTCATCAAGGTAATGAGCAATAAGAGCTAGTAAGTATTGTACTTTCTTCAAAAAAATTATTTGTTTTGAAAACAGAGGAAAAGCATGCTATTAGTTTACAATTGAATGCTTGTATGTTTTGAGATATTGCACTACAATTTCCTAAAAAGTCCTCTTACTCTCATAGAACTCCTCTACATTGGGCCTGTGAACATGGCCATGTGGAAGTGGTTACTCTTCTGCTAAACAGAAATTGCGAGGTTGACAGCCGTGACAGTGGAGACAGGACGCCTTTGATGCTGGTATATAGTAGCCAACTCTTTCAGCATAACACGGATTTGATTCACATATGTAGAATTAAAGTAAATTTATCTCATTTAAGTATAACTAGTTGGTGAAACCCCTGGAATGTGTATTTTTAATTCTTAGAACTTACAATTTATTTCTTGATCTAATATGGACAGGTCATGAACTACCGCCTTCATACTTGTGCCAGTATTCTTCTGAAGCACAACGCCAATCCAAATCTTCGGGGTATGTTCAGCCACACTCCTCTTTTTTATGCTGCGATGCGGAACAGTACATCACTGACAGAAATACTGTTTTCCTATCATGCAGATATTGAAGCATCAGACCAGGTAGAGATCAATCAACTTTCTTTTCAAAAGATTTCTTTTGACATTGCCATAAATGAGGGTCATTTTTCATATTTGGAAGCTCAAGCATCCCCTGAATACAAATGCAAATTAAGTTATTTTGAAATGACTAAATTGTCTAAGACTTTATTTTAAATATGAATATTTTTAAAGAAGCATCAATAATACATTTTTTAAACAAATTAATTATTTGATTTTCAAACAATGTGAAGCCAAAAACAACCTCATAATTTAAATGAATATGTACAGCTCTTGTTATTCAATACTTATATTTACAAAGTATATGCAAATATATTCCCGTCAGGGAATTATGAGGAATGGAAAGGAGCTGAGGTTCTTTGTGGCTCCACAGCTAGGGGGGTGCCTGACTCCCTCCAAGGCCCGTCCCAGGGCCTGCGGGGAAGACGGGCCTGGGGACTCCCTCCCACCCATGGCTGAGCCTAAGCTACCTGTAGTGATTGGGGCATTCAGGTTTTCGCTGCTGAGTGCCAGGAAGGGCTCCACCTCAGGGACGTTGCCCTTGGCAGCCGCCTCGTGAATGTCATCCAGTTCCTCACCCTGGTCCTCCTGGCGCCTGCGGCTCCAGAAGCCAAACAACTTCTTTAGGGTGGTGACTTCTCAGAACCCCAACCACTGGCTCCTGAGCCAGGGCAGCTCCCTGTCACCTCGTCATCGCCCCCACACTGCAGAGGCAACCCCAAATCCCGGATCCAATCCAAATCCCTGATCCAACTCCCAATCCGCGATCCCAAATCTGAGATCTAGCTCAGAATCCGCGATCCAGCTCGGTCCACCACAGCCTTTCAGCAGCGACACTCACAGCCTCCGACCTCTCAGACCGAGTGAGCCTCGAAAAGTCGTTGGGCGCGCGCCTGCACCGCGGTGGCCCTTGGGCTCCCAAAAGCCGCTCCCAGGCAGGTGGCAGGCGACTGCAGGTGCGGCTGCAGCTCCGGGCGCCGCTGGGCTTGTGGGTTCTCCTGGGTTCACCTGGGTGACCCCAGGATCACAGGTGCAGGCTCGCAGGCGTGCCTCCCACTCTGTCTGAGGAGGAGGGCCTGTCTGGCCTGCGGCCCGGCCGAGTTCTCCTCGGAAAGGAGATCAGGTGCGGGCACAGGCATTCCGTGGCCGTCGGAGTGGCTTCGCGATGTGGCGGGCACTGGCGCTGAACAGGGACTTGAAGGAGCTGAGGCTGGCTCCCGCTCTCATGCAGTTGTGAAACGAACGGTATGGATGAACCGCCAGGGGGCGCTGCGCTCCGGGGTCCGGCCTTGGGGGCTCAGGCAGCCTCAGAGCCTGAGCCTGACACTTGGAGCCTGACACTTCTGCCTCCAAGTGTCCTGTGCAGGAGGCGGCAGCTGCAGCTGAGACCACGGTGAAGGCTGGTAGGGCGGGTCTCAGACGGCCGGAGGGTCTGCCAGTGCACCGCCCTCCCACCCTAGGAGCTATTGTGGTTTGGCCTGAGCCCAGAGCACGGGGATGCAGGTGCCGGGCACCATGCAGCCAGGGGATGGGTGAGAGCTAGTCCCCGACCTCCTGCAGCTGCAGAGAGACCTCCCCAGGGACACTCTGAGGCGGTCTCGGGCCCTGGGTCCACCGATGCTTGTTACGGCAGGCAGAACTGGGGTTGCCACCGCTTCTGCCAGGCCGTGTGCAGATGGCAGCTTCAGTGGAGCCCACGGGAGATGGTGACAGTACAGGACCCAGACCTAAGTGAGCCCTGAAGGTCGCTGAAAACCCCCTCCCACCCCTGGATCCACTCCTTTTGGCGGCTCCCTGAGTGCTGGACCGCAGGTCTGAGCACCGTGCGGCCATTGGAATGGGGCTAAGTGCCACTTCTTGCCCTCCTGCAGCCACGTCTTCACTGTGTCCGTTAGGCCCACGGTGGAGTCTGACCCCTGGTTCTGTGCTGCCGGCCGCAGCGTTCATGTCCAGGGTTGCCACCGCTTGTTACAGCAGGCAGAACTGGGGTTGCCACCACTTCTGCCATGCCATGTGCAGACGGCAGCTTCAGTGGAGCCCACGGGAGATGGTGACAGTACAGGACCCAGACCTGAGTGATCCCTGAAGGTCGCCAAAAACCCCCTCCCACCCTCGGATCCGCTCCTCTTTGGCAGCTCCCTGAGTGCTGGACCACGGGTCTGGGCACCGTGCGGCCATTGGAATGGGGCTGAGCACCACTTCTCGCCCTCCTGTAGCCGCTTCTTCACGGCGTCCATTAGGCCTCTGGTTCTGTGCTGCCGGCCGCCACATGCATGTCCAGGGTTGCCACCGCTGCTGACGTGCACCATCTGCAAGGTGCGGCTGCAGCTGAGTCCAGGTGTCACCTGGTAGGGCTGGTCCCAGAAGACCTGAGGGTCATCCAGCAGACCGCCCTCCCACCCTACGGCTCCTCTTCCTTGGCCAATGCACAGAGCGACGGGGTGCGGTCGCTGGGTGCTGTGCAGTCGCTGGATCCTCGAGGCCGACTGGTCAGTTCCTGCTTTCCTGCAGCAGCTCGGCCGACTGCCTGTGTGAGGAGCCGCAGAGGCTTCTGGCTCTGGGATCCTCACTGTGGTGGAGCCGGCAGGCAGCCTCGGGGGTTGTCACTGTGGCTGCCGCATCAACGCGAGCAGGTGGAAGCTGTAGCTGAGCCCACCGCAGAGGCTGGCCCCAGATGGCCTGAGAGTCGCCCAGTGCACTGCCTAGGGTTCATCTTCCTTGGCCCAGAGCACCGGGTCTGGGTGCTGGGAGCTGTGTGGCCTCTGGGATGGGGCTGAGCACCTGTTCCCACCCTCCTTCTGGTCCTTTTTGTCCTAGGTCCAGTGAGGGTTGCAAAGAAGTAGCCACGGTGGTGGTGTGCACCTGTGACCCCAGGTAGTGAAGAGGCTGAGGCAGGAGAATTGCTTAAGCCCAGGAGTTTGACGCTGCAGCAAGCCATGATCACATCACATCACTTCACTCCAGCCTGGGTGACAGAGGGGGACCTAACCAAAAAATAAAAATAAAAAAGAGGAGGAAAGGGCTGGGCACAGGTGCCCACGCCTGTAATCCAGCACTGTGGGAGGCCAAGGTTGGCTGATCACTTGAATTCAGGAGTTTGAGATCAAAGTGGGCAACGTGTCAAAACCCCATCTCTATCAAAAATACAAAAAAATAGCCAGATGTGGAGGTATGTACCTGTGGTTTAGCTATTCAGGAGGCTGAGGTAAGAAGAGCACTTGAGCCCAGGAGTTTGAGGCTGCAGCAAGCCATGATTACGCTGCTCCTCAATATCCTGGGTTACAGAGCAAGATCTATTCTATAAAAAAATCAAAAAATAATAATAAGAAGAAGAAAGGTCTGGGCACAGTGGGTCACACCTATAACTCAGCATTTTGGGATGCTGAGGCGCACAGATCACTTGATTTCAGGAGTTTGAGACCAGACTGAGAAAGATGGCAAAACCCCATTTTACCAAAAACACAAAAAATTAGCAAGGTGTGGTGATGGGCACTCGTGGTCCAAGGTATTCAGGAGGCTGAGATGACTCCCTTGAGCCCTGAAGGGTTAGGCTGCAGCAAGCTGTGGTCATATTGCTGCACTCCAGCCTGGGTAACAGAATGAGACCTGAACTCAGAGAGAGAGAGAGAGAGAGAGAGAGAGAGAGAGAGAGAGAGAAAGAGAGAGAGAGAGAGAGGAGATAAAACTGACTACTTGGCACAGTGGCTCACACCTATAACCTAGTATTTTTTATGGCCTGGATTGATAGATCATCACTTGAGTTCAGGAGTTCAAAACTGGAAAGAGAAACATGGTCAAGCCCCATCTCTATCAAAAATACAAAAACTTAGACAGGCATGGTGGTATTCAACTTGGTCCCAGCTACTCAAGAGGCTCATGGGAGGGTCATGTGAGCCCAGGAGGTTGACACTGCATCCAGCCATGACCACATCACTCCACTCCAGCCCTGATGACAGAGAGAGATCTGATCTCGGGATAAAAATGAAAGAAAGAAAGAAAGAAAGAAAGAAAGAAAGAAAGAAAGAAAGAGAGAGAGAGAAAGAAGAAAGAAAGAGAGAGAGAGAAGGAAAGAGAGAGAAGGAAGGAAGGAAGGAAAGAAAGAAAGAAAAGAAAGGAAGAGAAAGAAAGAAAGAAAGAAAAAAAGAAAAAAGAGAAAGAAAGAAAAAAAGGGAAAGAAAGGGAGAGAAAAGAAAAATGGGCTGGGCACAGTGGCTCATGCTTGTAACTCAGGACTTTGGGAGGCTGAGGTGGGCAGATCATTTGAGTTCACAAGTTTAAGACCACACTGGGAAAACTGGCAAAACCCAATCTCTACCAAAAATAAAAAAAAAAAATTAGCCAGGCATGGTGGTGTACACCTGTGGTCTCAGTTGTTCAAGAGGCGGAGGTGGGAGGATCACTTGAGCCTAGGAGGTTGCGCCACAGCACTCCAGCATGGGTAACAGAGTAGGACCTAATGTTAAACAAAACAAAACAATACAAAACAAAACAAAAGAAACAAAAAGAAAAATGGACTGGGCACAGTGGCTTATACTTGTAAACCAGCATTTATGCATTTTTTGTAAAGATGAGGGTCTTTCTTTCTTTTTTTCCTTCTTTCTTTCTTTCTTTCTCTCTTTCTTACTTTTTTTCTTTCTTTCCTTCTTTCTCTGTTTCTCTATCTTTGTTTCTCTCTTTCTCTCTCTTATTTGTTTTAGTTGAGGTCTCCTTCTGCTACTCACTGGAATGCAGTGGGGGGGATCACAGCATGCTGCAACCTCAAACTCCTGGACTTAAGCAATCCTCCCACCTGATCCTCTTGAACAGCTGGGACCCCACATGCACAATAACATGCCTGGGTCATATTTTGTATTTTTGGGAGTGATGGAGTTTTGCCATGTTGCCCAGTATGGCCTCGAACTCCTGAATTCAAGTGGTCTGCCCACCCCTGCCTTTCAAAATACTATGTCACAGGTGTGAGCCATTGTTCCCAGCCCTTTTTTTCTGTTTTCTTTTGTTTGTTTGTTTTGTTTTGACAGTCAGTCTTACTCTGTTACCCAGGCTGGAGTGCAGTGGCATGGCCACAGCTCTCAGTACCTGCAACCTCATGGGCCCCAGCCATCCTCCCACCACATCCTTTTGAATAGCTGAAACACAGCTGCACGTTATTTCCATTATTGGTGCTGAGGTTTTGCCATGTTGCCCAGTCTGGTCTCGAACTTCCAAATTCAAGAATTCAAGTGATCAGCCCACTTTGGCCATCCATCCTGCTGTGGTACAGGTGGGAGCCACTGTGCCCAGCTTTTTTTTCTTTTTCTTCCTGTTTTTACTTTTTAAGAGTATGTCTTGCTCTCCTACCCAGGCTGGAGTTCAGTAGTGTGATCATGACTTGCTGCAGCCTCAACTTCCTGGGTTCAAGTGATCCTCCCACATCAGTCTCTTGATGTGGTCCCAGTAGCTGGGACCACAGGTGAATACCACCACACCTGGCTAATTTTTTTGTATTTTTGGTAGATATTGGGTTTTTTCATGTTACACAGTCTGGTCTTGAACACCTGAAATCTAGTGATCTGCCCACCTGTGCCTCCCAAAGTGCTAGGTTACAGGCATGAATCACTGTGCCTGGCCCTTTTTTCTTCTGTTTTGTTTGTTTGTTTTATTTGACATTAGGTCTCCCTCTGTTGTCCTGGCTGGAGGGCAGTGGAGGGCAGTGATCACAGCTTCCTGCCAACTAAGCCTCTTGGATTCAAGTGATCTTCCCATATCAGCTGCCTGAACAGCTTGGACCACAGGTACACACCATCATGTCTGGCTAACTTTTCTTTTGTAGAGATGGAGTTTTGCCCTGTTGCCCAATCTGGTCTTAAACTCCTGAACTCAAGTGATCTGCCCACCTCAGCCTCCCAAATTGCTGGGTTACAGGTGTGAGCCACTGTGCCCAGTTTTTCTTTTTCTTTTTTTATTTTTAGATTTGGTCTTGCTCTATTACCCAAGCTGGAGTGTGTGCTGCAGACTCAACCTCCTGGACCAACGCAATCTCCTCACCTTAGCCTCTTGAATCACTGAAACTACAGATGCACAACACACCTGAGTAACCATAAACCACAGGTGCATGCTCACCACATCGGGTAGCTATTGAAAGGAAAAGGAAGAAAAAAGAGCTGGGTACAGTTTGGCACTTTAGGAGGCCAAGGAGGGCAGATTGCCTGTGTTCAGGAGTTCGAGATTAGACTGAGCAACATGGCAAAACCCCACCTCTATCAAAAGTACAAAAAATAAGCCAGGTGTGGTGGTGGGCACCTGTGGTCCCAGCTATTCAAGAGGCTGAGGTGGGAGGATCACTTGAGCCCAGGAGGTTGAGACTGCAGAAAGTGGTGATCACACCACTGCATAACAGCCTAAGGTACAGAGACCTAATCTCAAAACAAAAAAAAAGAAGAAGAAAAAGAAGAAGCAAAAAACAATTGCTGGGCACAGTGGCTCAGGCCTGTAATCCAGCACTTTAAGAGGCTGAGGCAAGCAGATCATGTGAGTTCAACAGTTTCAGACAAGACTGGGAAACATGGCCAAACTCCATCACTACCAGTAATACAAAACATTTGCCTGCATAACAGAGTAAAACCAAATTTTACCAAAATGCAAAAGAAAAAAAAAAGCTGGGCACAGTGGCTCACACCTGTAAATCAGCCCTTCTAAAGGCTGTCTAAAGTGGGCAGATCACTTGAGTTCAGGAGCTTGAGACAAGACTGAGGAACACAGTAAACTATATCTCCACCAAAACTACAAATATTGCCAGACATGATGGTGTACACCTGTGGTCCTAGCTATTAAAGAGGCTGAGGTGGGAGGATTGCTTGAGCCCAGGAGGTTGAGTCTGGAGCAACCAGTGATCACACCACTGCACTCCAGCCTGCGTAGCAGAGCAAGACCTAATATATATATATTAAAAAAAGTGATGGGCACAGTGGCTCATGCCTGTCACCCATCTGAGGTGGGCAGATCACTTAAGTTCTGCAGTTGGAGACAACACTGGGCAACATGGCCAAACCTCATCTCTACCAAAAATACACAAAAATAGCCAGGCATGGTGGTGTACACCTGTGATTTAAACTACTGAAGAGACTGAGGTGGGAGGATCGTTTGAGCTCAGGATGTTGAGGCTACAGCAAGCCATGACCACGCCACTGCACTCCAGCTTAAGTAAGAGCAAGATATCTCTCTCTCTCTCTCTGCACACACACACACAAATAAAAGAGGAAGAAAAAGGGCTGGACAGAGTGGCTCATGCCTGTAAACCAGCAATTTGGGAGGCAGAGGTGGGCAGATCACTTGGTTTCAGCATTTCCACAGCAGACTGGGCAACATGGCCAAACCCTATTTCTAACAAAATTAAAAAGACTTGGCCTGGTGTCATGGTGTGCACCTGTAGTCCCAGCTATTCAAGAGGCTGAGGTAAGAGGATTTTATAAGTCAAGGAGGTTGAGGCTGCAGCAAGCTGTAATCATGCCACTGTACGCCAGCTAAGTAACAAAGTGAAACCTAATCCCCAAAAAAGGGGCACAGTGGATTATGCCTGTAACCCAGCACTTTGGGAGGCTGACCTTGAGGTCAGGAGTTCAAGACCAGACTGGGCAACATGACAAAACTCCATCCCTACCAAAAATACCAACAATTACCAGGTGTGCTGGTGTGCACCTGTGGTCCCAGCTACTCCAGAAAAAGAAATAGGTGGAAGTGTCAGTTGAGTGCAGGAGGTTGGGGCTGTAGCAATCAGATCACACCACGACACTCCAGCCTGGGTTACAGAGTGAGATCAAACATCCAAAGAAAAAAATAAGACAAAAAAGGGCTTGTCACTTGGCTCACCACTGTAACCCAGCTCTTTGGAAGGTCAAGGTGGGCAAATAACTTGAGTTCAGAAATTCAAAACGAGACTGGGCAACATGGCGAAATCCCATCTCTGACAATACTAAAACATAGCCAGGCTTGCTGGTGTGCACCTAAGGTCCCAGCTATTCAAGTGGCTGAGGTGAGTGGATCGCTTCAGTCCAGTACTTTGAGACTGCAGCAAGCCGGGATCATGCCACTGCTCTTCAGCGTGGGTAACGGAGGAAAACCTAATTTAAAACAAATAAGCATATAAAATTAAAAGATAAAGCAGAAATAGGGGCTGGGCACAGTGGCTCACACCCGTTACCCAGCACTTTGGAAAGCAAAGGTGGGCAGATCACTTGACTTCAGGAGTTTGAGACCAGACTGTGTCCACAGTGCGGGACGGTGGAGGTTGGGCGCTGAACAGCCATCGGCATGGGGCTGAGGCTGGCTCCTGCTCTCCTGCAGCTGCGCAGCAGACGTCCTGGTGAGCCGCCAGGGGGCTCTGGTGTCCTCAGCCTTGGGGCTCAGGCAGGCTCAGAGGTCGCCACCTTTTCCTCCGAGTACCCCATGCAGGTGGCAGCTGCAGCTGAGCCCAGGGTGGAGGCCGTTAGGGCGGGTCTCAGATGGCTGGAGGGTCTGCCAGTTCACCGCCCTCCCATCCTAGGAGCTACTTTGGTTTGCACCCTGCAGCCAGAGGATGGGTGAGCGCTAGTCCCTGCCCTCCTGCAGCTGTAGAGAGACCTCCCGTGGGACACTCTGAGGCCGCCTCGGGCTCTGGGTCCCCCGATGCTGGTTACGGCAGGCAGAACTGGGGTTGCAACCGCTTCTGCCGAGCCGTGTGCAGACGGCAGCTGCAGCGGAGCCCGCGGCAGATGGTGACAGTACAGGAGCCAGACCTGAGTGAGCCCTGAAGGTCTCCGAATACCCCCTCCCACCCTCGGATCCACTCCTCTTTGGCGGCTCCCTGAGTGCTGGACCGTGGGTCTGGGCACCGTGCGGCCATTGGAATGGGGCTGAGCACCACTTCCCGCCCTCCTGCAGCTGCATCTTCACTGCGTCCCTTAGGCCCACGGTGGAGTCTGGCCCCTGGTTCTGTGCTGCCGGCCGCCGCGTGCATGTCCAGGGTTGGCACCACTCCTAACGTGCACCATCTGCAAGGGGTGGCTGCAGCTGAGTCCAGGTGTCAGCTGGCAGGGCTGGTCCCAGAAGACCCGAGGGTTATCCAGCAGACCGCCCTCCCACCCTACAGCTCCTCTTCCTTGGCTGATGCATAGAGCGACAGGGTCTGGTCACTGGGTGCTGTGTAGCCACCCGATCCTTGAGACCGACTGGTTGGTTTCTGCTTTCCTGTATCAGCTCGGCCGACTGCTGTGTGAGGAGCCACAGAGGCTTCTGGCTCTGGGATCCTCACTGTAGTGGAGCCAGTAGGCAGCGTCGCTGCAAGCAGGTGGCAGCTGTAGCTGAGCCCACGGCAGAGGCCGGCCCCAGATGGCCTGAGAGTCTCCCAGTGCACCGCCTAGGGTCCACCTTCCTTGGCCCTGCCCAGAGCGCGAGGTTGGGGTGCTGGGAGCTGTGCGACCTCAGGGATGGGGCTGAGCGCCTGTTCCCACCCTCCTTCTGGTCCTTTTTGTCCCCAGTTCAGTGAGGGTTGCAAAGAAGTAGCCACGTGTGGTGGTGTGCACCTGTGACCCCAGGTAGTGAAGAGGCTGAGGCGGGAGAATTGCTTAAGCCCAGGAGTTTGACGCTGCAGCAAGCTGTGATCACATCACATCACTTCACTCCAGCCTGGGTAACAGAGGGAGACATAACCAAAAAATAAAAATAAAAAAGAGGAGGAAAGGGCTGGGCACAGGTGCCCATGCCTGTAATCCAGCACTGTGGGAGGCCAAGGTTGGCCGATCACTTGAGTTCAGGAGTTTGAGATCAGAGTGGGCAATGTGGCAAAACCCCATCTCTTATCAAAAATACAAAAAAGAAATAGCCAGATGTGGAGGTATGTACCTGTGGTTTAGCTATTCAGGAGGCTGAGGTAAGAGGAGCACTTGAGCCCAAGACTTTGAAGCTGCAGCAAGCCATGATTATGCTGCTGCTCTACATCCTGGGTTACAAAGCAAGATCTATTCTATAAAGAATCAAAAATAATAATAAGAAGAAAAAAGGGCTGGGCACAGTGGGTCACACCTATAACCCAGCATTTTGGGATGCTGAGGTGCACAGATCACTTGATTTCAGGAGTTTGAGACCAGACTGAGCAAGATGCAAAACCACATTCTGCCAAATAGATAAAAAATTAGCAAGTCATGGTGATGTGCACTTGTGGTCCAAGGTATTCAGGAGGCTGAGGAGGGAGGATTCCTTGAGCCCTGAAGGGTTAGGCTGCAGCAAGCTGTGGTCATATTGCTGCACTCCAGCCTGGGTAATAGAAGGAGACCTGAACTCAGAATAGAGAGAGAGAGGAGAGAGAGAGAGAGAGAGAGAGAGAGAGAGAGAGAGAGAGAGAGAGAGAGAGAGAGAGAGGATAAAACAGCTTGGCACAGTGGCTCACACCTATAACCTAGCATTTTTGGGAACCGGGTGGGTAGATCACTTGAGTTCAGGAGTTCAAAACCAGAATAAGAAACATGGTCAAGCCCCAACTTTATCAAAAATACAAAAACTTAGCCAGGCATGGTGGTGTCCAACTTGGTCCCAGCTACTCAAGAGGCTCTGTGGGAGGGTCATGTGAGCCTAGGAAGCTGACACGGCATCAAGCCATGACCACACCACTCCACTCCAGCCTTGGTGACAGAGACCTGATCTCAGAAAAAAAAAAGAAAGAAAGAAAAGAAAAATGGGCTGGGCACAGTGGCTCATGCTTGTCACCCAGCACTTTGGGAGGCTGAGGTGGGCAGAACATGGCAAAACCCAATCTCTACCAAAAATACGGAAAAATTAGTGAGGCGTGGTGGTGTATACCTGTGGTCTCAGCTATTCAAAACGCTGAGGTGGGAGGATCACTTGAGTCTAGGAGGTTGTGCCGCAGCACTTCAGCCTGGGTAACAGAGTAGGACCGAATGTTAAACAAAATAAAACAAAAGAAACAAAAAGAGAAATGAACTGGGCACAATGGCTCACACTTGTAATCCACCATTTATGCATTTTTGGTAAAGATAACGGTCTTTATCTTTCTTCTTTCTTTTTCTTTATTTCCTTCCTTCCTTCCTTCCATCCTTCCTTTTCCTTTCCTCTTTCTTTTCTTTCTCTTTCTCTTTCTCTGTCTCTCTCTCTGTCTCTCTCTCTCTCACTTTCTCTTTTTTGTCTCTTTTTTTTAGATTAGGTCTCATTCTGTTACTTGCTGGAGAGCTCTGGCCCTGCTGAGAAACATTCACTGGCTTGGACTACTCCATCATAGCAAGAGCTGGGGTTGCATGCAAGGTCCCCCTCTGAGCAGATAACCTGACTTTTTGTCCCAGTCTGCCCTTCCTAGCTCATCCGTCAATCCCTAAGGCTAGGCAGCAGCCAGCCCCACCAGGCCCTCAGAGCACTGGAGCCTCCCCACCTCCCCAAAGGCAGGACACCGATCCAATTCCACACCTCCAGTAGCTGCTCAGAGTCTCGGGACAGTGCCGTGGTGTGGCTATGAAAAGCCAGCGGCAGGGGGGCAAGGTGAAAGTGACAGGGGGATGGAGGGACAGGATCCGGATTTGCAGCCTGGTGGAAATGGACTTAGTCCTCTCCATACCTATCACTGCTCTTGAGGCCCAAGCCCCTACTGCCCTGCCTGGCTCACTACACGATCCAACTTGGCTGCTTGCTTCTGGTCTCTCCCCACCAAAGCACCCTTCACACTGCTTCCTGCTCCACATTTCCAAGACACTGCTTTTGCAATTCCACTTCTCAATTCCACTCCTGTTTAAAAATGTTTCAGTGACTTGCAACTTGCCAAATAGTATGAAGCCTAAACTTGCTAAATTGTTGTTTAAAACCTTCTACAACCAGACCCCGACTAACCAGCAAATGCTGTCACCTTCTATTCCTCCAGTGGTGCTTCTTAAACTGGAGGACTCATACCCTAGGAGGGCGCATGTGTGGGATGGGGTTTGAAGCAATAAGGTAAAACCTGGTGTATCTTCATTCTAGAGGTGTCAATTTACCAGACAACAATTACTTTAAAACATTGTTTTTATCCTAAAACAAACACAGCTGTTACATGGTAGAATGTAACATTTACAATAATTTCAAAATTAAGACTTTAAAGGCCTTCTCAGTTCTGTACATGCACTGACTACCCTGACACCCCAGCAAAACTGAAGCTCTAGGCTGCTCTGGGCCGGAGCAGATGCCATGAGTGTGCGTCAAAGCAGCTAGACCTATCAGGGAAGGTCAAGGAAGGCTGCCTGGAGGAGGTGATGTTTCTGCCACGAGCTTAGAGTTGACTGGGAGCTGGTGAGGTGAGGGGAAAGAGAATTACAGGCACAGGTCAGCATGTCCAAAGGCCTGAGGTGTTGTAGAGAAAGTCCCTGCTGGGGTCTGAGAGGGATCCAGCTTGCTGCATGAGGGGCAGGGAGAGGACAGCAGTCCACCATGTCTCCTAAGGCTTCCAACTCATAGCTTGGGTTGAGGGTACAGACACCCTTTCTCCTTTCTCTGCACATTTCCCCATCCACATACCTGAGCAGATGTAGGATGCTGGGCCTGGGTTTGCCTTGGGGGGGAGTTTCTGAAGAAGCAGCACCAGTGGGGCCAGCTGCTGGGAATGCCCAGGGCTCATCAAGAGTGCTCAGCAGATGCTCAGATGGTGTTTTGCTAAGTTAGGGGAGGAAAGACTGTTTCCTTTCTCTCTCTCTCTCTCTCTCTCTCTCTCTCTCTCTCTCTCTCTCTCTCTCACACACACACACACACACACACACACACACACACACACAGACACACACACACACACCCATACCCACAGACACACAGAGTGAATGAGGATGAGGATGACCTGAAGGAAGAACATGTAGCTAAGGTAACATGCATGTCCTGGGCTGGTGCTGTGCTGGGGCCTGTGGCCCTGGACTCTCTACCCCTGGGGAGGAGGCTGGAGTCACTCCAGCCTCTTCATTCCTATGGATGAAGGAGGAGCTCCCAGCTCATGGTCTCTAGTTGCTCCCTTGCTGGCTATGCTGGGCCCCGGGGAGACCTCTCCTCAGAGCGGGGCCTGGGCTTGTCACCCCAGGGCATTGAGGAGCGGCTGTTCTGGGCTGGCCTCTGAGTGGTTTCTGGCCCCACTGGGGGGTGGTGTGGAAGGTGCGGGTAGGAGAGGCATGAGTGCCCTGCCATTTGGGTCTCATGGTTTACTTCCCCCTGTCTGCGTTTCCGTTTGCATGGAGTGCTAGGAGATGTATGTGGTCTGACATTTCTCAAATTTAAATGTATTTGGTTTCATTGATTTATGACTTTTGTTTCCTGTCAGATGTAGATATTTTCTCTGTATTTTTCTCTTTGCCTCTCCTCATTCTTGTCTTAGAGGAGTAGAGAGAGAGTATTCTGCTCAGCCTCCCTCTTTCTCTTTGGCAGATGTATGAGAAACACACCAACCCTGACAGAATGGGGACTCTTCCATGGTAAAAGTCACCATTCAGAAGCTAACACTGTCCTGAGATTGGCAAACCCTCTCAGGTGGTTGATTGGGGGCTGGGTATGATTTGCAGAAGGAGCTGCCTCTAAGACCTTCCCTTGAACCTCTAGAGCTGAGGGTGGCTCGGGAACCCTTGGGTCCCTTGGTAGATGAAACCTGATGTGGAACATCACTGTCCTGCCTCAGCTTTGTGCATCTGGAGCCACACTCCCTTTGCCTCAGCCTCTCAGGCCTGGCGTGCCTTGATGTTAGAGAATACTTCAGGAGGTTTGTTCCCCTCTTTGAAGCCCCTTTCTTTTTCTCTGCCAGGTTTATCACTCCTGTTGGATACACTCCCAGCAGGCACAGTTTGTGCACAAGGTACAGAAGAGCTCCTTTGGCAAGAACGTCTGGCTGGCCTTTCTCGGTTCCTGATAGGAAAACAGGGACCGCCCTACTCCCTTCCCCTTGCCTTTGTCCTCCTTGTCCAGGCCTGGAAGATGCTGGGTCTGTGGCAGGCTGAACAGTGCAAGGCGCTGCCCTTCCCCGGTCTGGCCGACAGATCACTGGAAGGAACGGGAAAGGTGGGTGGGGCAAGTCCACGTGTGTTGCTTGAATGTCCACACTGTTTTCCACAGCAGCTGTACTTGTTTACATTCCCACCAGCAGTGTAGAAGTGTTCCCTGATCACTGCTTCCATTATATTTTTCATATATATTCATATATATATATTTATATTCACTCCTTTTATGGCTGAGTAGTATTCCACCACACACACACACACACACACACACACACACACACACACACACACACGATGTATTATTCCATCCAGTAGTATTCTACCATATATATATATATATGATACATATGCGTATATACACACACATATATATATATGATGGAATCATATATATATATGTATAGAATACTACTCAGCCATAAAAAGGAATGAATGAACAGCATTTGCAATGATGTGGATGAGACCGGAGACAATTATTCTAAGTGAAGTAACTCAGGAATGGAAAACCAAATGTCATATGTTATCACTGATATAGGAGCTAAGCTATGAGGATGCAAAGGCATAAGAAAGATACAGTGGACCTTGGGGACTTGGGGGGAAGAGTGGGAGGGGGTTGTATACTGCTGGGGTGATGAGGGCACCAGGTTCTCACAAATCTCCACTAAAGAACTCACTCATGTAACCAAATACCACCTGTACCCCAATAACTTATGGAGAAATAACATTTTGTCAGAAAGAGTGAGTGATGAAGCCATTCAGTGTTCCAGTTTTTCATTTTCATTTTTTATATGAGTATCCTTTTAACTGGAAACTTTCCTAGCAATAAAATTGCTTTTATTTTTGTTACCTCACCTCTACTCCTTAACCCTCACTTTAGATAGGATGGGTCAAGCTCATTTTCCAGATGAGGAAACTAAGGGTCAGAGAGGCTACACAACTCTTCCAGAGTCACACAGCTGGGAAGTAGCAGCTCCATGAGCAGAAGCCAGGCTGCTTTTTGGTGCACCAGTGGTTTTCAGGGTGTTTTGCAGAAACTTGGGGCCCTCCAGGGCCACCTTGGGGACATGAACAAGGCTAAGCCGGGGAGGGAGTTTCCCCTCTTGCCCAGCCCTGCCCTTGGTTCACTCAGGAGTCAGGCCAGCCCCGGTTTCCTGAGTTTTATGTATTTGACTTTCCCTGTAAACTCTTGAGGAAAGCATCTGACAAGCTATCTCTGGAACGTCCCTACACAGAGTCCAGGCGGGATAGAGGCACTGATGTCAGGAGCTTAGTATTGGGCAGGTGAGCAGGGTTACCCAGCCCTGCTCAGATCCCCACATCTCCCATCACAGCTGTCAGAGCTTCCCTATCAGATGCTGCTGCAAGCGACCACCAGTAGGCTGTGGGCATGCAGCTGCAGGCCAGGTGGTGATCACTGATGAGGTGCACACCCTGATCAGCTCCGTCACGGGCATGCACAGTGTGGAGGTTGGTGGCTCCCAGGTACGTGGGCCTCCCCTCCCCAGGCCAGGGTCTGCCATGGGGCAAAGGGATATGGATGGTTCATCTAGACACCTGAAACAGGAATTCCTCTGGAGGTGGAGCTTGCTGGAGGGTACACTGAGTCAGGGCAGTGACCTCATTGGAGACTGACTATGGCTTTCCTGCACAACCCAGAACTCTGGGAACCCCACTCCAGCAGAGTGGATCATTTCCCTGCACCTCACCAGCCCCCATGCTCCTGAGTCCCTCCAGCCCTGTATGCCAACAGCCAGTTCTGTAAGCCAGAAAGATGGCATGAGCAAGGCAGGAGTCCCTCTGGGTTGGATCTTGTCATTACCAGTGTTGCCTAAAGGGTACTGAACTGAGGAATGCTCAAGATCAGCACAGGCCCTGCCTGCTGACCTATCATGTGACATGCACAGCATCGTGTCTCTGGTCTTCACACTGACTCTGCCATGGGGGTGGTACTCCTGGTTTACATTGACAACTTGGAGATTTGGAGATGGTTAAGCCATGTCTTAAGGTCATGCCACTCGTGAGTGTGGAGTTGGGGTGTACCCACTGGTTTCTGACCACGAGACCCCCATGGCATCTCACCAGCTCTACTGACCTGTGCCCAGGTTGAATTAAGGCCAGGACATGGTGGTGAACCTGAACCATTACTCTATTGATGCCAAGTCTTTTCTCAACCCAGTGGAAAGTGGCAGAGAGAGTAAGAACTTGAGGGATTCAGCCTCTTGCTTTCCTTTACCCACAGTGGACACTGGAGCAGAACTTCTCTTCCTTCCTCTCTCTCTCAGCTCCCACCAGCCTACAAGCCATGGAAACCCACACCTTTTGTCTCCAGCCAGTCCCCCACTTTTCCCTTTGCTGGCTTCCTGTGTGTCTGGGGTCAGCATCTTCTAGATGTATCTAAGAAGTCAGCAGCACAGCCCTCGGCTGCTCACCCAAAGCCTGGTTTGTGTTCTCTCCCCAGCTCTGCTAGACCCATTCTCAGCTGCTGCTGTACATGGAGTGAAACAGGTGAGATGTAACCCTCTGAAGTAGAGGGACAGTCCCTCAGCCTCAGTGGCCCATGTCAGCCTCTGAGAGGCAGCACTTTGGTTCCCCTCTGGCCCAGGCTGCAGTGGGGTGGAGCCATGTGTCGTTCATGTCCTGGGCACATCATGGTGTGTGCTATGCACAGACCTGGGAGGTTTCAAACTGACCACTGGCTCTGAGGCCTGGAGCCGTGGCTAGCCTGCTTTCTGGGAAAAGATTTGTAGCTTGTAACCCAGTTTCAGAGGCACTGGGCAGCAAAAGGCCTCTGCTGGGGCAGATGGGGTGAGTCGTCATTGGGGGACCACCACTTAATGTCCAGTGGCTTCTCCTCAGGAAGCATTTGAAGGCCAAGAACCTGATGCACCTGAAGCAGATCCTGTATTTGCTGGAGAAGTTCATGCTCATGCTTGGGGGGAGAATCCTATCCCCTCCCCCTGCTGACCTGCAGAGCTGCTTTTTCCTTGGATGCCCATCAGGACACCTCAGTTCTCTGTGGTTTTGTTTGTTTGTTTGTTTGTTTGTTTGTTTGTTTGTTTTTGAGACAAGATCTTGCTATTTTGCCCAGGCTGGACTGCAGTGGTGCAATCTCAGCTCACTGCAACCTCCACGATTCTCCTGCCTCAGCCTCCCAAGTAGCTGAGACTATAGGCACGAGCCACCATGCCCCGCTAATTATTTGTATTTTTAGTAGAAACGGTTTCACCATGTCGGCCAGGCTGGTCTTGAACTCCTGACCTCAAGTGATCTGCCCGCTTCAGCCTCCCAAAGTGCTGGGATTACAGATATGAGCCACCATGTCTGGCCAATTCTCTGTGTTTCTAAGAAGGGTCTCGGTCATTGATTTAACAAATTCTTATACTTTATAGCTTAGCTGAGTTGTCTGACTCGAGCTTCTTTAGACCCATGGGTTTCTTACCTGTGTTCTTTGCCCTTTTTATTTTGCCAGGCCCTGCTCTGTGGGGATAGTAAGGATACAACACCACAAGAATGCACGCCATTTCCCCGATAGGCACAGTGCTGTGAGGTGTGCAGAGCACTTGCATATGCAGTTTTGCGTGCTCTGTGAGAAAGCAGGGAAAGCATTTGAACCCTCATTGAAAGATGCATAGACTAATGCTCAGAGCAAGGGCCACTTACAGCTCAAAAGCCCAGCATGGGAGCCTGGGATCTTACGGCTCCAGCTCCCATGCTACTGTGCATAATTCTGCTGCATCTCCTTCATTTATCATGGGACAGCCCCCTGGAAGGCATCTGTGGAAACAGAAGCTGCAGAAAACCTGTGGGAGCTTCTCCTGGTGGGAGCTGGTCTTGTGCTGCTGCTCTGAGCCTCCAGCCCTGCTTTGCCTCAGGGTCACCATGTGGTCTGGGCAGCTCCTGTGTGCTCCCATGCCCTGCCTATGTTGGTCTGGCTGCTGTGTCCTGGCCTCCTGGAGGAAATGTGAAAAGCATGAACTTACAGGGCTTTTGGTTCCATGTACATGTGATACAGACAGAAGACGGAAATGCTGGATAGAAAACGGTGGTTCCTTGGCAAAGGACCCACCCTCAACCCTGAAGAACCATGGCACTAAATGAGGGCAAACATATCTGGTTTTGTGCCCCAAAAGTTGCCTTTTGGCCCACCATTCCCCACATCCTGCCCCCATATAAACCCAAGACCTTAGTGGGCACACACACACAAGTGGCTGAATGCCAAGACCAGCAGACCAGCAATGACAGAACAACACAGCAGAGAAAGGTAGAAGAGGAGGGACATCTGGACACTAAGGGGAGTTTGGCTGGGGGCAATAGGAGAAGAGTCTCACCCCCAGCAGCCCAACTCCAGGGGAAGACCACCTTCCTACTCCAACCCCTTTTCTGACTCCCCATCCATCTCACTGGGAGCCACCTCCACCACTCAGCAAAACCTTGCCCTTATCCTTTGAGCCCACATGTGATCCAATTTTTTTGGGAAACTGGGCAAGCGTTCAGAATTCAGAAGGCTGTCACACTGGCCCTCTGCCCTTCAAATAAGGCAGAGGGTCAATTGAGCTGATTAACAACAGAATTAACAACACACGCAGCCTGCAGACAGCACACTGAAAGAGCTTTTTAACACATGCCCATTTGGGCTTCAGGAGTTGAATACACCCACCTCTAGACCCTGCCGTGGGCCAAAGCCCAAAAGCACTTGCCCCAGCCTCTGGACCTGCCCATCTGCATGCTCCCCCTAGGGGTTTGAGCAGTGGGAGGTGAGCCAGTAGGTGAGCCACCCCCTTTACACATTCTGAGAGGGGAGTTGGGGAACTCCCATTTCACAGGAATGTGAGTCAGGTGTGGGAGGCTCCTGGACCACCTGCCCTCTCAGTGGATCCTTTGCATGTTGCAAACAGCAAAACATAACCTTTCAAATATGGATGCTGTTCTTATTTGATGTGCACAGTGTGAAGTGAAAGAAGATAATGAATGGGAGCCAGAGGACCACCATCCTGACCTGTTCGGATTCTCTTTTTTATGGAATATTAAGCAAAAACCCAATACACAAAGCCTCTCACAGACAGGTAAGAGAGTTGCTGTCAAGGACTATAAATCATTCTACTATAAGGACACATGCACACGAATGTTCATTGCAGCACTGTTTACAATAGCAAAGACCTGGAACCAACCCAAATGCCCATCGATGATAGACTGGACTGGGAAAATGTGGCACATATACACCATGGAATATTACGCAGCAATCAAAAACGATGAGTTCGTGTCCTTTGTAGGGACATGGATGAATCTGGAGAACATCATTCTCAGCAAATTGACACAAG
>CM052658.1:95804200-95828286 GCA_028533165.1 Leontopithecus rosalia
TCTTTGCTATTGTAAACAGTGCTGCAATGAACATTCGTGTGCATGTGTCCTTATAGTAGAACGATTTATAGTCCTTTGGATATATACCTAGTAATGGGATTGCTGGGTCAAATGGAATTTCTTTTTCTAGGTCCTTGAGGACTGGCCACACTATCTTCCACAATGGTTGAGAGGGAGTGACTAAGGGTAAATTAGCAAGCAAAAAGGATAGAAATACTGCTCTCTGGGAATTCATATTCTAGTAGCTTCCCTGAGTGAAGAAATATATTTATATTAAAATCTCCACCCTTGTCTGGGTGCAGTGGCTCATGCCTATAATCTTAGCACTTTGGGAGGCCAAGGCAAGTGGATCACCTGAGGTCAAGGGTCCAAGACCAGCCTGGCCAACATGGCGAAACCCTGTTTCTACTAAAAATACAAAAGTTAGCTGGGTGTGGTGGCGTGTACCTATAATCCCACATACTCAGGAGGCTGAGGCAGAGGTTACACTGAGCCGAGACTGCCCCACCACTGCACTCCAGTCTGGGGAACAAGAGTGAAACTCTGCCTCAAAAAAAAAAGTTACCACTCTCTTATTCTCTTTACTCTATGACAGTTCCCATATAACAACTTAGCCCCAGGGCTGTTGGCAAACAAATGTCGTAAAGCCACATTCAGTACTCACCTGGGCCATCCAGGTAATGTAGATGTTCATATTAGTTTTTTTTGATACGGGATCTCACTCTGTCATCCAGGCTGGAGTATAGTGGTGTGTTCTTGGCTCACTGCAACTCCTGCCTCCTGGGGTCAAGCAATTCTCCTACCTCAGCCACCTGAGTAGCTGGGACTACAGGCATGTACCACCACCATGTTGGCCAGGCTGGTCTTGAACTCCTGACCTAAAGCGAATGGCCTGCCTCAACCTCCCAAAGTGCTGGGATTACAGGGGTAAGCTACTGTGCCTGACTTAATTTCTGATAATCACCCAAATAAAGACAAAAACACTTTGAAAATCTTACAGACATCATGTACATGCAAAAGTCAGAGGCTCATCCAGGCACACTGGCTCACATCTGTAATTCCAGCACTTTGGGAGGCCAAAGCGCGTGGATCATGAGGTCAAGAGATAGAGACCATTTTGGCCAACATGGTGAAACCCATCTCTACTAAAAATACAAAAATTAGGCATGGTGACACGCACCTGTAGTCCCAGCTACTCCGGAGGCTGAGGCAGAAGAATCACTTGAACCCAGGAGGTGGAGATTTCAGTGATCCAAGATCATGCTACTGCACTCCAGCCTGGTGACAGAACAAGACTCTGCCTCAAAAAAAAAATCAGAGGCTCTCTGGATGCCTGTAAATCATCAGTTGGAGAAGCACAGCTTGAGTCATTTTTCATTACACACACATCCTTTTATCTTGTTGATGAGTTTGATGAGAAAGTGCTACCAAGAAACCAACAACAGCTCTTATCTCTAAGAGAAAAAATTACCCACAGAGTGGGTGTCTCTAACTCTTTTTTTTTTTGAGACAGTCTCTCTCCATTGCCAGGAGCCAGCCTGGAATGCAATGGCAAGACCTCGGCTCACTGCAATCTCTCCCTCCCGGGTTCAAGCAATTCCCCTGCCTCAGCCTCCTGAGTAACTGGGACTACAGGCACGTGCTACCAAGCCCAGCTAATTTTTGTCTTTTTAGTAGAGATGGGGCTTCACCATGTTGGCCAGGATGGTCTCTCGATCTCTTGACCTCGTGATCCGCCCGCCTTGGCCTCCCAAAGTGCTGAGATTACAGGTGTGAGCCACTGTGCCCAGCCTGAAAAGTTTTTTATGAGCACCTTCTCTTTTAAACTCATGGGCAGGTGCTACCATTTTCTCTCTATAGATGGGGACACTGAAACTCAGGAAGATTAATAACCAGTCTCAGCATCACATATGTGTATGTGGCAGGTTTGGGTTTCAGACCTCAGGCTTTCTTACTCAAATCTCTAGTTCTGGACTGGGCATGGTGGCTCATGCCTGCCATCCCAGCACTTTGGGAGGCTGAGGTGAAAAGATCACTGGAGGCCAGGAGTTCAAGACCAGCCTGGGCAACATAGCAACACCTTATCTCTACAAAAAAATTAAAAATTAGCTGGGCATGGTGTTACATCCCATAGTCCAAGCTACTCTGGAGACTGAGGCAGGAGGACTGCTTGAGCCCAGGAGTACAAGGCTACAGTGAGGTATGATCACATCACTGTACTCCAGCCTGGGCAACAGAGCAAGACCCTGTGTTTTAGTCCATTCTCACACTCCTATAAAGAACTACCTATGACTGAGTAATTTATGAAGAAAAGAGGTTTAATTGACTCACAGATCCACAGGCTGTACAGGAAGAATGGCTGGAGACATCAGGAAACTTACAATCATGGCGGAAGGTGAAGGAGGAGCAGGAGAGAGAGAGAGAGTGAAACGGGAGGAGCCACACACTTTTTTATGAGGCAGAGTCTTGCTTTGTCACCCACACTGTAGTGCAGTGGCTCAGCTCTGAAACCTCCACGTCCCAGGTTCAAGCAATTCCCCTGCCTCAGCCTCCTGAGTAGCTGGGACTACAGACGAGGGCCACCACACCTGGCTAACATTTTCTATTTTAGGAGAGACAGGGTTTCACCATGTTGGCCAGGATGGTCTCTATCTCCTGACCTCATGATCCATGTGCTCAGCCTCCCAAAGTGCTGGGATTACAAGTGTGAGCCACCACGCCTGGCCTGCCACACTCCTTTAAACAACCAGATATTGTGAGAACTCACTATTATGAGAACAGCAAGGGGGAAATCCACCCCCATGATCCATCACCTCCCATCAGCTTCTTCCTCCGACATTAGGAATTAACAATTCAACATGAGATTTGGGTGGGGACACAGAGCCAAACCATATCACTCTGTCTCAAAAATAGGAAGAAGAGAAAAAGAAAAGAAAAGAAAAGGTCTAGGAGGCAGTGTTACTCTTCACATCTTGAAGTCTACTCAAAGGAGAACAGCTTGGGCATTAAGGAACCTGGAAGTCCCAACTTATCAATGAAAAACCAAGAACCAGTTGTGTTGGGCTGGGGGGACTCTGATGTGGGCAGATCACCATCAGTGCCTTCAATGATCAGTGGACCATGGTTGGAAGAGAGGAGTGTATGCAGAGGAGAAGATCGTTAACAGATGATCTGAATTTGTTCCTTATGACCTAAAGAATGGGAATGGGACCAAGTGGATGGAAGCTGGGAGATGCCTTTGACTTGATGAAAAAACCTGCTTTCTAATGGAGGCATGCTCCCAAAACTGAGATGGAGGTTTCAGGAGGGAGGGAGCCCTGTGTGCCAGCAGAGGTTCAAGCTGAGGTGGGCAGCCTTGACTGTCACTGCCAGTCCCATGCTTATGTTGTCCCACTGTTCATAGGTGAACCTTCTGATGGCTCCCAGTCCCAGCATCCAAGGGCTGATAGAAATGTGAGCTGTGGGCTCAGGTGACAGAAACGGATGTCAGAGAGCTTCTTTTCATGGAGATGAGCACAGCAGCTGGAAGATGAAAGCTGTATTTGTTACATGTCACTTGTAGGGAGGAGAACCAGATCTGACAGTTCAAAGTTTATTTAACTTGATGACTCTCAAAGGCAAAAAGAAAACACATGATTAAAAAAATATATTTTTGGTCTATAAGACAGAGAAGAAACAGTCATAGATTCTTGGCTGTTTCAAAATTTCTTCTTGGGAAGAAGCAAATCTCATGCATAAATTATTTAGTTACTTTATTTACAGAACGAAGGACACAGCTCTTCATTCCTTAAGTGTGGGCTGTGTGTAGTGACTTTCTTCCTAAGAATACCATGTGGAAAGGTAGAAGAAAAGCTTTACCACAAAGAAAACTGACAGATGCTGTGTTAGCCAGGTGATCAAAGCCAACATCAGCAGTCATAAATCAGGTCCATAACATGTCCCCCTGATGTGATGTGATGAAAATGGCACTTTCCCTCTGCGATCTTCCCCCTCAAAAATATCATAACCACAGTTTAATCACAAGGGAAACATCAGACAAATTCCAGTACAGGGGCATCCTACAAAATATCAGTACTCATCAAAACATCAAGTTCATTAAAAACAAGGAAAGCTTGAGAAAATGTCACCTCTTAACCAAGAAGCACCTACAGAGACATGCCAGATAAATGTAATATAGTATCCTGAATGGGATTTGGAACCAAAAAAAAGCATATTAGGATAAAAGTCAAGAAAATCTGAATAAATAACAGGCTTCAGTTAATAATGATGTATCATTCAGCCTGGCCAACATGGTGAAACCCCATCTCTAATAAAAATACAGAAATTAGCCAGGCATGGAGGTGGACACCTGTAATCCCAGCTACTCGAGAGACTGAGGCAGGAGAATTGCTTGAACCTGGGAGGTGGAAATTGCAGTGAGCTGAGATCACACCATTGCATTTGAGTCTGGGTGACAGAGTGACACTCTGTTAAAAAAAAAGTATCAACATTGGTTTATTGATTCTAACAAATATATTTAACTCGTGTATGGTTTTTATCACAGGGAAAGTTTGTGTGTGTGATGGTGGGGTTAAATTATGAGAACCCTTTGTACAGTCTCATTCAATTTTCCTATAAATCTAAAACTGTTCTAAAATAAAGTCTAATACTAATTCTGAAACGTGTTCCATGGGCATTGTGTCACACAGTCATCTCAGGCAGCCCCGGCCAATTCTGAACACCAGGTTCTCAGAAGTGGTCATCCATTTGCCCAAGAGATATCACTGCCACTTCTAACACTGTGCCATTATTAGCTATCACGAAGGAACCAGTAGCCTTGGGGTGTCCTTCTCAGCTGAGCCATAAAAGTGGAGTGATACAGACAGTTTAGCCAATACCATTAATAGCTATTGCAGAAAAGGCAACTGGGACTTGGATTTGTGGGAATCCATCTTTCTGCTCCCTTAGAGAATAAGACGATGTGTTAGAGACTGCCAGCTGTCTACCCAAGTTCCCCTGCTTCTTGGGTTAGACAACTCTATCCCATATTGCTGAGTTCAGCAATGTGTGCAGCTGGGAAACCACAGTTGCTGGCTTCCGTTGCAGACAAGGGTGGCCAATGATGTCACTGGGTTGGTAAGTGGATGTCACTGGGTTGAATTATGGGAATGCTCTTTAAAGGAGATAATTCAGCTGGGTGATACACACTTTGGCCCTTGCCCTCTCTTTTTACTGTTGCCTAGAATACAGATGTAATGGCTGAAGCTACAGCAGCCATCTTTCAAACCATTTTGGAAAGACAAATGTGACTTTGAAATGGTGCAGCAGAAATAGCAAGGATCCTGATGAAGCTACCATACTAACTCAGGCTTGCTTACTCAAGAATTTCTTTACATGAGAGAAAAATAAAGTGAAAAAATAAACCTTTGGTTTATGCCACAGTCATCTGGGTTTCTTCATATATGCTATTGAATGTCACCGTTTACTGATCCAGGAGCAAGACTTCTGCTGATTCAGAAATAGTGTAATCTAAAAGTTGAGTGCAATCGTTTGACCTGAAGGTAAAGATACAGTGTTGTGTGGGAACATTGTGGAGCTCATAATTTTGTAGGCAAGTTAGGAATAAATCAGCCACTGCAATGCACAAAAGCCACTTACTGAAGCAGAACAAACACTCCATTGAATCCACAGCCTGAGTAGAGGCAGGCCAGAGGAGAGAAGATTCTTCCAGGCTGTGGTTAGGCAACATGAGGACACGTGGGCCAGGCCAGGTACGAGATGAAAAAAGAAAAGAACTTCTCAGTAGACAAGTTCCCAACAATTTCAGTGTCAGGAGAGTTAACATGGACGAGAGCCCAGGCAGGGCCAGACTCCCTTGGGCAAATATACATTGAATAGTTTGAGGCAAGAATGCATAAGCTATGCATTCTAAGACTGGAGCCACCATGAGTAGACATGGCTCTCAATCTCCTTTCAAAGGAGATTATATATATATATATATATAATTTCCCCCAAGAGAATGTGAGTACATATCATAGGCTCACAGGCAGCTCTTTGGGGCTGCGCTTTTGTGGGAGTGAGTTTGCCTTGACCACACTCCCTTTCTCCTTCCCGGCTGGATGCAGACAACAACAGGGCCCTAGGGGATAGTAGAGCCATAAGAGGGAAGGAATCTAAGTCTCTAAACATCTGCATCAAAGAGACCCTCCTCACTGGCCTGAATACCACACCAGGATTGTTTTGTTGAGCCATTTCATGATTGGGGTCACTACACTTCAGCCTGCTCTAGCTAACACGTCTTTTACATATTGTCAGTTATCTATAACTGCATATAAATTCTCCCACAGTCCAATGACTTAAAGCCATAGCATTTATCATCTCATAGTCTCAGGGGGTTATCTCCTGAAGGCAGTTTCGGGGAGTCCTTTGCTTCAGGGTTCTCCCTGGCTGCAATTGAGATGTTGGCTACAGCTGGAAATATTTCAAAACTTGAATGAGGAAAGATTCCTTTTCAAGACCCACATTGTTGGGATAATTCCATTGGCCTGAGAGCCTCTGCTCTTTGCTGGCCATTGGCCAGAGGCCCAAGTTCTTCACCATGTGGGCCTGTTTGTAGGGCAGCTCATGACATGATGGTTCCATCAAAGCAAGTGAACAAGAAGCACCCATAAGAAGAGCTGGCCCGAAGGAAATCAGTCTTGTGTAGCCAAATCTCAGAATTGAAATCCCATACTTTTGCCATAATCTTTTTGCTAGAAGCAAGTCTCCTGCTTTGGCCCATCTCAGAGGGAGGGGATTAGAGAGGGGTGTGAATAACCAGAGGCAGGAATCACTGGGAGCCATTTCAAAAGCTGTGTCTACAGCAGGGCAGGGTGGCTCACGCCTGTAACCACAGCACTTTGTGAGGCCAAGGTGGGTGGACTCAGGAGTTTGAGACCAGCCTGGGCCACATAGTGAGACCTTGTCTCTATAAACAATACAAAACTGAGTCACGTGTGGTGGCATATTCCTGTGATCCCAGCTACTCTGGAGGCTGAGTTGGGAGGATCTCAAACCCAGGAAGTCCAGGCCATAGTGAGCTGTGATAGCACCGCTGTAGTCCAGCCTGGGTGACAGAGCAGATCCATCTCAAAAAGTAAACAAAAACAAACAGAATCCCACCCTGTCTTCCACACATCATAGTATCACAAGAACCCTGTTTAGATACAAAATTTAATCTAATTTGTAGAGGCCAATTTAAACAAGGAAACAGATGTGGAGAGATTCCATGCCTTACCCCAGGTGGCCAGAGTCACTGGTGATAGAGGGAGAATGTTGTGTAAGATGCTGGCACCTGTAATTTCTACACCACACAAGAGAGAAATATTTAGAGAGAAAGCCAAAAAGAGAGAAGGAAGGGAGGAAGGAAGGAAGCAAAGAGAGAAGGAAGGGAGGAAGGAAGGAAGAAAAGAGAGAAGGAAGGGAGGAAGGAAGGAAAGATGAAAGAGGAGAGGAAAAGGATATAAAGGAAAGGGAGAAGGAAGAAAGAAAAAAGGGAGGGAGGTAAGCAGGAAAGGAGGCAGGAAGAAAGAAAAGAGAAGAAAAATGAAGAAAGGAATGAGAGAGGGAAGAAAGCAATGAAGGAAAGAAAGAAGGAAGGAAAGAAAAGTGAAGCAGGGAAGAAAGAAAGGAAGGTAGGAAGGAAAGAATGAAGGAAGAAGAGGGGGAAAAAAGGAAGGAAGAAGAAGGAGGAGGAGGGAAGGAAGAAAAGAGGGAGGGAGGGAGGAGAAGAAGGAGGAGGAGGGAAGGAAGGAAGAATGTAGGGAGGGAGGGAGAAGGAGGAGGGAGGGAGGGAGGAAGGGAGGGAGGGAGGGAGAAAGAAGAGGAGGAGGGAAGGAAGGAAGGGGAGGAGGGAGCGAGGGAGGAATGCCAGGAGAACACTGGATTTCCACGTAGCAGTCAGCCCTATTACAATAGCCATGGTGTGTCTCATGGAGGTTCCCATGGTGCTAGAGGCTTGATGAATGGATACCGGGGCCATGCCAGAAGATTCAGGGGAGGATATGATGGTTGCCGCCCTTCATTCTCTAACACTCCAAACAGTGGTTATACACAGTCTCAGCTCAATGCTCCTTGGAATTACTCTGAATATCAATGGGATGGATATCAGCAGAATTTCAAGCGAGGCTCTGGGCAGAGTGGACCATGCGGAGCCCCACAAGGTTGTGGAGGGCCCCCAAGACTCAACAGAGGGATGCTGCAAATGAACACTCAGCAAGTGAATTAATCTGATTCACAGGATTGTTTAATCACCGAAAACACACTGGCCAGTGTACCATAATATGTTACCAGAAGAGTTATTATCTATTTGTTCTCCCTTTTAGGAAACTTATTATAAAGGGACTGTTTTCATCCCATAAAGACAGGACTACAATTGTCAGCTTTATATTACCTGGACATGGAAGAAAACTATTTTTACTCTGCATGTTCTGTCCTAAGTGTCATCTTGAGCCTTGCACATGATACTCAGATTCCTCACTCTTACTTAGGAGTAAAACAACATACTTCACAGGGTGATAATTATCTCCATAGTTATTTGAAGTGGCTTGAAAAAGGCGAGACTGACTTTTTTGACATTGGATAAAATCTACAAATCAGCTCTCAAGTTATTCAGTGGTAACTGACAAACTAAAATATTTCCCTAGATAGGAAGATGAAAGGAGTGGAGTGTGGTATTGAAGAACAACTGCATTTCACAGATTTTCCAGTAAAATTGGAGCACTGAACATTTAGATGCATACCAGATTATGCATGGGTCCTAATCACACATAGAAGGCTGGCTACCCGCTTTGACACAGCACTGTTCATCTGGCCAAACAACTGTGGTTTAAAAACACATGTAACGCACATGAATGTTCATTGCAGCACTGTTTACATTAGCAAAGACCTGGAACCAACCCAAATGCCCATCGATGATAGACTGGACAAGGAAAATGTGGCACATATACACCATGCAATACTATGCAGTCTCAAAAACAATGAGTTCGTGTCCTTTGTAGGGACATGGATGAAACTGGAAACCATCATTCTCAGCAAACTGACACAAGAACAGAAAATCAAACACCACATGTTCTCCCTCATAGGTGGGTGTTGAACAATAAGAACACAGGGAGGGGAGCATCACACACTGGGGTCTGTTGGGGGGAAATAGGGGAGGGACAGTGGGGGATGGGTAGTTGGGCAGAGATAGCATGGGGAGAAATGCCAGATATAGGTGATGGGGAGGAAGGCAGCAAATCACACAGCCATGTGTGTACTTATGCAACAATCTTTCATGTTCTTCGCATGTACCCAAAAACCTAAAATGCAATAAAAAATTAAAAAATAAATAAATAAAATAAAAACACATGTAAAATGCTTTTTAACAGCTGGTATTGTATAAGACAAAGCCAAGATGCAAAATTAGGCTTTGATTGGCACTTTTTGAAAAATATGCAACAAATATGGGATGTAATCTGGATGGCCACTTCTGCACTTAATGTGAAATATTTAGATATCTTTTTGAATACTTAACAGTTTATTTGAGACAATGACTTTTGTAAGGATTAGTACTGTCTAACATTCCTTATGACATGTACATTGTCTATCACTAATCCTTGGATTTTGTTGTATTGTCACCTAAATTGGTACAGGTACTGAAGAAAATCTCTAGTGGATAATCATAACACTCTTGGTCACATGTTTTTCCTTCAGCTTGAAAGCTTTTTTTAAAAGGAAATGATATCAAATGCCTGCCGCTACCACCCTTTTAAATGGCTATCTTTTGAAAGGCATCAGTATGTGTTTAAGATTGATTTCCCTGTTTCAGGAAAATGACAGACAGTAGTTTCAGTTCTGACGGTAAAAGCAAAAGAAATAAAACATGTTTATAAAAGTTGTATCTTGAAACACTGGTGTTCAACAGCTAGCAGCTTATGTGAGTCACCCCATGCCATGTTAGTGTCACAATTTTTTTTTTTTGAGACGGAATTTCGCTCTTGTTACCCAGGCTGGAGTGCAATGGTGCAAACTTGGCTCACAGCAACCTCCGCCTTCTGGGTTCAGGCAATTCTCCTGCCCCAGCTTCCTGAGTAGCTGGGATTACAGGCATGCGCCACCATGCCCAGCTATTTTTTTTTTTTTGTATTTTTAGTAGAGACGGGGTTTCACCATGTTGACCAGGATGGTCTCTATCTCTTGACCTTGTGATCCACCTCCCTCGGCCTCCCAAAGTGCTGGGATTACAGGCTTGAGCCACCGCGCCTGGCCTAGTGTCTCAAATTTTATGGTTATCTCCAGCAACATTTCTCTAGTACTTGCACTTACCTTTTGACTAATTTAATCTTAAGTGAATTATTCTTTTCTCCTGGAGGCATTTATATTAAAAGTGATGACTCCTTCCTTTAGATGCATAGGGAGAGTCTCTAAATTTGATGGAAATGGACACTTGAGTAGTAACTTAGCCTTATGTACTCTGTTGGAATTTGTGCTAGCAGTTAGAGCACCAGTTCTGTGTGCCTATGAACTTAATGCTGCTTACTGTCTCATTCTGACTTCATGGAGAATTAATCCCACCTTTAAGCAAAGGCTACTAAGTTAATGATATTTTCTGTGCAAAAATTAAATTTTATTTTCAGCGTTTAGCCAAGGAATTTTTCCAGTAGGTTCTCAGCTATTTAAAAACAAAACTATTCTCAAACATTCATCATTGGACAACTGGAGTTTTTGCTGGTTTTGTAACCTACCAAAATGGATAGGCTATTGAACATTCCATATTCAAAAGTTTTGTGGGGTGGTGGAAAATGGGGTATCTTCAATGTTTATTTTAAAATAAAATAAAATAAGTTCTTGACTTTTCTAGGAAAAAAAAAAAGGCTGAGGCAGGCAGATCACAAAGTCAAGAGATCAAGACCAGCCTGGCCAACATGGCAAAACCTCGTCTCTATTCAAAATATAAAAATTAGCTGGGCATGGTGGCAGACACCTGTAGTCCCAGCTGCTCAGGAGGCTGAGGCAGGAGAATCACTTGAACCTGGGAGGCGGAGGTTGCAGTGAGCCGAGATCATGCCACTGCACTCCAGCCTGGTGACAGAGTCAGACTCTGTCAAAAAATCAAAAATAAAAATAAGAGAAAGAAATTATTTATGCTGTATTAGAACTATATGCACTTTGATTAATGCATCAAATAGGCTATAAGTGATGAGTCTAATCACTATAATTTCAAAGTTGTAGATCATCAGTGTTATAAGATTTCTGCAGCACCTATAATTTGACACAAAGTCTGTGACTTTCATTGGTGACAAAAGTGCAGGTTCTTTTTATCTACAGTGGTTTGTTGTTCACATTCATCATTAAAGGAAGTGCTATCTTCCATTTAGAGTTAAAGAAAACAAAGGAAATAATTTTCCCATCCAAGTTCACAGATTCCCTGAATCTTACCCATGGAACCCTGAGGAGTTCCTGAACTTATTTAGAAGCTGCAGAAGGCTGGGCACCATGGCTCATGCCTATAATCTCAGAGCATTGGGAGACCAAGGTGGGAGGATCACATGAGGCCAGGAGTTTAGCACCAGCCTGGGCAACATAGTGAGAACTTAACTCTATTTTTATTTTTATTTTTTTGAGATGGAGTCTTGCTCTGCTCCCCAGGCTGGAGTGCAGTGGTGCAATCTTCACTCATTGCAGCCTCCACCTCCCAGTTCAAGTGATTCTCCTGCCTCAGCCTCCGGAGTAGCTGAGATTACAAGTGCCCACGACCATTTCCAACCAGTCAGGAGTTCAAGACCCAGCTGGGTGTGGTGGTGGGCACCTTTGATTCCAGCTACTCAGGAGTCTGACAGGGTTTCACCATGTTGGTCAGGCTAGACTCAAACTCCACACCTGGTGATCCACTCACCTCGGCCTCCTGAAGTGCTGGGATTACAGGCATGAACCACCATGCCTAGCCTTTATTTAAAATAAATAAATAAATTTTTAAAAATAGAAAAAGAAGCTGCCAAGGGCACACCATGATGTCAGACACCATCCTCAGAGGTGAAACCCCCAAAACTATTAAAGGCAGACAGAAATTCAAGGTACAGATCCCCCAGTCACTGTGAATAGTAACAGTAATGCATTTTTAAGGAATACCAACCAAATTGTCTTACATGCTGGATACCACGCAAAGGACTCTATCTCCTTCTGTCTGTCTACCCCATGCCTCATAACAAGCCCAAATAACCTGACAATATCCCAGGTGACTTTCCTGAGTCATCACAGCCACCTTTCATACCTGGGTCCCTGGAGGGGGCTCAGGTAAGAAGAGGATATGGGGGGCTACTTGTCGTCTCAGGTGTGCTCCAGAATGGCTCAGCCAGGCCCTGGGAAACCTCTGCAGGGCGCTTCCTAGAATCTAACCTGACAACAGAACCCTCCCGTTTTGTCTTTGAGTTCAGCTTTCGTGATTCTAAGCTTCAAATTTTGTCATATACTGGGTCAAAGATACTTGCCTGGGCCAGGCACAGTGCCTCATACCTGTAATCCCAACACTTTGGGAGGCTGAGGTGGGAGGATCCCTTGAGGTCAGGAGTTCAATACCTGCTTGGGAAACATAGCAAGATTTCATCTCAGCTGGGCATGGTGGCTCACACTTGTAATCCCAGTATTTTGGAAGGCCGAGGCAGGTGTATCACCTGAGGTCAGGAGTTTGAGACCAGCCTGACCAACATGGTGAAATCTTACTTCTAATAAAAATACAAACAATTAGCTGGGCATGGTCGTGCATGCCTATAATCCAAACTACTCAGGAGGCTGAGGCAGAGACTCACTTGAACCTGGAAGGCAGAGTTTGTGGTGAGCCAAGATAGGGCCACTGCCCTCCAGCTGGGCAACAAGAGTGAAACTTCGTCTCAAAAAAAAAGAAAAAGATTTAATCTCTACAAAAATAAAAAAAATAGCTGGGTATAATGGCATACACCTGTTGTCCCAGGTACTTGGGAGGCTGGTGCAGGAGGGTCGCTTGAGCCCAGAAGTTTGAGGCTGCAGTGAGCTAGGATTGTACCACTGCACTCTAGCCTGGGCAACAGAGTGAGACTCTGTCACAAAAAATAAATACATGAGATAAAATAAATGCCCACTTCTGTGGTCATATGCTTCAGATACAACAGATCAAGTCTTCTGGCTGCAGAGCAAGGATCAACTCTTGTGGCTATAATTCCACCGTCTTGAAATGCCACTATCCTAGCACAAGGCTTCCAGGACACTAGAAGAGAAAGTGAAAGCATAATAAGCTTTACCCACTTGTAAATTCCTTTGCTTGAAAATGTTACATATCACTCTGCTCACTATCCATTAGCCAGAACTAGGCAAAATGAATGTCTTAATGAAAAGAAGCTAAGAAGTATGGTTCTCCTGTGTGCTCAAGGAGAGACAAACTGGATTTGGGAGCAGTAGCAGTCCCTTGCATAGTGTTTTTTTTAATTCAAAACAATAATAAACATGTGAGTAAAGGCCCATATTCTATTCTTCCTGGTGATCCTTGGGATTGAGACTTTCCCATAAGTTCAGCACTCACATTTATAATTATATTGGCAACAATACTACCATACAGTCTCTAGCTATTGAGAAAGGGTAGAGTATTGACACCAAACTGGGATGCTTGTATTGTCCTAAAATGACTGTAACAGCATCTCTCATCACATTTGACCTTCTGCAATAAGGCCTGGCTCCTCCTCTATCAATAGGTAGAGTCTATTTCTTCACTCATGTGAAGTTTCTGTAACATTTTGTCTGGTAGAATGCGGTGGGAGTGATACTGAGCCAATTCTGGGCATAGCCAGTCTCTACATGACCTGGTAGCTTCCACTACTTCCTCTCAGAAGCTAAAGAAGAGTGACTATCCTGAGAACATCATCTTGTGAGTAGGTCAGGCCAGATGGAGAGACTGATAGACTGTGGGGAGAGAGAAAGGCCAAGGAGCACCAAGATACCAGACCTACGAGTGAAGAAGCCATCTCAGAAGTAGATCTTTTAACCCCAGTCCCAACTGCTGCTACCTGGAGGCAAACTATCCAAATATGTCTCTTCCAAATTCCTGATCCAAAAGATCTTGAGCCAAACAAACTGGTTGTTTTAAGCCATTAATACGTAGTGTAATTTATTATGCAGCAATTGATATCAAGAAGACAAACGAATTTTCCCACCAGTGTAGAGGGGAGGAGTAGTGGAGAACTGAGCACAGAGCACATTAAAATGAACTTTGAAACACTACACCCCAGCAGTTTACAGCATAGTCACATTGTGTTTAAATCAGTGTTGTTTCTTTGGTCTTACTGTGTTTGTGTGGTGTTTACATTTGACTTGTAAAACTGTTTTAGTTTTATAGTTGTATAGGAACCATAATAATTAGAATTGTTACTCTATTTTATTTTGTGCCAATTTTATATATATAATATTGGGACGCTAATGAAAAATGGTTTTTCTTATAAAAGAGGCCATTTCTTATTCAAATTCATTCAAGTTTAAGAAATCAATGTATTTGAAAAAGATCTTAAAAAAGTAGGATTTTCCAAAGTGAAAGGATTTTCCAAAGTTTCATGCTTTGTCATGAAACAAAAGCAAGGCATCCCTTTAGGTGTGGTAATATTAGCAGGTAACAGTGTGTGTGGTGAGGGGAGAGTCAAAAGAAGAATCAGAAGTTGTGAGTTCTAATCACAGCTCAGCTATTTATTGTCTATGTGGGCTCTAGATAACCACTTAGCTTTTATGGTCTTAATGTCCCCATCTGTTAAATGATTAATGACATCATCTGTGCTTATTTGATGGGTTTACTCTGGTAATCAAATATGACAGATATAAAGAAAGGTCCACTGAAAACTGTGAAGTGTTATTATTGTTCATAGAGATTCAAGTCAGAGTCTTAAGTTTTGTGCTGACAAATCTAAAAATAACCTGACTAAATATGTATAGCAACTGAGTTTCAAAGGACCTCAAATAAAATTATTTTTTTAAAAATTCAAGCCAGTATATGAACAATGAGAACACATGGACACAGGGATGGGAGTATCACAAACTGAGGTCTATTAGGGGAAATAGGGGAGGGACAGCAGGGCAGGGGAGCAGGGGAGGGATGGCATGGGGAGAAATGCCAAATATGGGAGAAGGGGCAGAAAGCAGCAAAACACACTGCCATGTGTGTACCTATGCAACTATCTTGCATGTTCTGCACATGTACCCCAAAACCTAAAATGCAATAAAAGTTTTTAAAAAAGATTAAATAGAAAATACATTGGATTTACATTTTCTCTAAAGTGTGAGGAAACTTGCAGTCTGCTGGGATCCATCACATTGCTCAGTCTAGAGAAAGAAGAGGGCAAATTCAGAATGCTTGTCCCTCTCAGAATTCCTGTAACCTCCTAGTCTCTCTGGAGTGTAAACTTGTGGCCAAGACTATGAGCTTTGAATAAATTTTGGTTTTAATCTCAGGTTCACTACTCCACTTGCCAGTTACATAAGTTTTCATTGGTATTTAATATCTCACAACCACATCTGTAATATGTGGGTAATAATAATACCATGTATGTCAAGGGTTGATGTGAGCATTAAATAAAATGATGCTAGGCTAAATGTTGAAAAGATGATAGCCGCCAGGCGCGGTGGCTCACGCCTGTAATCCCAGCACTTTGGGAGGCCGAAGTGGGTGGATCACGAAGTCAAGAGATCGAGACCATCCTGGTCAACAAGGTGAAACCCCGTCTCTACTAAAAATACAAAAATTAGCTGGACATGGTGGTGTGTGCCTGTAATCCCAGCTACTCAGGAGGCTGAGGCAGGAGAATTGCCTGAACCCAGGAGGCAGAGGTTGCAGTGAGCCGAGATCACGCCATTGCACTCCAGTCTGGGTAACAAGAGCGAAACTCCATCTCAAAAAAAAAAAAGATGATAGCCATGATTAATAATATTTTGTTCTGTAGCACACATTGTGACTGATACTGATCTCTGAAACTTGCCTATGTGTTAGCATTTTTGTTCACTGCTGTCCTTTAGCAATCTTACATATCATAAAAAATTAGTTATGCATGGTGGTTTTATTTTCATTTTATGAAGATGATACAGTTCACAGTTTAAAAAATCAAATGCAAGGCTTATAATTAAAAACAGAATTGTTTTGCTGCAGCTTTCCTAAATCCCAAGTCTCGGTCCTCAGAGGCATCATCCACCAATTCTCCAAATGTTTCATGTGCCAATTAACTCCACATTTTAAAATAATATGTGTATGCTGAAATGTGCGGATTTGTTTCATTTCAGATGTTGTCTATTGGCTTTCTTCTATGGAAGATGAGTTTTTAACTTTTAAATGTAACACACACACACACACACACACACACACACATACACACCATGTTTATATTTTTTCCAGCTTTTGAATATAGACGTACCACAAGATGGAGCTAAGTTAATATTCAGTGTTTATATTATTGTGAGTCCTTAAGTATTATTTACAGTTGAGCCACTTATACCAATAACATCTCCTCATCTCTCAAACAGCTTTTTGTTTCCCTAGAGTTAATGATGGCCCTGTAATCCCAGCACATTGGGAGGCTGAGGTGTGTGGATTGCTTGAACCCAGGAGTTGAGACCAGCTTGAGCAACAAAGCAAGATCTTGTTTCTATGAAAAAGAAATTACCTGGGTATAGTGGCACATTCCTGTAGTCCCAGCTACTCAAGAGGCTGAGGTGGGAGGATTGCTTGAGCCCAAGAAGTGGAGGTTGCAGTGAGCTAGGATGGTGCTCCTGAACTCCAGCCTGGGTAATAGAGTGAGACCCTGTCTTAAATAATAATAATAATAATAATAATAATAATAAGGCCTTTAAAAAATTTACTCACTTTCTTATGTCCTTATGTCTAATTTTCCCTCTACACTGTCTGATAATTTCCTAAATTTTTTCAGTATGGTCAAACGCATCTGCTAAACAATCCATTGCTTTATTTGGTTGCTATTCACCCTAGAGGCACCATCCTTCAGCTTCACTAGGGAGTAGTTGCTCTTTGGACCAGCTCACACCTCTTACCTTAGCACTTCCTTCACTGTTATCTCAGGAATTCCCTGTTGGCTGGATAGTGTTGGATTCCTCTTTCCTGGAACTCCTTCATTTCTCTATCTTAGTTTATTTTCTCATTCTGATAGAGAATGTTCTTCATGAGAGGTGACCTCTTAGGACTAGTAGTCTGTGTTCAAATCAATTAATAGTTTGATGGGTTATCAATTATTAGGTTGGGAATAAACATCTCTCAGAAATTTGCAAGTGTTTCTCTGTTATCTCTGCCTACAATGGTGCCATTGGAAGGTCAAGATCATTCTGATTCCCATTTCTTGGTATTCCTCTTTCTCTCTAGAATTTGCTGTCAGTTCTCTACATGTTGCAATGAAACTCGTTTCTCTTATTTGATTTTTTTTGTTTGTTTTACTTTCATTTTTTTTCCCTGAAAGCTGTGTTTCACTACTGACATGACATTTGAAGATTCACTGCAAAGCTTTAAAATGTGTGTGGCCCATCCACATGCAAATATCCTTGCTTCTCTGATAAAATTGCTAATTCTATTCTTGAAGTGTTGATTCAATAGGTGTTTTATGCAATACTTTTTTATTTTTATTTTGTTATTTTTAATTACACAAGTAATGCACAAATGCATTTTAATGCTAAACATCCAAACAAATGTAGAAAATAAAGAAAAAAACACACTTGGGCTGAATCAAGCTCATCTCCTCCTCAGAAGAAAAGTGACTCTTAATCTGCCATTTGTGCTGCGTCCTATGTAACTTTAAGAAGAAATAACTGTTTCTTTCATTGGCTGTGCTTGTTTTTCACCCAAATATTCACTTTAGCCCATGTACTAATCTTTTCTAAGACAAGCTTACTCAAGCAAAGAAAGAGGGAAGCTCCCCATTGTTACATCAAATACAGATTGGTTCATGTCAACATAATACCTCCTCCTCATCTTATTTCTGTAGCTCAGGATAAAAAGATAATTTCCAAAGGAGGCCTAAAGAACTCACGTTAATTAAAGAGAAGACATGCTTTTTTTTTCCCTAAGTAGTACCTAATAACTAATGGACAAGCAAAGGAGACTCATTAATGGAAGTATTTCCTTTGAAAGAACACACATGCTATGGAAAAAAAGAAGTGTTACTCCAGGCTTTTCTCCTTTTAAATAAGGTGACACCTTTTGTTTTTTTCCTGCTAATAACACAGGCTGGGAAGAATGAATCTGAGGGAGGCTTGTAGATAAGCTGCCACGATTTGAAATTTATTCAGATCTTGAGTTTCTTATTTCTCTATGTTCTGGGAAAGATTTTTCTTCATTGCCCATGGACTTGTCTATAGAATGGTTAAGATTGGGGATCTTAGGGAGTTAGGCTTAAGAGTGATGGCTTAGACCCCACTATCTGAGTTAACTGATGAACCATTTGCCATGAACACCTCTGGTAGGTCCTGCCCCATTGAGCAACTGGGCAGGGAAGCCCATCACCTCAAATACTACACTCAAACAGAAAGTCAAAAGATGCCACAATAGATAAATGGATAGACATGTGGATACACAGATAAACAAACAGGATAGAAAGATGATAGACAGAAATATAGATAAATATGTAGATAAATGAATAGGAAGTAAAGAGACTACAGAATAATTGAAAGGAAAATTCTGTAGAAAGACCTAGAAGGAAAAAAATATTCACAAGTGGGGGCACTCAGGGTGAGTTTGAATCTTTAAGGAGATTTCTAGGAGGCATGGAGTGATGTCTACAATTTGGATTATAGCTGAGATCTTACTTGGAGCACATTTTGCTGACACCCCATCATGAAGCTTACACATAGAAACAGCTTCAGACTCTCCAGAAGGAACTGTTGAATTTGACGTGCACATATAGAGCCAGACCAATTGGACAGGGCACTGAGGCTGGGCTTCCACACATTAAGTACCTATGAATCATGTGAGTGATTAAAAGATTTCTTAGGCCAGGCCTAATTTCTAATCATCTCTCTCTCTCAAGCCAGCATATGGCTTGAGAGTTCAAGAGTGAGCATTTTTCTGAAAGGCACTTAAGGCTTCAGTTTCCTACACTGAAGAATCAAGTCAGCCATTTTGTCATACTAGAGAAAGAGGCAGGGAACAATTCCATCTCAGGTGTCAGTACTTCACGTTGCTTACCCTACCTAAATCCATCTAGCATGCTTGCCCAGCCCTGGATTAGCTGGAGTAGAAATTACTCATCCACTTCTCTTCTACCCAAACCTCTCTTTATGAGTACAGATAAGAAAAACAAGCCTGCCAGGTGACAGTTTATCATTATAGGAGCCACAGCCAAGAATCCATGTCTCCCATATCTAATGAGCAGCTTCAGCCATGTTCTTCATTTACATTTATATCATTGACAGGCATCCATGTAGCCCTGACTCTCATGGGCATGCCATTATATCAACTCCACCCCCACCATTGCCACCTCACCTAGTTTGGCAGTTAACAAAATTCTGTCATTTTCCCAGTACTGTGTGAGATGGACCAGAGAGATATTGTTGTTCTCAGATGGGAACATTGTTCCCACTAGATGAAGAGATGGAGGTTTATGGAGCTAACAGTCAAAGAGTGACAGTCTTCATCCAGGTCTTCAGCTGCACCAGCCTTGGCCCCATATACACGGCCTCTGACTACTTCCTCACTAACTGGGCTCATCTAATATGGAACTGCGCCTTGTGCTTCTCCAGCTGTGAGATACGGCACGCTATTGGCAATGCCTTTCATCTGCTACATCCACCGTCATCACTGGCTCTGCTTTGCAGGAGTTATCTGCTTCATTTTCCCTATGGTTTCCTGTGAGGGAGCCCAGACATGCACAAGCTGTTGTCAAAGAACAAATTGCAACAAATTTAGTTTAAAAATCTTGCTGGGCTTTATTGCAATTTTACAATTTGTCAACATTGAATTCCATAAAATAGAATAAGTGTTCAATGAGCCTAGCACAAGAGGTTGGCTTTCTAGACAGAGAACGTAGTTGAACTAGGTTTGTTGCCTGATGTGCTTGGCAAGACAATATGCCAAGAGACTGGGTTGCAACAGAGAAAAGGTTTAATCATAGGGCCACCAAGTGAGGAGAAAGGGAGGGAACCTCAAATCTGTCAAAATCTTAAGGGTTTTGGAATGGGCTGATGGGTGGAGATTGACGGGGTGAAGAGTACAGAGTGAAGTCACGGGACAGGGAGATAAAGAAACTGTATTCTCATGCTGATTTCTTTACTCTGTGGAGGTTTTCACACTGGTTGGCATCAGCTGTTTTGCTGAAATTCAGGATCTGGAAAATACCTTAAGCAATTCTTAAACAAAATCTTGTGATTCTAATGTCAGAGATCCTTTCTATAGGTGCAGTGGGGATGCCAGTGGTCAGTGTCAGTGCTGTGTGACTGTCAGGATCAAGGAAGTGGGTAAAAGTCCAGGCTAATTAATATTTATTTATAACTGTATTTCTGACCAGAATTCTTCTAAACCCTGTGAGGATGGCTCCAAGAGGGGTTGAAGAAAGCAGAAACAAAGAACAAAGGATGTCTTCATTATTTTTCAAAGTTACTTTTTCTTATAGGGTTGGGACAGGGAAATGGACCAATAGAAAAATAAGTGATTAGTTAACATCAGGTCATGTCAGGCTACTTATTTTGTGTAAAGAATGCAGCAGAGGAAACTCCTCTGTTCATTGGGCAGTTCATTTCAAAGGGTTATTCACCTCATCTCCTATCTTCAGTGAAATCTTACATGTAATTGTGTGTATTTATTCCACCATGGGAACAGAGAACACCTGCTTAGGGTTGCACTTTAGACTGGTGTCTGTTTTATTAATACAGCTTTGCCACAAATTCTCCTTTATCTTTTAAAAATGTTATAGCTTTAAATTATGACTTATTTTGACTGTGGAATAAATACATGAATAAAACAAACAAACAAGCAAAAAGCTATGTTTTCAAGGCCTGCAGAAAATGCATAAATGTGAGGCAGAAATGGCCAGGACATTCCTCCAAATAATTCTGCATGGAAAATAAAATCTTGCTGGCATTACTGGATTGTTCTTGTTTTCTCCACATGAGCAAGGTTTGGATAATGAAGTAACCACTCTTCCTGGAGCCCCATTGCCAAAAACTGGCAATAAAAGAAGACCTTAGTACCTAACACTTGAAAATTATCTGAAATAAAAACAAGCCAGAATCAACATAATAGTTTATAACAAAACCCAGATGTCTCTTGAATAAAAGGTTAATCAAATGCTAATGTTAAATGAAAGAGTTTCAAAGGCAAGAGGAGAATGTTAGAGATAAATGAAGAAATTAGGTGCAGCCTCTTTATGACTTCAAAGAGCAAGCTTTCTGCACAGAAAATTTTTTTAAGGAAATTAACCTTTTCTTTAACACCTAGAATGTGTCAGATGCTTTATAAGAAAGATACTAAATACTTTTCCAGGAGCTTAATCTTCAAAGGAAAAGCAGATGTACTTGGAGGAAGAAAAATGTAGCAATTTTTGCAATGCAATGCTTTGGATATTACCTTTCTGCCATATTTTAGTATACGTTTATATATAAATCCTGGTGAGCTAGGAATCCAGTAAGAATTTGCAATGTTTTTAAAGCCCACCTGCTTTGCTCAAGAATTGCAGAACAGCTCGTGCCTCCCTCCCATCACCCTCTGCCCTGGTCTCCATCCCAGTGAACCAGATCATGCTCACAGTCAGAGTTCTCCAGAGAAACAGAAGCATTAGGGTGTATATATACAGGTTGCATATATAAAGAGAGAGGTTTATTTTAAGGAATTGGCTTATGCAATTGTGAAGGATGCAATTGCAAAGGTTGTCAAGTCCAAAATCTGCAGGGCAGGCCAGTAGGCTGGAAATGCCAGCAAGTATTGATGCTGCAGCTTAAGTCCATGTCAGTCTGGAGGCAGAATTTCCTCTGCCTTAGGGGACCTCAGGCTTTTCTCCTAAAGCCATAGGATGAGACCCATCCATATTTTGAGGGCTAAATGCATTACTCAGCTCTGCTCATTTAAATGTTAATCATGTCTAAAAAATACCTTCACAGCAACATCTAAACCGGTGTTTGACCAAACATCTGAGCCTCACGGCCTAGCCAAGTTGACACATAAAATTAACCACACAGTCCAGTGCGCAAGACAGACAAAGTTGCAATAGACATAGAAGGCTCCTGGGGGGGAACTGCTGAGAGAAGGCGGGGAGTCCACAAGGGTGAAGAAGAGGAAAGTACAGTGAAAAATACTTGCAAACACTTATTCATGAGGTCGGAAGTCATTTCAAGGATCTTGCATCAGCACGTGCATGTGTGTGTGTGTGCATGCATGTGTGTGTGTATGTGTTAAAATGGGGTGAAAATAAGAGAGTGATACAAATGAACCTGAGGAAGTAAACAGGTCAAGGAGGGGAGGGTTGATTCTTTCTTGTCTGCTCAAGCATAGGAGCAAGTGGATTGCTGAGTCAAATGGAATTTCCATTTCTAGATCTTATTTGCTGGCTTTTTGTTTTTAACAGAGTCTTACTCTGTCACCCAGACTGAAGTGTAATGGTATGATCTTGGTTCATTGCAACCTCTGACTCCTGGGTTTAAGCAATTCTCCTTCCTCAGCCTTTGACATAGCTGGGACTACGGGCATGTGCAACCACACCAGCTAATTTTGGTATTTTTAGTAGAGATGGGGTTTCATCATGTTGGCCAGGCTGGTCTCCAACTCCTGACTTCAAGTGATCCACCCATCTCAGCCTCCCAAAGTGCTGAGATAACAGGCGGGAGCCACTGTGACCGGTCTGGCTCTTTCATTTTTCTCAGCCTAAAAGTCCTTATTTTTCTCAGTGATTACTTCTTAACTTTCCAGATATTCAATCCTCACAAAACTCTGTGGTCAGCCTGTTTGTTATTTTGTTTTTAATTTTTGAGAGACAGGCCCTCACTGCCATCCAGACTGGAGAGCAGTGGTGTGATCATCACTCTGCAGTCTCCACCTCCTGGGCTTGAGCAATTCTCCTGCCTCAGCCTCTTGAGTAGCAGAGATGACAGGCATGCACCACCAAGAACAGCAAATTTTAAAATTTTTGGCCAGGTGCAGTGGCTTATACCTGTAATCCCAGTGCACTGGGAGGCCGAGGTGGGAGAATCATTTGAGCCCAGGAGTTCAAAGCCAGCCTCGGGACATACCAAGACCCCAGCCTCTACCAAAAAATATATAGATATATTTTAATATTAAATATATATAAATATATAAAAATTATATATAAATATTTATAATTATATATGATTATTTTATTTTATTTTTATTATATATATATATATTTTTTTTGAGACGGAGTCTTGTCTGTCACCCAGGCTGGAGTACAATGGTGCAATCTCAGCTCACTGCACTCTCCACCTCCCACGTTCAAGTGGTTCCCCTGCCTCAGCCTCCAGAGTAGCTGGCACTACAGGCATGTCCCACCAGGCCTGGCTAATTTTTTGTATTTTAGTAGAGACAGGGTTTCACCATGTTGGCCAGAATGGTCTCAATCTCTTGCCCTTGTGAGCCGCCCACCTCAGCCTCCCAAAGTGCTGGGGTTACAGGCGTGAACCACCGCACCTGGCCAATAATGTTGTAACTTTCTGTAGAGATGCTTCCTCTGTGTCTCAGGGTCTGTCACCATGTCCCACTTGAAGTGGGTGCCTGTGTGATGCTAGTGGAGACATGGGCCTGAGAGACAAAGAGACTTCAAATCCCCAAATGCCATATGGAGCAGTAGCAGTCACTTCAGCCCTACACAGGGAACTCCTGGGGAGTCATGGCTACAAATGGAAGACAGCACAGTCCCTGCCTGAGGGAGTGCCCAGCCCTGCTGAGGAAGTTATGAAGGTCCTCCTATGTGTTGGAAATGAACCTGTTATCCCAGCAGTTTGGGAGGCTGGGTTCCTCCTCCCAGAGTTGGTGGTAGAAGGTGGGAGTGGGCGGTGGGGGGGAAGGTAGGGGGCTGTGGTCTCAATTTGCAGAGGGGGGAATTGCTGTCTTCTTTGGCACCTCGGAAACGTTAATTGGGAGG
>CM052658.1:95828786-95848839 GCA_028533165.1 Leontopithecus rosalia
CTGCAGAACAGTGAGGGATGCTACCAGTTTCTTCTTCTATCTTTGTCCCAGAATGATGCCCGCCAAATGTCATTCTGATCAGTCTTTTTTGAGGTGATTCTGTGGGTATACAGGGCTCAGGGAGCTGCTTAAGGAGACAGTCTGTACTTTATAGGATCTCAAGTGCTGAGCTGTGAGCTTTGTTGTTCATTCAGTGTTGCTAGGCAAGTACATTTAAGTCTGTTGTGGCAGAACTCATAAAACCCCTTTTTTCCTTCAGACGCTATGTCTTGGGGAGTTATGGCTTTATATTTGAGTATCCATTGCGCTGTCCTGCTCAGCTAGGAGGCAGTCTAGTCACTATTTGGCTGCCGAGGCTCCGCCCTGCTGGCAAGAGGTCCGCTCTTTTGCTTTGGGTTCCATCCTGTTGTTGTGGGCTCTGCCCTACTGACATAGGCTCTGCCCTGCTGAAGTGGGCTCTGCCCTGTTTGCAGAGTCTCTCTGTTATGGCGGGTTGCCTCAGCAACGGCTGACTGCATCAGCAATGGGCGGGTACATCAGTAGGGGCGGAAGCTCTCGGCAATGGCAGACGCCCCTCCCCCACCGAGCTGCACAGCCATGGGTTCAGCTGTGCCCGCAGTGAAACTCTCAACCCCGAGCGCTGGGAATCGCCGTTTTGCTTGTCCCTGTGGGGGTGGGACCTGTCATGCCTGATCACTTGGCTCCCTGCCTCCGAGTCTTTTTGCTTTTTTTTTTTTTTTAAGTTGTAGGGTTGACTCTCTCCCAGGTGCATCAGCCGCTGGCCAAAAGGGCACCGGGATCTGTGTAATTTCCCGTGCAGTGACACACTGCACTGGCTCACAATTCACCTCCCAGAAACCTCCTGGTCTGGCTCACTGTCCAAATCCCATTTAATCAGATGAATATGCTAATCTGCCCTCCCAAATCTCAAATTGCCAGTTTAACAGGGCGCCCAGACCCATGAGCTTTGTGCACCATGCCACTGTGCTGTGGCACCAGCTGCCTGGCCGTGCCAGTGGAGACCGCTGCACTGGCGTCCTGCATCCCTCCTACACCTGGGCTTTTCCCCGCTCTGTGGGCTATAAAGATCCATCTGGAAATACGGTGTGAACTCACCCTCTGCATCTTGACTGAGAGCTACAATCCTGATTTGCTTCTACAGCACCATCTTCCCCAGCTCCTCCAACTTGTGCTATTTAATGCGTCAGTCAATCAGCTGCAGTATGGGGTCTGCTAAGCGTCTAGGAGAAGGGTCTCCTGCAACCCTCACATGGGCAGAAAAATGCGGTCATTGGCCAACATCACAGTTTTCCTGTTTCCCACCCAGCTAAAAACCATTGTTTTCTTTAAATTTTCATAAATTGGAATCCTTCCACATGGTCCTACTGTTAAACCTCACAAGCATGACATGCTGAGACTGTTCCTTATTCTGATGATGCGCTTCTGTCCCGTAAATGTTAACACTCATGAAATATATCCCAGCCTCTCGGTTCTTGAGGGCCTCCCATTGCAGCAGTGAGGAAAGCTCACAAACCCAAAACCTGGGAAGTCACCTGCAGCCCATGGTGAACTCTGGGAAATTTGGTTGAGGCCTTGAAGTCACTCCTTGTTTGCATGTGAAAATGTGTTGGTCACTCTTCAACACTCCCATACGGTCAGGAAAACTGTTCCAGTAATGAGAAAGGGGTATGATTTTGTAAAAGCGGCATATCGTGGTCAGTGTTGGTTTTCAAGAAGACAGCTCTGTATCTGCCATGTGAAAAGAATTAACAATAAATGTGTGAAGAGCGATTGTGAGGAACAAGGGTGGGAGCGATCATTTTCGTTTCTTTGCTTTGTCTTCTGTGTTGGTGGTTTCAATGGAAGTGGGGTGGGGGTCTCTGAATGCTCCCTCCCACCAACAGGAAGAACTAAGGGCTCATGGAAACTCACTCTGGAAATATCCCACCTGGTAAGCAACTCTGCTCTGCCACCTGCCAGCCAGTGAGTTAAACCATGTCACTAACACCTGAAAGACCTCTTGTGATTGCAAACATATTCTAAAACAGCTTTATTAAGGGCTAACCCACAGATCATACCACTCATCCACTTAAGCATACACATTAGTGGCTTTTAGTACTTCCAGTGTTATGTAGCCATCTCCACAATCAATAGTAGAACATTTTTATCACCCCTAAAAAGAAACCCCATGCTTGTTAGCAGTTACTCCCCATTTCCCCCAAAGCCCCTAACCTTAGGCAACCATAGATCTATTTTCTGTTCCTGTAGGTTTATCTATTTTGGACATTTCATAGAAGTAGAACTAGAAAATGTGATCTTTTGTGACTGGCTTCTTTTACTCAGCATAATGTTTTCAAGGCTCACCTAGGTTGCAGCACGCATTAGGATTTCATTCCTTATAATGACTAAATGTTCCCTTATAGGAATAGAGCACATTTCACTCACTCATTCTCCAGGTGATTTATTTGGGGGTTGGTTCTGCTTCTTGGCTATTAAAAATGTTGCTGCTATGAATATTCATGTGACAGTTTCTGTATGGACATAGATCTTCTTGGATATATAGCTAGGAGGGGACTGGGTCATATGGCAACTGTATATTCCACATTTTGAGGAACTGCCAAACTATTTTCCAAAGTAGCTGCACTGTTTCACATTCCTACCAGCCACAAGTAAGGATTCCTGTTTCCCCACATCCTTGGCAGCACTTGGCACTGTCTTTTTTAATTTTAGCCACCCTACTGGGTGTGAATGTAAATGAATTCTTTGAAGGAATAACCATCTCTCTGATCAGAAACCCTGGCAGAGTTAGATATCAGAGTCCCAAGAGGATGGGATGGGTACAGGGGGGTTCTTATGGGAAGTGCAAGGGAAGTGTATTATTGGGTTTGGGTGGAAGGAGACCCCAAAATGGTCTTTGTCCACATTCAAATATTGCAGAAAAGTAGGAGGAAGAACCCAAAGTTCTATTTTCTCACTTAAACACTTCCTCTGAAAAGGAGCAGCGGTGATGTGCTAGAGTTCTTCAAAGAAACAGAACCAGAAGGAGATTATATATATATATATGATTTACTATGATGAATTGGCTCACATGATTGTGAAGAATGAGAAGTCCCAAGATATGCTTCCTGAAAGCTGGGGACCCAGGAAAGTCAGCGGTGTAATTGAGTCCAAGTCCAAAGGTCTGAGAACCAGGGGAGTTGATATAAATCAACTCAGTCTGAGGGAAGAAGAAGGTGACGTGAGATGTTCCAGTTTAACAGCAGGGCAGGGGAAAAGGGGTGAATTGCTCCTTCCACCTCTTGCTCTATTCTTTAATGGATTGGAGGATGCCACCCATACTGGGAAGGGTGATCTACTGAGTACTCAGACTCAAATGTGAATCTCATCTGGAAACACCCTCACAGATACACCCAGAAAGAACATTTGATCTGGACGCCCATTGGTTACCCTGGGGTCAACTCAAGTTGACACATAAAATTAACCATCCACTCTTTGGAGGACATTTATCTAGAAAGTAAACAAGGTAGACTCCTAGTGAGGTGAAATCCACATATTGAACTCACCAGCATTGGCCAGTCCCCTAGTCTGGGCAGACAGAGATGAATTTCACACAGGCCTTGCTATGCAGGGACTCACAGAGGTAGATGGAAGGGGAGAATAGATGGAGGAGAAAATAAACAATTTCAGAAAATGAAAAGTGTGGAGGCCAATCCTGGGAGTATGAGAGCATAGTAGTAGGACCTCAAATCCAGCCTGGGGCATCCAGGAAGGCTTCATGGAAGAGGACTCCTGCAGATCCCGATGAGGTCGCCACACCTCATCCCTCTCATCTCACAACACAGCAGTGTGAGTATCTCAATAGCCGCTTCACAGATGAAAAATGTGAGGCTCGGAGATGTTAGACGATTGGAGCAAGGTCACATAACTGGTAGATGTGGGCCTAGCATTGGACACAGGCCTATTAGGGCCCCAAGGCCAAGATGTCCTACTCACCCATCCTTGTCCCTCACTGCTCCCTTTACCACTGGTTTAGCAATTCCTTATCATCTCAAGCCACCTTGCAAGTGGAAACATTACAACAGAGGTCAGTCCCTAACTCCCAGGGTACAGCAATCTGCTCCTGGGCTTCTACTTTGCCACAGATTTGTACCCAGACAAGACACACCAGTTTAAAAGAGGTGTTCGAGCACCAGGCCCAGGTTAATCTCAGCTCTCTTCCATACTGGCTGTGACCTTGGGCTGGTCACTGGCCTCTGCTTGGTTCCTTGTTTGTACAAGGGGATGGTAATCACCTCCACCTTCCTACGTTTCAGTGAGGATAAAAATTACCCACTACTGGGTCTCTTTAAGGTAAGTAAACTTACCTGTTTCTGGGATCACCTGGTCCTACCGTTAAAAGAGAGATTCTCGGCTTCCACCCCAGCAGGTGCTGAATCAGAATGGGGTTCGGGTTATATTGTTAACAGGCTCAGCATGTTCTGCCAAGTTTAACACCTGCTAAGTTTGAGGATTATGGGCATAGCAATGATTGAAAATAGCATCCAACCTCCACCAGAGCAACAAATCGAGGTTGCCAGAGCCTCTGAGTTTTCATTCAACAAAGCATCTCTGGTGATTCTTTTTCTTTTTTTTTTTCAAATGGAGTTTCACTCTTGTTGCCCTGGCTGGAGTGCAATGGCACAATCTCGGCTCACTGCAACCTCCACCTCCCAGGTTCAAGTGATTCTCCTGCCTCAGCCTCCCAAGTAGCTGAGATTATAGGCATGCACCACCATGCCCGGCAAATTTTGTATTTTTAGTAGAGATGGGGTTTCTCCATGTTGGTCAGGCTGGTCTTAAACTCCTGACCTTGTGATCCACCCACCTCAGCCTCCCAAAGTGCTGGGATTACAGGCTTGAGCCACCTTGCCCTGCCTCTAGTGACTCTTTAGAACACTGCACTGAGCTGCTCCTAGGAGAGGGAAGACAGCCTCCAGCAACGCCCACGTTCCAGGTGCCTCACAGAGCCTGCTGAGCCTGATCACCTGTCCTCAGTGGAGAAATAGGACAGAGGTGCTGGGATGGTTTGGGAAGCAGGGAGCCCCCATAGACCTCTCTGGCAGCAACACGCAGAATGTGGGCAATCTCGACTTCGCTGGGACAGGTTAGAGGGAGCCCAGTGGGGATTGCAATGAAGAATCTGGCACTTCTGAGAGGTCCAGGATTTAGCGACCTGCTGAGTGACCAGGAAACCCAAGGAAGCCACGCACACAGCTCACCAAACACATAAGCTGTGGCTGGGACTGAGTCTTCCTGGGTACCACAGATGGGAGCCAGGCAGAGGAAGGAGCTAGCAGCTCACCTGAGGCTGTGATGCTGCCTCTCGCCAGCAGATGGGGATCCTCCCTCAAGTCCAGGCTCCAGGACATCTGGCTTTTGTCCAGACAGGGGTAGGTCAAACAGGTGAGCCAAGTATGCCCGGTTAAGGCTGAAGTCATAAGGAGCCTTGGGGGATCACAAAGTTGCCCAGCTGAGGGGTGGAAAGCAGTCCCTGAGCTCCCAACTCCAAAAAGACAGGCTTGGGATCCCCCTTGGTGTGAGGTAAATGGAAAGATGCAATGATCTGGGGTGGAGTGCACAGCTGAGGGTGACAGTCCGGTGGTCTGGAGGGCTAGAAGCTCAAATTCCTGACAGCTTAGCTGGTTGTGGCTCAGCTGAGAAGGCAAAACTGCCAACCCCTAGCTCTAGGAAGCCTGTGCCCAAGACAGGAGCCTGGCCTGGAGTCAGCCCCTCATTACAATAGGCTGGCAGAGGTGGAGGCAGGGGGCTAACCCAGAGCAAATGAAACCTTTGGCTGGTCCCTGATGGGCTGTGTACAGCGTAAAGCTCCCCCATGCCCTCCCAATCCTTTCTCCTACTCTACAGCAGGTCAGGCAGGGAGGGAGGGTTGGCCGAGAGGGTGAGGCTGGTCGTGTAACTTAGTTATCAGCCGGCTTCTCTGCAGGGTTCGGAGAGGGGACTGGACCAGTAAGAGTCAGCACATAGACAGATCTGAGATTGAGGGTCTCCTTGCATTTTGTGTCCTGACCGCCTTACTCATCTGCCCCTAGTTCTGGTCCTGGCAGCTTAGGATGCTGTGCATTTCTCTGGGCTGTGTGCACATCTCTGAATCCAATCAAGTAATTCTAAAAATGCTTCAAAGTCTTCCTATGCACTTAGAATGAAATTCAACCCCCATTTCTGGTTTAGATGCCCCCTAGCCTCACCCTGCACCCTCCACTTGTCCCCCTTGCCCTCTTCATTGCAGCCATAGTAGCTGTCTTTCTGCTCTTGTATAAGCTCTCTCTGCCACACGGCCTTTGCACGAATGAATTCCTCTGCCTGCAATGACTTTTCCCCCTTAATCACATGGTTCTCAGCTTGAATGTCCTCTTCTCAGCTCCCTTCCCTGAACACTCAGTCCAAAGTAGCCCATTGCCTTGCGTTTGGGCCTGTCGGTTTATTCTTACCTCGTATGACCTGAGAATTGCTAGTCTCCCAGCTTCTCCTGAATGTCTGCCCCATGAGAGCAGAGGGACAACATCTGCCTTGTTCAAGGCTGTATCCTGGTACCAATGACAGCACTCAGCACCTGTCACTGGGTACCTACCTGTCAGTAGGTCTTTGGGATTCATTATGGGGCACATTGAGAGCCCTTCCTCAGAGAAATCGACCTTGGAGGAGCCATTGCTGACTTGGGTCTCTCTGTGACCACCTTTAGGGCCAGGGGGAAAAGTGAGGAAAATTTTGATTTAAACATCACTGCTTCAGAGGTAGGGTACAGGATGCTCAGTTTCATTTGAATTTCAGATTGTGAATAGTTTTCAAAGTACAAATATGTCCCACATTATTGTATGGGATATATGTATACTAAAAAAAGATTATTTATTTGAAATTCAAATGGACCTGAGAATTCTGTTTCATTATTTGCTAAAACTGGCAACGCTGTTCAGGCCAGGCCTCTCAACGATGCCCTTCTCTTCCTGGTCATCTTGAGGCATAGCAGCTGATCACTCTGAGCTCTCACCCAGCCCTGGCCCTCAGCCCGGCAGCTGGGCAGCGGCTTCTGCTGCTCTTCACAGCAGCTCATGCCTTGGTTGTGAAGGTCGCCAAATGTCAAGTGGAGCCCTGGGGACTCTAAAGAATGTTCAAGTGGCTCTCCACACCTTCCTGCATCTTGAGATTGTGGCTCTGACCTTTGCTTAATGTATAAAATAAAAAAAATGTAAATAAGCAGCCTCCCTTTCTTGCCATCAGATGTGAAAAGCTGCATGACAGAAAGGCAAACAAGTGAACTGATGTTGGCATCAACTGGTAGGAGTTTGCAAAATAATGTCACTCTTGGGCATCTGCAGCTGTAGGTCCCTGCCCCTTCCCAGGGCCATGCTGGGTGAGCACTTCCAAACCAGCTGTTGTGGAAATTTGGGCATTGGTGTGGTCCATATCTGTCTGTCTTACCCAAGTGCCTTCTGCTTAGGTGCTACCAGCAGAAGGTTGAGGCTGAGGGTGCAAGGAAGGCAAGGGCCTGGCATACATCAATGCCAACCTTGAACCCCAGGGCAGGGAGGCCTCCACTATGGGCCATCCTCTGACACTGCCCATGTGGACCAAAGTAGCTGATTTGTGCATGCACCTGCTAGTCACCCCTGTTGGAAGCAGCAACGTCCCTTGCATGTGAGGGGAGAGGTTCAGAGAGATTAGACAGAGATGGCAGAGGTTTGTTCTCTACTGATGGAGCTGCCACTACACTGAAATCCCCAGTCCAACCCCTACTGAAACAGTGCTTATGGATAGCACTTGCTCCAGGCTTCTCATTTGTCTCCACCTCCACTCTGTAATGTGCTGGGCATATGTAGGCAGTGACCTGCAATGGTCGGGAGGTGTGGCTGAATGAAATGATCCATTCTTATCGGTGCAAAATTACTGTTATATGTAAATTCTTGGTGCAGCAAAAAAAGTAGCACTCGAATATAAATGTTCTCTCAGCAAGGCAACTTTACTTTCTGCAGAAAGGGTACACTCACCCACAGTTTGCCAGGAGAGTACAAAGAACAAAGGAAAATGGCCAGTCCATATCCCTTATGGACTGGTCCCTACTACTGTGCTCTGCTTCCATTGGCTGGAAGCTGGGTTTCACAATCTAATCTGTACTGATTGGCTAATAACTCAAAACTTTTCCTAAAAGGGTAAAGGCAAGGGAGAACAAAGGAAACGAGGAAGTCATTTACAAAAGACTTAAAGCAGCAATCACAGTTCAAAATAAGGAAGGAGAATTGACTATGGGCTGAAGCCTGCCTGGGCTTGTCCAGACATGTCAGGGCAAACATCTGGGTGATCGTATAAGAACTAGCAACACAGAATACACCTATTTCTTTATTATAACCTAATTCTTTAGTATAACAGCTACTTAGGATTATTAACAAAAGACTTTGGAGTAAATCAACCTTTGAAGAAGCTATTATTCACCCTAAATAAGCTCAGAAGAAAGCTTTGAAGAGAAATTTCTATTTACTTTTATTTTTTTAAGTCATCTAATGTTTTAGAGGACAGCTTGGTCCTGGGGTGTACTAGTCTGCTCTGGTCACCATAAATAAATACGCTGGAGTCCTGGAAGCCTAAAATCAAGGTGTCAGCAGGCGAGGTCTCTCCTGAGGCCTCTCTCCTTGGCTTGCAGATGGCTGCCTTCTCACTGTGTCCTCACATGGTCTTTCTTCTGTGTGAGCATATTCCTGGTGTCTCTCCCTCTTCTCATGTGGGGACCAGTCCTATTGAATTAAAACCCATCTATATAATCTCATTTAGCCTTAATTACTTCTGTAAAGACCCTCTCTCCAAATACAGTCATATTCTTAGGTGTACCAGGAGTTGGAATTTTAACAGATACATTTGGAGGAAGGAAGTACAATTTAGTCTGAAGCCTCTGCAGGGAATTTGTCTTAGTTCTTGCTTAATTAATATCATCAAACAGTCCTCTCTGGCCCCCACTGCCAAGGGCACATTGCCATTCCTTGCTAGGTTAACTGGTTCTAAGTGAACCAACAGGCCCTGGAATTCAGAGAACACCTAAGTCCTGTAATTCTGACAACTTATCTATAAACTGTCCTACTGCATATGTGTCAGTCAAGATGTGTTCATTATGATACTGTAACAAACAACAGAATCTTAGCTGCTGATGAGAAATGCTTAGTTCTTGCTCATAATACATGTCAATTGTGGACTGACTAGGAATACTTTTCCATATTTGCTAACTCCAGGGTCTACACAAACAAAGTAGCTGCTTTTTTTTAACTTATTGTAAAACAAAACACACGTATAGAAAACCACACAAAACAAATGTATAGTTTGGTGAATTATATAATCTCCCTCATAACTACCTCCAGGCCAGGAAGGGAATGTTGCCAGTCTCTCAGTCCCAATCACAGCTCCCACTTTCCCTCCAGAAGTAATTGCTGTCCTCACTTTCACAGGGATTGCCTTCTTTTCCCTTCCTTCCTTCCTTCTTCTCTCCCTCCTTCTTTCCCTTCCCTTCCCTTCCCCCTCTCTCCCTCTTTTCTTTCTCTCTCTTTCTTTCTCTTTCTCTCTTTCGTTCTTTCTTTCATTTTTCTTTCTTTCTTTCCTCTCTCTCTCTTTCTCTCTCTTTCTTCTTTTCTTTCAATGGAGTCTCCCTCTGTCACCAGGCTGAGTACAGTGGCATAATCTTGGCTTACTATAACCTCTGTCTCCCAGGTTGAAGAGATTCTCCTGCCTTAACCTCCTGAGTAGCTGGGACTACAGGTGTGTGCTGCCACACCCAGCTAATTTTTGTATTTTTAGTGGAAACGCGGTTTCACCATGTTGGCCAGGATGGTTTTAATCTCTTGACCTCATGATCTACCTAACTCGTCCTCTGAAAGTGCTGGGATTACCAGCTTGAGCCACTGTACCCAGCCCCTTGTATTTTTTTAAATTAAACTTTTTATTTTAGGATAATCGCAGATTTACATGTAGTTCTAAGAAGTGTCTTACATTTCTTTGCCCATATTCTAATTAGATTGTTCATATGTCATTTAAGAAATAATACAGAGATTCTGTGTGCCTTTGTCCAGCTTCCCCCAATGCTAGCCATAATCCAGCATCACAACAAGGATGTTGATAGTGATGAAGCCAAGATACATGACATTTCCATCACCACAAGGATCCCTCATGTTGCCCCTTTATGGCCACACCAACTTCCCTCTCACCCCACCTTCCCCTAAACCCCTGACAACCACTAATCAATTCCCCATTTCTATAATTTTTTCATTTCAAGAATGTCATGTAAGTGGAATCATATAGTATGTATCCTTTTGGGGTTCCCTTTTATTTTAAGAGAGAGTCTCACTCTGTCACCCAGGCTGGAGTGCAGTGGCAGGATCATGGCTCACTGCAGCCTCACCCTACTGGGCTCAATTAATCCTTTTGCCTCAGCCTTTTGAGTAGCTGGGGACTACAGGTACCTGCCACCACACCTGGTTAATTAATTTTTTTGGTTTTGTTTTTTAGAGATGGGGGTCTCCCTATTTTGCTCAGGTTGGTCTTGAACTCCTGGGTGCAAGTGATCCTTGCAGCTCAGCCTCCCGAAGTGTTGAGATTATAGGCATGAGCCACTGCACCAGTTGGGGTTGGCTTTTTAAACTCAGTATAATTCTCTGCAGATTCCTCCAGGCTGTGGTATGTATCAGTAGTTTGTTCCTTTTTATTGCTGAGTAGTGTTCCATGTTACAGACATTCCACATTTTGTATAGCCATTTACCTGTTGAAGGGCATTTATTTCCAGGTTTTGGCTTTGATCAGTATTGCAGCACCATTCACAATAGCAAAGACATAAAATTAACCTAGACACCCATCAATGGTAGACTGGATAACCCCTTCCTCTCCCTCCTTCCCTCCCTCTCTCTCTCCCTCTGTCTCTTCCTCCCTTCCTCCGTTTCCCCCTTTCTTCCATCTTTCCTTTATTCCTTCCTTCCTTCCTTCCTTCCTTCCTTCCTTCCTGCCTTCTCTTTCTTTCTTTATAGAAGTTGCCAAACTGTTCCAGAGTGGTAGTACTATTTAATGCTCTCATCAGCAATGTACATGTGATTCAGTTTCTCTGCATTCTTGATAGTACTTTGTGTTGCCACTATTTATTTATTTTTTTTGCCATTGGGGTTTTAATTTGCAGTTCCCTCATGGCTAAGGATGAACATCTGTTTATGTGATTGTCATCTGTATCTCCTTCTCACTAAAATGTCTGCTCATGATTTAACCCATGCTCTCAATGAATTTTTTTTACTATTAACTTTTGAGAATACACAGTCTGCATACCAGTTCTTTGTTAGACATGTGGTTGTGTGTGTGTGTATGTATGTGTATATATATATATATATATATTTCTTGTATACAGCCTGTCCTTTTATCTTTTTAGCAGGGTTTTTCATAAAACAAACATTTTGAATTTTTATGAAGTCTAATTTATCAGTTTATGCTTTCATGGCTCATGCTTTTGGTGTTGTCTGTCAATTCCCTCTAGCCCTAGGATTTTCCTGTCCTTTTCCTACATGATTTATAGTTTTACATTTAAGCCCATGATTCATTTTGAATTAATTTTGTGTAATGTGTGAGTCTTAGGTCAAGGTGTTTTTTTTTTAACCTGTAAATATACACTTACCCCAGCATCATTTGTCAAAAAGGCCATGTTTCCTCCATTGAAATGCGTTTGCATCTTGTCAAAAATCAGTTGGGCATATATGCGTGGGTGGGTCTATTTCTGTATTCCTTATTCTGTTCCATAGATTGTCTTTTGTTCTGCCTTCTTATGGCACTTAGAAATTGACTATATGCCAATACCGTGTAGTCTTAATTACCATAGCTATACAATAAGTGTTTCCTTCCTCCCTCCCTCCCTGCCTATGTTTCTCTCTCTCTTTCTCTTTCCTTCTTTCTTTCTTCCTTTCTTTTTTGAGTCTCACTTTATTGTCTAGGCTGGAGTGAAGTGGTACAGTCTCAACTCACTTCAACTTCTGCCCCCCAGGTTCAAGTGATTCACCTGCCTCAGCCACCTGAGTAGCTGGGATTGCAGGTGCCTGCCAACATGCCTGGCTAACTTTGTATTTTTAGTAGAGACAAGGTTTTACCATGTTGGCCAGGCTGGTCTCAAACTCCTGAACTCAGGCGATTCACCCACCTTAGCTTCCCAAAGTGCTAAGATTACAGTCATGAGCCACTGTGGCTGGTCTTACAATAAGTTTTTCTTAAAAAAACTTTAATTTTAGGTTCAGAGGAGATACATGTGCAAGTTTGTTATACAGGTAAACTATCACAGGGTCTGGTGTACAGATGATTTCGTCATCTGGGTAATAAGCATAGCACTGAACAGGTATTTTTTTCTGATCCTCTCCCTCCTACCACCTTCTACTCTCAACTAAGCCCCAGTGTCTGTTGTTCCCCTCTTGGTATCCATGTGTTTTCATTGTTTAGCTCCCACTTATAAGTGAGAAAATGTGGTATTTGATTTTCTGTTCCTGTGTGAGTTTGCTTAGGATAGTGGCCTCCAGCTTTATCCATGTTGCTGCAAAGAATGTGATGTTCTATTTTCATGGCTGCATAGTATTCAATGGTGTATATGTACCACATTTTCTTTATCCATTCTACTGTTAATGGGCATCTAGGTTAATTTCATGCCTTTGATATTGTGAATAGTACTGCAATGAATATACAGGTGCAGGTATCTTTATGGTAAAACGGTTTACAGTTCTTTGGGTATATACCCAGTAATGGGATTGCTGGGTTAAATGGTAATTCTATTTTAAGTTCTTTGAGGAAATGCCACACTGCTTTTCACAATGGCTGAACTAATTTACATGCTCACCAGCAGTGTGTAAGTGTTTCCTTTCTTCACAATTTCACCAGCATTTTTTTTTTATGTTTTAATAAAAGCCATTCTGGCTTGTGTGAGATGGTATCGCATCATGGTTTTGATTTGCATTTCCCTAATGATTAGTGATGTGAAGCATTTTTTATATGATTATTGGCCACATGTATATCTTCTTTTGAAAAGTGTCTGTTCATGTTCTTTGCCCACTTATTTTTTTTTGAGATGGAGTTTCACTCTTGTTACCCAGGTTGGAGTGCAATGGGGCAATCTCAGTTCACTGCAACCTCTGCCTCCTGGGTTCAGGCAATTCTCCTGCCTTAGCCTCCTGAGTAGCTGGAATTACAGGCACGCCCCACCATGCCCAGTTAAATTTTTTTGTATTTTTTAGTAGAGATGAGGTTTCACCATGTTAACCAGGATGGTCTCGATCTCTTGACCTCATGATCCATCTGCCTCAGCCTCCCAAAGTGCTGGGATTACAGGCTTGAGCTACCATGCCTGGCCATTTACCCACTTTTTAATGGGGTTGTTGTAAATTTGTTTAAGTCCCTTGTAGATTCTGGATATTAGATATTTGTCAGATGCATAGTTTGCAAATATTTTCTCCCATTCTATAGGATGTCTGTTTACCCTGTTGATAGTTTCTTTTGCTGTGCAGAGGTCTTTAGTTTAATTAGATCCCATTTTTCATTTTTTGTTTTTGTTGCAGTTGCTTTTGGCATTTTTTGTTGTGAAATCGTTGCCAAGTCCTATGTCCAGAATGGTATTTCCTAGATTATCTTCCAAGGTTCTTACAGTTTTAGGTTTTACATTTAAATCTTAGCCAATCTTGAGTTGATTTTTGTATGTGGTGTTAGGTAGGTGTCAAATTTCAATATTCTGCATATGGATAGCCAGTTATCCCTGCACCATTTATTGAAGGGGGAGTCTTTCCCCCATTGCTTGTTTTTGTCAGCTTTGTTGAAGAACAGATGATTATAGGTGTACAGCATTATTTCTGGGCTTTATATTATCTTCTAATGGTCTATGTGTCTGCTTTTGTAGTGGTACCATGCCGTTTTGGTTACTGTACCCTGTAGCATAATTTGAAGACAGGTAACGTGATGCCTCAGCTTTGTTCTTTTTGCTTAGGATTGTGCTGCTTATTCAGACTCTTTTTTGATTTCATTTGAATTTTTAAATAGTTTTTTTTTTAATTCTGTGAAGAATGTCTTTGGTAGTTTGATAGGAATAACATCGAACCTGTAAATTGCTTTGGGGAGTATGGCCAATTTTGTAATACTGATTCCTCCTATCCATGAGCATGGAACATTTTTTTCATTTGTTTGTATCCTCTCTGATTTCTTTGACAAGTGTTTTCTAATTGTTGTTGTGGAGATTTTTCATCTCCCTGGTTAGCTATACTCCTATGTATTTTATTATTTTTGTTACAATTATGAATCAGATTACATTCTTGATTTGGCTCTTGGCATGGATGTTGGTGGTGTATAGAAAGGCTACTGATTTTTGTACATTGATTTTATTCCTGAAACTTGCTGAAGTTGTTTATCAGTTCAAGGAGGTTTCAGCCAGAGACTATGGGGTTTTCTAAATATAGACTCATTCATTTACAAACAGAGATAGTTTGACTTCCTCTATTCCTATTTGGATGCTTTTTACTTCTTTCTCTTGTCTGGTTTCTCTGGCCAGGACTTCTAATACTATTTTGAATAGGAGGGGTGAGAGTCCTTGTCTTGTTCTGGTTTTCAAGGGGAATGCTTTTGGCTTTTGCCCATTTAGTATAATGCTGGCTGTTGGTTTGTCAGAGATGGTTTTTAATATTTTAAAGTATTTTTCTTCAATACCTAGTTTATTGAGGGTTTTTAATATGAGGGGATGTTGAGTTTTATCAAAAGCCTTTTCTGTATCTGCTGAGATAATTGCATGGGTTTTTTAAATTTCTGTTTATGTGATGAATTACATTTACCAATCAGCACATGTTGAGCCTACCTTATACTTCAAAGATAAAGCCTACTTGACAGTGGTGGATAAGCTTTTTTATGTGCTGCTGGATTTAGTTTGTTAGTGTTTTGTTGAGGACTTTTGCATCTATATTCATCAAGGATATTGGCCTAAAGATTTCTTTTATGTTGTGTCTCTGCCAGGGTTTGGTATTAGGATGATGCTAGCCTTATAGAATGAGGTGGGGAGGAGTCCCTTCTTGTATTAGTCCATTTTCACACTGCTATAATGACAAACCTGAGGCTAGATAATTTATAACAGAAGAGGTTTAATTTACTCACAGTTCTGCATGGCTGGGGAGGCCTCAGGAAAGTCATAATCATGGTGGGAGGGGGAGTAGGCACCTTCACAAGGCGGCAGGAGAGAGAGAAAGAGTGTGAAGGAGGAATCGTCAAACACTTCTATAACCTTCAGATCTCATGAGAACCTCACTCACTATCACGAGAATGGCATGGGGAAACTGCCTTCATGATCCAGTCACCTCCCATCACATCCCTCTCTTGACATGTGGGGATTATGGGGATTACAGTTTGAGAGGAGATTTGGTTGAGGTCACCGAGACAAACCATATCACTCATCCTCAACTTTGTGTAATAGTTTCAGTAGACATGGTATCAGCTCTTCTTTACAGAATTCAGGTAGAATTCAGCTGTGAATCTACCTGGTCCTGGACTTTTTTTGGATGGTAAGCTTATTATTACTGATCAATTTTGAAACCCATTATTGGTTTGTTCAGGGATTCAATTTCCTCCTGGTTCCGTCTTGGGAGGTTGTATGTGTCCAGGAAATTATCCATTTCTTCTAGATATTTTAGTTTGTGTGCATAGAAGTGTTCATAGTATTCTCTAATTTTTCCCCCCATGGGATCAGTGGTAATGACTTCTTTGTTGTTTCTAATTGTGTTTATTTGGATATTCTCTTTCTTTCTTTATTAATTTAGCTAACAGTCTATCCAATTAATTTTTTCAAAGAACCAACTTCTGGATTCATTGATCTTTTGTATGGTTTTTCATGTCTCAATTTCCTTCAGTTCAGCTCTGATTTTGGCTATTTCTTGTCTTCTGCTAGCTTTAGAGCTAGTTTGCTCTTGCTTCTCTAGTTCTTATAGTTGTGATGTTAGGTCATTAATTTGAAATCTTTCTAACTTTTTGATGTTGGTGTTTAGAGTTAAAAATTCCCTGTTAATACTGCCTAAATTGTGTTCTGGAGATATTAGTATGTTGTATCTTTTGCTCATTAGTTTCAAAGAATATATTGACTTCTGCCATGATTTCATTGCTTACCCTAAAGTCACTCAGGAACAGATTGTTTACTTTTCACTTAATTCTATGATTTTGAGTGATTTTCTTAGTATTGATTTCTATTTTATTGTGCTGTGGTTGGATAGTGTGGTTGGTCTGACTTCAGTTTTTTGAATTTGCTAAGAACCCCAAAAGGATACATGCTATATCATTCCACTTATATGACATTCTTGAAATGAAAAAAATATATAGAAATGGCGAATTGATTAGTGGTTGTCAGGGTTTCAGGGGAAGGTAAGGTGAGAGGGAAGTTGGTGTGGCCATAAAGGGGCAACATGAGGGATCCTTGTGGTGATGGAAATGTCATGTATCTTGACTTTATCACTATCAATATCCTCATTGTGATGCTGGATTATGGCTACCATTGGGAGAAGCTGCACAGTAAGCTGATCCTCTCCCTCCTACCACTTTCTACTCTCAACTAAGCCCCAGTGTCTATTGTTCCCCTCCTAGTGTCCATGTGTTCTCATTGTTTAGCTCCCACTTATAAGTGAGAATATGTGGTATTTGATTTTCTGTTCCTGTGTGAGTTCACTTAGGATAGTGGCCTCCAGCTGTATCCATGTTGCTGCAAAGAACTTGATGTTGTTCTGTTTTATGGCCAGTTGTGTGGCCGATTTTGGAGTATGTGTCATGCAGCAATGAAAAGAATGTATGTTCTATTGTTTTGGGATAGGGATTTCTGTAGATGTCTATTAGGTCCATTTGGACAAATGCTGAGTTCAGGTCCTGAATATCCTTGTTAATTTTCTGCCTCAATGATCTAATACTGTCAATGGAGTGTTAAAGTCCCTTACTAATATTGTGTGGGAATCTGAGTTTCTTTGTAGGTGTCTAAGAACTTGCTTTATAATTCTGGGTGCTCCTGCATTAGGTATATATATATATATATTTAGGATAGTTAGGTCTTCTAAGGTGAACTAAACCCTTACATTATATAATGCCCTTTCTTTATCTTTTTTTAATCTGCTTTGGTTTAAATACCTCCCTTTTTTCCTGAAATTAGGATTGTAACCCCTGCTTTTTCTATTTTCCATTTTCTTGGTAGCTGTTTTCCATTTTCTTATCTTGAGCCTGTGAATGTCATAGTATATGAGATGGGACTCTTGAAGAGAGTGTAGCATTGGATTTTGATTCTTTATCCAGACTGACATTTTTTACCTCTTAATTGGGGCATTTAACCCATTTACATTCAGGGTTAGTATTGATATGTATGAATTTGATCCTTACACAATGGTGGTAGCTGGTTAGTACGCCGACTTCTTTGTGTGGTAGCTTTAGAATGTCACTGGCCAGTGTACGTAAACATATTTTGTAGACCCCAGTAATGGTCTTTCCTTTCCATATTTAGTGAACCCTTCAGGATCTCTTGTAAGGCATATCTGGTGGTAACAATTATAAAAGGATCTTATTTCTCTTTCACTTGTGATGCTTAAATTGTCTGGACATGAAATTATTGGAAATTTTTTTTTCTTTAAGAATGCTAAATATAGGCCTCCAATCTCTTTTGGCTTACAGGATTTCTGCTGAAAGGTCCACTGTTAGCTTGATGGTACTCCCTTTGTAGGTGACCTGCCCCTTCTCACTAGGTGCCTTTAATATATTTTCTTTCATTTGGACCTTGGGGGTGTCCCACTCACTAACCCTTTCAGATATGGAGAGGTTCTCCTGGCTCTGTGCTGAGCTTAGAGAGGCTGGTGTCCAGCTTTGCTCTTCTCTGCTCTCTCTGTTCCCCTGCTGCCTTGATGGAACCCACTGTGGTTTCTCAGATGACCTGCCTGCAGGGTCAGTGTTCACTAGTCCTTTTGTTTATGGTCCATGACAGCAGCACACAAGAGCTGCTTTTAGTCCACCATCTTGGCCCTGGCCTACAATAAGTCTTAATTAATTCCTCCAGCTTTATTATTTTTTTCCAGGGATTATTTTAACTTTACAGTTTCTATGCATTACTATAAAACTTTGGAATAGTCTTATTTATATGTATAAAAATCTTGCTTGGGTTTGAATAGGAATTGTGTAAAACGTATATATCAATTTAGGAAGAATTGTCATCTTTTCTATGATGAGTTTTCCAATCTATGAACATGGTATCTCTTCGTTTATCTAGATATTCTTTGATTTCTTTCATGAATGTTATGTAGTTTTCAGAATAAAAGTCCAATATGGATTCAGTTAGACATATTACATTTTACATTTTATGAATGATTATAAATGGTATTAGGTTTTAAATGTTGATGTCCACGCATTCCTTGCAAGTATAGAAAATGCAATTGATTTTTTGGTATAGATCTTGTATCTTGTGGTTTTGATAAACTCAGTAGTTCTAAGAGTTTTTGGTAGTTTTTTTTTAAATTTTCTATATATTATAGGAAATCAATCTGCAAAATAGAAACAGTTTTCTTTCTGATAAATATGCTTTTGTTTAATTTTGTTGCCTTATTGCACTCTCTAGAACCTCCAAAACTATGTTGAATAAGAGCTGTGAGAGCATATATTCTTGCCTTGTTTCCAACCTTAGGGGGAAAGCATTCATTTTTTGCTATTAAGTATGATGTTAGCTGTAGGTTTTTGTAGATGTTCTTTATCAAGTTGAGAACATTCCTGTTCTTCCTACTTTCTGAGAGTTTTTTGTCATAAGTGGATGTTGACTTTTGGCAAATGCCTTTTCCTACATCAATTGTAATGTGATGTTCATTTTTTAGCCTGTTAATATGGTATATCACATTGATTAATTTTTGAATTAGAAATCTGCCTTGGATTCCTGGGATAAACCCTACTTAGTTATGTTTTATAATTCTTTTAATATATTTGCTAATATTTTGTTTGTTAAATTTTTTTGCCTATATTCAGAAGGAATATTGACCTATAGTTGTCTTTTTTTGTACTATCTGTTTGGTTTTGGTATCAAGGTAGAACTAGCTTTATAAATTTAATTGGGAATATTCTCTCCTTTTCTGTTTTTTGGAAGAGATTGTGTGGAATTAGTGTTAATTCTTCTTTAAATGTTTGAATCCTCAAGTAAAACTATTTGGGCCTGAAGATTTCCTTTTTGGGAGTTTTTTAAACATTATGAATTTCATTTATTTAATAGTTATAGGACTATTGAAATGATCTATTTTATATTGGATGAGTTGTTGTAATTCATGTTTTTAGGTGAAAGAGATTGCTTTATTAAAGTCATCAAATTTATATATACATTCACAGTATTCTCTTATTCTCCTTTCAATCCCCTGTATTATTTCTGATAATTCTAGTTCTGTTTGTTCATCTAGTTGTGTTTATCTATTTTCTGATCTTGGCAAAGAACCATCTCTTTTTTCATTAATTATCTATATTATTTTTCTGTTTTTAATTTCATTTATTTTTAAAATCTTATCTTTATTATTTCATTCCTTCTTTATGCTTTGGGTTTCTTCTTCCTTTTCTAGGTTTTTGAGGCAAAAAGCTTAGATTATTTACTTGAAAGTTTTTCTCTCTTCAGATATATGCATTTAGTGCAATAAATTTCCTTTTCAGTTTTAGCTGTGTCCCAGAAATTTGGATTTTCACTTTCATTCAGTTTAATGTATTTTAAATATTCCTTGAGATTTCCTCTTTGTTTGATGTATTATTTAGATGTGTGTTGCTGAGTTTCTAAGTATTTGAAAGTTTTCCTCTCATCTTCTGTTTTTGCTCCTCTGACCACTACATACATATTCTGTATGATTTTACTTTTTTATTTATTTATTTTTTTTTTTGAGATGGAGTTTCACTCTCGTTGCCCAGGCTGTAGTGCAATGGTGTGATCTCGGCTCACCACAACCTCCGCCTCCTGGGTTCAGGCAATTCTCCTGCCTCAGCCTCCTGAGTAGCTGGGATTACA
>CM052658.1:95849339-95892862 GCA_028533165.1 Leontopithecus rosalia
CTGTTTTTGCTCCTCTGACCACTACATACATATTCTGTATGATTTTACTTTTTTATTTATTTATTTTTTTTTTTGAGATGGAGTTTCACTCTCGTTGCCCAGGCTGTAGTGCAATGGTGTGATCTCGGCTCACCACAACCTCCGCCTCCTGGGTTCAGGCAATTCTCCTGCCTCAGCCTCCTGAGTAGCTGGGATTACAGACACGCACCACTATACCCAGCTAATTTTTTGTATGTTTAGTATTGATGGGGTTTCACCATGTTGACCAGAATGGGCTTGCTCTCTTGACCTCGTGATCCACCCACCTTGGCCTCCCAAAGTGCTGGGATTACAGGCTTGAGCCACCGCGCCCGGCCATGATTTTACTTTTTAAAAGCTTGTCGAGGTTTGTTTTATGGCATAGGACATGGCATATCTTGGTGTTTGTTTGGTAGGCACTTGCAAAGCATATGTATACTGTTGGGGTGAGTGTTCTAAAAATATCAGTTAGAACTTATTTGTTGGTAGTTGATATGATTTGGTTCTGTGTCCCCACCCAAATCTCACCTTCTATTGTAATGCTCATAATCCCAACTTGTCAAGGGTATGACCAGGTAAAGGTATTGGGCAGTTTTCCCCATGCTGTTCTGGTGATAATGAGTTCTCATAAGTTCTGATGGTTTTATAAGCATCTGGCAATTTCCCTGCTTGCACTCACTGTGTTCTGACATCCTGTGAAGAAGGTGCCTGCTTCTCCTTTGCCTTCCATCATGATTGTAAGTTTCCTCAGCCTCCCCAGCAAGGTGAAGCTGTGAGTCAATTAAACCTCTTTCCTTTATAAAGTATCCAGTCTTGGGCAGTTTTTTATAGAAGCATGAGAACAGACTAACACGGTAAATTTGTACTTCAGAGAATGGGGTGCTGCTACCAAGATACCCGAAAATGTGGAAGTGACATTGTAACTGGGTAATAGGCAGAGGCTGGAACAGTTTGGAGGGCTCAAAAAAAGACACAAAGATGTGGGAAAGTTTGGAACATCCTAGGGAATTGTTGAATGGCTTTGACCAAAATGCTGATAATGATATGGACAGCAAAGTCCAGGCGGAGGTGGTCTCAGATAGAGAGGAGAAACTTGTTGGGAAGTGGATAAAGGTGACATTTTTATGCTTTAACAAACAGACTGGTGGCATTTAGCCCCTGCCCTAGAGATCTGTGGAAATCTGAACTTGAGAGAGATGATTTGGGGTATCTGGCAGAAATTTCTAAGTAGCAAAGGATTCAAGAGGGAGCAAAGCATAAAAGTTTGGAAAATTTGCAGCCCGGCCAGGATGTAGAAAAGAAAAACCTGTTTTCTGGGGAGAAATTCCAGCCGGTTGCAGAAGTTTGCATAAGTAATGAGAAGCCAAGACAGTGGGGAAATGTCTCCAGGGCATGTCAGAAGCCTTTAGGCAGCCCCTTCCATCACAGACCCAGAGGCCTAGAAGGGAAAAATTATTTTGTGGGCTGGGCCCAGGGCCCTGATGCTTTGCACAGTCTTGGGACTTAATGCCCTGTGTCCCAACTGTGGTTATAAAGGGCCAATGCACGGCTCAGGCCATTGCTTCAGAGGGTGCAAGCCTTAAGTCTTGGCAGCCTATATGTGTTGTTAGTCCTTCAGGTGGACAGAAGTCAAGAATTGAGGTTTGGGAAGCTCTTCCTAGATTTCAGAGGATATATGGAAACTCCTGGATGTACAGGCAAAAGATTGCTTCAGGGACAGAGCCTTCAGGGAGAACCTCTGTTAGGGCAGCACAGAAGGGAAATCTGGAATCAGGGCCCCCACACAGAGTCCCTGCTAGGGTACTGCCTAGTGGAGCTGTAAGAAGGTAGCCACTGTTCTCCAGACCCCAGAATGGTAGATCCAGTAACAGTTTCCACTGTGCACCTGAAAAAGCCACAGACACTCAATGCAAACCCATGAAAGCAGCAGCTGGGAGGGAGGCTGAGAGGTACAGGGGCAGAGCTGGCCCAAGACAATGGGAGCCCACCTATTGCATCAGCTTGATGAGACATGGAGTCAAAGGAGATCATTTTGGAACTTTAAGCTTTAATGAATGCCCTATTGAATTTTGGCCAATTCCTCCCATTTGGAACAGGAGCATTTATCCAGTGCCTGTACCTCCATTATATCTACGAAGTAATTAACTTGCTTTTAATTGTACAAGCTCATAGGTGGAAGGGACGTGTCTTGTCTCAGATGAGACTTTGGACTCTGGACTTCTGAGTTAAATCTGAAATGAGTTAAGACTTTGGGGAACTGTTAGGAAGGCTTGATTGGTTTTGAAATGTGAAAAGACATGAGATTTGGGAAGGGCCAGGAGTGGAATGATATGGTTTGACTCTGTGTCCTCACCCAAATCTCACCCTGAATTTTAATCCGCTGATATAGTTTGACTGTGTCTCTACCCAGATCTCATCTTGAATTGCAACTCCCACAGTTTCCACATGTCATGGGAGGAACCTGGTGGGAGGTAATGGAATTATGGGGGAAGGTCTTTCCTGCGCTGTTCTTATAATAGTGAATGAGTCTCATGAGATCTGATAGTTTTAAAAACAGGAGTTTCTCTACACAAGCTCTCTCTTCTCTTGTCTGCCACCTTCAGCCACCTTCACCATGATGGTGAGGCCCCCCAGCAATGTAGAACTGTAAGTCCAATAATCCTCTTTTTTTGGTAAATTGCCCAGTCTTGGGTACATCTTTATCAGCAGCATGAAAATGGACTAATACAGTACATTGGTACCAGTAGAGTGAGGCATTGCTGAAAAGATACCCAAAAATGTGAAAGCGACTTTGGAGCTGGGCAACAGGCAGAGGTTGAAATGTTTGGAGGGCTCAGAAAAAGACATGAAAATATGGAAAATTTGGAACTTCCTAGAGGCTTGTTGAATGGCTTTGCCCAAAATGCTGATAGCTATATGGACAATAAAGTCCAGACTGAGGTGGTCTCAGATGGAAATGAGGAACTGGTTGGGAACTGGAGCAAAGGTGACTCTTGTTACAGTTTAGTAAAGAGACTGGCAGCATTTTGCCCCGCACTAGAGATTTGTGAAACTTTGAACTTGAGGGATATGATTCAGGGTATCTAGCAGAAGAAATTTCTAAGCAGCAAAGCATTCAATAGGTGACTTGGGTGCTGTTAAAAGCATTCAGCTTCAAAAGGAAAACAAAGCATAAAAGTTTGGAAAATGTGCAGCCTGACAACGAAATAGAAAAGAAAATTCTGTTCTCTGAGGAAAAATTCAAGCCAACTGCAGACAGTTGCATAAGTAACAAGGAGTCAAATGTTAATCCTCAAGACAATGGGGAAAATGTCTCCAGGGCATGTCGGAGAACTTTGTAGCAGCCCTGCCCAGCACAGGCTTGGAGGCCTAGGACAAAGGAATGGTTTCATTGCCAGACCCAGGATCCCGATGCTATATGCAGCCTGGAGATTTCGTGACCTGCTTTCCAGCCACTCCAGCCATGGCTGAATGAGGGCCATTGTAGAGCTTGGGCTGTGGCTTCAGAGGGTGCAAGCTTCAAGTCTTGGCAACTTCCATGTGGTGTTGAACCTGCAAGTGGACAGAAGTTAAGAATTGAGTTTTGGGAACCTCTGTGTAGATTTCAGAAGATGTATGGAAATGCCCAGATTCCCAGGCAGAAGTTTGCTGTAGGGGTGGGGTTCTCAGGGAGAACCTCTGCTAGGGCAGTGCAGAAGGGAAATGTGGTGCAGGAGCCTCCACACAGTCCCTACTAGGACCCTGCATAGTGGAGCTGTCAGAAGAGGACCACTATTCTCTAGACCCCAGAATGGTAGATCCACTGACAGCTTGCACCATGCACCTGGAAAAGCCACAGATATTCAATGCCAGTCCATGAAGCCAGCCAGGAGGGAGGCTGTATCCTTTGACATCACAGGGGCAGAGCTGCCCAAGACCATGGGAACCCACCTCTCACATCGGTATGACCTTGATGTCAGACATGGAGTCAAAGAAGATCATTTTGGAGTTCTAAGATTTGATTGCCCCTTTGGATTTTGGACTTGCATGGGGCCTGTAGCTCCTCTGTTTCAGCCAATTTCTCCCATTTGGAACAGAAGCATTTATCTAATACCTGTACCCCCATTGTAACTAAGAGGTAGCTAACTTGCTTTCAATTTTACAGGCTCATAGGTAGAAGGGACTTACCTTGTATTGGATGGGACTTTGGACTCTGGACTTTCGAGTTAATGCTAAAATGAGTTGAGACTTTGAGGGAGTGTTGGAATGGCATGATTGATTTTGAAATGTGAGGATATGAGATTTGGGAGGGGCCAGGGTTGAAATGATATTGTTTGGTTGTGTCCACCAAAATCTCATCTTGATTGTAACTCCCACAATTCCCACATATTGTGGGAGAAACCTGGTTGGAGGTGATTGAATTATGAGAGCGGGTCTTCCCTGCACTGTTCTCATGATAGTGAATGAGTCTCATGAGATCTGATGGTTTTAAAAATGGAAGTTTCTCTGCACAAGCTCTCTCTTTGCCTGTCACCATCCACATAAGATGTAATTTTCTTCTCCTTGCCTTTTGCCATGATTGTGAGGCCTCTCCAGACACATGGAACTGTGAATCCAATTAAATCTCTTTCTTTTGTAAATTGCCCAGTCTTGGGTATGTCTTTACCAGCAGCCTGAAAAGGGACTAATACATCCTCCTAATTTCCACTGGTTAAGGTCAGGACCAGGTGGAGGTAATTGAATCATGGGGACAATTTTCCCCATGCTGTTTCATGATAATGAGTGAGCCTCATGACATCTGATAGTTTTATAAGTGTCTGGCATTTCCCCTGCTTGCACTCACTCTGTCCTTCCACCTTGTGAAGAAGGTGCCTGCTTCTCCTTTGCCATTCCAACATAATTGTAAGTTTCCTGAAGTCTCTCCAGCAATGTGAAACTGTGAGCCAATTAAACCTCCATTTGTTATAAATTACCCAGTCTTGTGCAGTTGTTTACAGCAATGTGAGAACAGACTAATATAGGAGTGTTTATATTTTTCATTTCTTAGTTATTTTCTTTCTAGTTATTTTATCAATTGTTGAAAGAAGGGTGTTATAATTTCCAACTAATTTTATGGATTTGTCTATTATTCTATCTAATTGTACCAGTTGTATGTTACATATCTGAAGTTCTGTTGGAACTTCACATAGAATCCACACAGGATTTCTATGGGCCATGTAAAAAATATTTTGCCAATTTATGCCTTTTGATTCATATAATTATGTCATTTATATTTAGTGCGATTGTTGATATGTTGGGGCTTATGTCCAAAATTTATTTTTTCTTTCCATCTTTCATTTCGGTTTTATTTACCTTTCTGTGAGTTGACTGACCATTAGAAAATTCAATTTTGATCTATTGGTAGTGTTTTTCAGTGTATCTCCTCGTGTCTTTTTACAGGCTTTTTTTAGTGGTTGCTTTAGGCATTATATTATACATAGGCAACTATCAGAGTCTACTGGTATCATTTCACCACTTCAAGTGAAGTGTCAAAATTTTACCTTCTTTATGCTCTTTTACCTTTCCCTATTTATAATTACATTGACTATTTCCCTTGTATACATTTAGAACCAGATCAGACAGTGTTATGTTTGCTTTATCTATCAGCCATAGTTTACAAAACTCAAGAAAAGGAAAGCCTATTATATTTACCTATAATTTTGTTTACCCCTTTTTTCTTTATTTCCGATTGTATTCGTTGCTGCTGTAACAGATTACCCCAAACCTGATGGCTTAAGTCAAAGCAATTTTTTTATTATTTTTTAGCTCTGGAGATCAGAAGTCTAAAATGGGTTGGCAGGGCTACATTTCTTTGAAGGCTTTAAGAGAATATCTGCTCCTTTGCTCAGTAATGGAATGAATCTGTTCTCTTGCCTCTTCTAGCTTTTAAGAGGCCACCTGTATTCCATGGCTGATGATCCCTTCTCCCATCTGAAAGCCATCAGTGCAGCATCTTTAAATCTTCTTCTTTCTTTCTGCTTCCAATGTCACATTTTTTTCCTATTCTCTCTCTGCCTCCCTACTACAGGGACCCCTATAATTATATTAATCCCATCTGGACAATCTGAGATAATCTCATCTCATATCCTTAATTTAATTACATCTGAAAAGTTATTTTTATTATGTAAAGTAGTATGTTCACAGGTTCCTAGGATTAGGATGTGGCCATTTTTGGGAGGTCATTATTCTTTTTACCACACAAATATTCCAAGTTTAATCTTTTTATTTATGTCCTTTCTGTTTAGAGAACTTCTTTTAGCAGAGAAATGGTAGGTTACTGGTGACAAATTCTTCCAGTTTTTCTTCATTTGAGAATGTCTTGATTTGCCCTTTATTCCTCAAGGATATTTTCATTGATCATAGGATTCTAAGTTGACAATCCTTTTCTTTCAGTGCTTGAAAACTGTCACTCCTTTCTGGCATCCATGATTTCTGATGAAAAACCCTCTGTTTTAGAAATTGATTTTTTCCCATAGGGTATAATTTCTTTACTCTTATATGTCCAGGTGCTTTTTGTACATTTTCTGCCCCAGACAGACCTGGAATCAGTCATTTCTCCAAGAAACCCTGGTTTCTTATAATGAGAAATGTTGCTTCACAATGAAAACTGGGTGCTACAGAATGCTTCTTGCCACTGAGCCCGGAATATAACCAATGTTTTCTCTTTTTTTTGTTCATGTTTTAAAAAAGAATTTATTTTAGGTTTTGGGGTACACGTGAAGTTTTATTACATAGGTAAGCCCATGTCACAGGGGTTTGTTGTACATATTCTTTCATCACCCAGGTATTAAGCCCAGCACCCAATAGTTGTCTCTTTTGCCCCTTTTTTCCTCCCACCCTCCCCCTTCAAACAAATCCCATTGTGTGTTGTTTTCTTCTTTGTGCTCACAGGTTCTTATAATTTAGCTCTTAATTATAAGTGAAAACATTCAGTATTTGGTTTTCTGTCTCAGCATTACTGATATGGTTTGGCTGTTTCTCCACTTAAGTCTCATCTTTAATTGTAATCTCCTGTATTGAGGGAGGAACTTGGTAGAGAGGTGATTGGATGATGGGGGAGGTTTCTCCCATGGTCTTCTTGTGATAGGGAGTTCTTGTGAGATCTGATAGTTTGAAAGTGGCAATTTCTCCTGCCTGCTCTTTCTCTCCTGCTGCCATATACGAAGGTGCTTGCTTCTCCTTAGCCTTCCACCATGATTGCAAATTTCCTGAGGCTTCCAAAGCCATGGGGAACTGAAGTCATAAGTGAGTCAGTTAAGCCACTTTTCTTTATAAATTGCAAAGTCTCAAGTAGTATCTTTATAGCAGTGTGACAACAGACTAATATAGCAAATGGGTACCAGGAGGGGGGTTGGGGTACTGCTATAAAGATAACCTGAAAATGTGGAAGTGACTTTGGAACTGAGTAATGGGCAGAGGTTGGAACAGTTTGGAGGGCTCAGAAGAAGACAGGTGTGGGAAAGTTTGAAATTTCCTAGAAACTTGTTGGATAGTTTTGACTAAAATGCTGATAGTAATATGGACAGTGAAGTCCAGGCTTAGGTGGTCTCAGATGAAGATGAGGAACTTCTTAGGAACTGGAGCAAAGATCGCTCTTGCTATGCTTTAGAAAAAGATTGGTGGCATTTTGCCCCTGCCTTAGACATCTGTGGAACTTTGAACTTAAGAGAGATGATTTAGGGTATCTGGCAGAAGAAATTTCTAAGCAGCAAAGCCTTCAAGAAGTAACCTGGCTGATTCTGGAAATGTTCAGTTATATTATGTGTTCACAAAGAGATTATATGAAACTAGAACTTTAATTTAAAAGAGAAGCAGAGCATAAAAGTTTGAAAAATTTGCAGCCTGAACATGAGACAGAAAAGAAAAATCCATTTCCTGGGGAGAAATTCAAGCCAGGTGTAGAAATTTACATAAGTACAAGGAGCAGAATGTTAACCCCCAAGACATTGGGGAAAATGTCTACAGGGTATTTCAGAGATCTTCATGGTAGCCCCTCCCTCAAAGTCCTCAGAGGGTAGAATGTCTTTGTGAGCTGGTCACAGGACCGTGCTATTCTGTGCAGCCTGGGAACTTGGTGCCCTGTGTCCCAGCCACTCTGGCTCCAGCTGTCGCTAAAAGCCCCAAACTTGGTGGCTTCTATGTGGTATTGGGCCTGTGAGTGTGCAGAAGACAAAAGGTGAGGTTTGAGAACTTCTGCCTAGATTTCAGAGGATGTAAGGAAATGCCTGGATGTCAAGGCAGAAGTCTTCTGCAGGGGCAGAGTCCTCATGGAGAACCTCTACTAGGACAATGCAGAGGGGGAAATGTGGAGTTGGCACTCCCACACAGAATCTCCACTGGGGCACTGCCTAGTGGAACTGTGAGAAGAGGGCCTTTGTTCTTCGATCCCCAGATTGATATATCCACTGACAGTTTGCATTTTGCACCTGTAAAAGCTATAGACATTCAATGCCAGTCCATGAAAACAGCCTCAGGAGTTATGACTTGCTGAGCCACAGGGGTAGAGCTGTCCTAGACCTTGGGAGCCCAACCCTTGCATCAGTGTGCCCTAGATGTGAGATATGGATTCAAAGGAGATCATTTTGGAGCTCTAAGATTTACTGAATGTCCTGCTGGGTTTTGGACTTGCTTGAGGCCTGTGGCCCCTTTGTTTTGGACAATTTTTCCCATTTGCAATAGGAATATTTGCCTAATGCTTGTACCCTTATTGTTTCTTGGAAGTAACTAACTTGCTTTTGATTTTTTCAGGCTCATAGGCAGAAGGGATATGCCTTGTCTCAGATGAGACTTTGGACTTGGACTTTTGAATTAATGCTGGAATGAGTTAAGATTTTAGGGAAATGTTGAGAATGCATAATTGGTTTTAAAATGTGATAAGGACATGAGATTTGAGAGGACCTGGGGTGGAATTATATGGTTTGGTTTTTGTCCCTACCCAAATCTCATCTCAAATTGTAATGCTCATGTGTGGAGGGAGGGACTTGACGGGAGGTGATTAGATAATGGGGGTGGTTTTCCCATACTGTTCTTGTGATAGCAAGGCAGTTCTCATGATCTGATTGTTTAAAAGTGTCATTTTTCCCTCTACTCTCTCTCCTGTCACCATGTGAGAAGGTGCTTGCTTCTCCTTTGCCTTCTTCCATTATTGTAAGTTTCCTAAGGTCTTCCCAGCTAGGTGGAACTGTGAGCCAATAAAACCTCTTTTGTTTATAAATTACTCAGTTAGGTCTTCCCAGCTATGTGGAACCATGAGCACATTAAACCTCTTTTGTTTATAAATTACCCAGTCTCAGATAGTATCTTTATAGAAGTGTATAAACTAATGTGGTTACTTTGCTAAAGAGGATAGCCTCCTGCTCCATCCCTGTTCCCACAAAAGACCTAATCTCATTCTTTTTATGGCTGCATAATATTCCATGGTGTATATGTACCACATTTTCTTTATCCAGTCTGTCATTGCTGTTGGGCATTTAGGTTATTCCATGTCTTTGCTACTGTATATAGTGCTGCAATGAACATTAGAGTCCATGTGTCTCTATACAAGAATGTTTTATATTCCTCTGGGTAAATACCCAATAATGGAATTGCTAAGTTTAATGGTAGCTCTGCTTTTAGCTCTTTGAGGACTTACCATACTGCTTTCCCCAATGGTTGAACTAATTTACGTTCCCACAGACAGTGTATAGGTGTTCTCTTTTCTCCACAATTTCACCAGCACCTGTTATTTTTTTGAGTTTTTAGTAACAGCCATTCTGATTAGTGTGAGATGATATCTCATTGTGGTTTTGATTTGTATTTCTTTAATGATCAGAGACATCGAGCTTTTTTTATATATGCTTATTGGCTGCATGTATATCTTCTTTTGAGAAATGTCTATTCATGCCTTTGCCACATTTTAATGGGGACTTGCCTTGGCTCAGATGAGACTGTTTTTTTCTTGCAGATTTCTTTAAATTCCTTATGTTAGACCTTTGTCAGATGCATAGTTTGCAAATATTTTATTCCATTCTGTAGGTTGTCTGTTTACTCTGTTGATAGTTTCCTTTGCTGTGCAGAAGCTCTTAAGTTTATTTAGATTCTGCTTGTCAATTTTTGCTTTTGGTGTCTTTGTCATGAAATCTTTGCCAAATCCTATGCCCAGGAGGGTATTGCCTACAATACCTTCCAGGGTTTTTATAGTTTTTGGATTCACATTTAAGTATTTAATCCATTGTGAGTTGATTTTTGTATATGGTGTAAGGAAGGGGTCTAGCTTCAATATTCTGCATATGGTTAACCAGTTATCCCAGCACCATTTATTGAATAGGAAGTCTTTTTCCCATTGTTTGTTTTTATCAGCTTTGTCAAAGATCAGATGGTCATAGATGTTCAACCTATTTCTGGGCTTTCTATTCTGTTCTATTGGTCTCTGTGCCTGTTTTTGTACCATTACCATGCTGTTTTGGTTACTGTAGCCTTGTAGTATAGTTTGAAGTCAGGTAACATGATGCCTACAGCTTTGTTCTTTTTGCTTAGGATTGCCTTGGTTATTCTTGCTCTTTTTTTGGTTCCATACACATTTAAAAATAGTTTTTTTCTAGTTCTATGAAAAATGTCATTAGTAGTTTGACAGAAAAAACACTGAATCTGTAAATTGCTTTGGGCAGTATAGCCATTTTAATGATATCGATTTTTTCTATTCATGAGCCTAGATAGAGCCTAGAATATTTAAAATTTATTTGTGTCCTCTCTGATTTTTTAAGCAGTGTTCTGTAATTCTCATTGTAGAGATCTTTTACTTCCCTGGTTAGCTATATTCCTAGGTATTTTTTTTTTCGTAGCAATTGTAAATGAGATGGCTTTTCTGATTTGGATCTCGGTTTCACTGTTTTTGGTGTGTAGAAATGCTAGTGATTTCTGTACATTGATTTTATATCCTGAAACTTTGTTGACGTTGTTTATCAGCTGAAGAGCTTTTGGGCCAAGACTATGAGTTTTTCTAGATACAGAATTATGTCATCTGCAAACAGCGATAGTTTGACTTTCTCTCTTCCTATTTGGGTGTTCTTTATTTCTTTCTCTGATTGCCTGATTTCTCTGGCTAGGACTTCTAATACTATGTTGAATAGAATACAAGCAGTGTTTTCAATGGGCATGTAGCAGTAGTCTTAAATTTGCTAATCACCAATGCAGAGAAAAAGGGGACTCTGGAGGGTTTTACATCTGCAACTAAATGCTCTGCCATCGAGTGATGCATGTTACTTCCATTCCTAACTCATTGGCCAAGACTAGTTTCTTGGCCTTATCCAATGATAAGGGGCCCAAGAAATGTACTATCATGAATCTTGGAAGCAAAAAGGGAAAATATTTGACTGATAGTAATGTACATCACAGTATGAGGACCTTATATGCAGCCTGGTCTAATCAATTAGACATCAGATTCGTGTTTAGAAAATGTATTGAGTAAGAATTGAAAGTGGTGGGGACAAACACACTTTTTGAAGTCAGATATATGTTTGAATCTTGATTCCTCTGCTACCTAGTTCCGTTACTGTGAATGAGTTACATATTGTCTCTTTCCCTATTTGAACTGGAGATGATGATTGCATATTATTTTGTGGGATTATTTTAAGGATTAATGGAGAATGTGTGTCAAGTTTCTAGCTTATTTTTCTGGAGTATACTCGGTGCTCAATACTTAGTAACTTTACTATGTCCTCTTGGCAGAAATTTCTACCTATATTTTTGAAACTTAAAAAAAATTGTTTCTTACTACCTAGCCTGCCATTATGAAAGTAGATTTTAAAAAATAAAATAATACGCATTCACAGTTTAAAAGTTAAATAATCATGTCTCATAACAAACAGCAGAACTCTTGCCAACCTTTTTACCCCAAATTTTTATTTGCAGAAGAAATTATTTTTAATATTTTTAGTTCCTTCTGGTATCTAATTACCCATTTATATGTGGTATGCTAATGTCACCTAAAATTTTAAAAAATGATGAATATTGTCTATTATATTTGGCCCTGCATATCCATGGGTTTTATGTCTGTGGATTCAACTAACTACAGATAAAAACCTGCAGATGTGAAAGAGTGACCGTACTATACCATTTTACATAAGGGACTAGAGAATCTTCAGAATCTGGTATCCACGGAAAATCCTGAAACTAATCCACCATGGATACAGAGGGATGACTGTACACATTTATGAGAGAAAATGAGGAGTACGTTTCTGTACCAACCTCTCCCACTATAACCCATAAATTATAATTTTGCATTGAATCAACAGTCAGTCTATTGTGATGATGCAAACATGTTATATACTGAGCCAGTAATACATTGTGATTGATTTAAAAAATTTTTTCTTCTACCCCTGCAATTTGTTTTAACCAATTTGCTTGGTTATTTATTTGCCTTATTTTCTGTGCCCATCCCCAGGGTCTTTGCCAGCTTTGTCAGAGCTGTAAAACTCCTCAATATGGGCAAACTGGTCCTCTTGTTTTCTTGTTCTCTCTCTCTCCCTCTTTCATTCTGAGACATTACTCCTAGAGTCCTAATCCTCTTGTTACCAACTAGGCTGGATGCCCCATACATGACTCAACAGTTGCCATTCTCCTGGGTCTTCCTTTCACAATCATTTCAAGGATTCATTTCATATCCTCTTGTGTTAGGATCTCAGAAGCAGGAGTTCCATGGGATTGCCTTTCTTGGTTCATTCCCTTTCTTTAATGGATTCTACCTTTTAGTAGCTTCCTGAAAAGGATGCATGGGAATGAAATTTGTTTTTCATATACTTAAAAAAATGTTTTACTTTTTTCCCAACACCACTTATTAAATAGGGAATCCTTTCCCCATTGCTTGTTTTTGTCAGGTTTGTCAAAGACCAGATGGTAGTAGATGTGTCGTGTTACTTCTAAGGTCTCTGTTCTGTTCCCCTGGTCTATAAATCTATTTTGGTACCAGTACCATGCTTTTTTTGTTACTGTAGCCTTGTAGTATAGTTTGAAGTCAGGTAACATGATGCCTCCAGCATTGTTCTTTTTGCTTAGGATTGTCTTAGCTATGCAGGCTCTTTTTTTGGTTCCATATGAAATGTAAAGGAGTTTTTTTCTAATTTTGTGAAGAAAGTTAGTGGTATCTGATGGGGATAGCATTGAATCTATAAATTACTTTGGGCAGTATGCCCATTTTCATTATATTGATTCTTCCTATCCCTTCCTCATACTTTTACAAAAATTAACTCAAGATGAATTAAAGACTTACATGTAAGACCTAATATTGCAAAAACCCTAGAAGGAAACCTAGGCAAAGCCATTCAAGACATAGGCATGGGCAAAGACTTCATGAGTAAAACACCAAAAGCAATGGCAACAAAAGCCAAAATGGGATCTAATTAAACTAAAGAGCTTCTGCACAGCAAAAGAAACTATCATCAGAGTGAAGAGCCAACCTAAGAATGGGAGAAAATTTTTGCAAGCTATCCATCAGACAAAGGGCTAGTGTTCAGAATCTACAAAGAACTTAAACAAATTTGTAAGAAAAAACAACCCCATCAAAAAGTGGGTGAATGATATGAACAGACACTTCTCAAAAGAAGACATTTATGCAGCCAACAAACATAAAAAAATGCTTGTCATCACTGGTCATTAGAGAAATGTAAATCAAAACCACGAGATACCATCTCATGCCAGTTAGAATAATGATCATTAAAAAGTCAGGAAACAACAGATGCTGGAAAGAATGTGGAGAAATAGGAACACTTTTACACTGTTGGTGAGAAGTGTAAATTAGTTCAACCATTGTGGAAGACAGTGTGGCAATTCCTCCAGGATCTAGAACTAGAAATACCATTTGACCCAGCAATCCCATTACTTGGTATATACCCAGAGGATTATGAATTGTTCTACTATAAAGACATGCACATGTATGTTTACTGTGGCACTGCTCAAAATAGCAAAGACTTGGAATCAACCCAAATGCCCATCAATGATAGACTAGATAAAGAAAATGTGGCACATATACATCATGGCATACTATGCAGGCATAAAAAATGATGTTTGTGTCCTTTGCAGGGACATGGATGAAGCTGGAAACCATCATTCTGAGCAAACTAAAACAAGAACAGAAAACCAAACACTACATATTCTCACTCATAAATGGGAGTCGAACAATGAGAACACATGGACACAGGGAGGGGAACATCAATACTGGGGGGCTAAGGGAGAGATAGCATTAGGAGATATACTTAATGCAAATGACAGGTTGATGGGTGCAGCAAACCACCACGGCACATGTATACCTATGTAACAAACCTGCATGTTCTGCACATGTACCCCAAAACTTGAAGTATAATAAAAATAATAAAGTTTTTCTTGTAATTTCATATTTATTTTACAATTTAACAGAATATAGAATTCTAGGTTGAAAATCACATTTTTAAGGACTTTGTTTTATTGTTTTGCAGCTTCCAATATTCTTGCTGTCAAGAAATCCAGTATGCTGGATGCCATATCTATTTTTCTTCAGAAGCTTTTAGGATCTTCTCTTTATCTATGATGTTCAGACAGAAACTTCACAGTGTGGCTAGGTATGGGTCTCTACATTTGTCATACTTGAAGGGTACACTTTTGGGATTCTGAAATGTTGTTATACTTTTTGGATACTATGAAAGAAATGTTTCTTCTCTCTTTCTTGAACTTTCATTATTTAGAGGTTGTGCTCCTGGAATGATCTATTTGTTTTGCTCTTGATCCATTTGTTCTACATATTTTGTGAGACTTTCTCAATGTTAGACAAGTCATCTCTTAAAAATTAAATCAGTTTTGCCTTTTTTTGAGACAGAATTTTGCTCTTGTCCCCTAGGCAATGGCACGATGTGCAATGGCCCGTCTATGGCAATGGAGTGCAATGGCACGATCTTGGCACATTGCAACCTTCACCTCCTGAGTTCAAGCAATTTTCCTGCCTCCACCTCCCCAGTAGCTGTAATTACAGGTGCCCACCACCATGTCTGGCTAATTTTTATAGTTTTAGTAGAGACAGGATTTCACCGTGTTGGCCAGGCTGGTCTCGAACTCCTGACCTCAAGTGGCCTACTCACCTCGGCCTCCCAAAGTGGTGGAATTACAGGCATGGGCCACCATACCCAGCCTCACTTTTACTTTTTAATACCTCTATTTTGTTATTCCTCTGTATTAGCACCCCACAATTTATGAGTACAAAATCATCTCTAACTCATCCTTTTTGCAGTCATCTGATGTATAATACATTGACTATTTCTAGAGAGCTTCTTTTTGAGTTTTTATTTAAATTATATAGCTTTTTTGTATTCCGGGTAATATTCTGGGTGGGTTTACAAATATTAACTTATTTCATAAAAAGGTATTATGAAGTTATCCAAATTCAAGTGTTCAAGTCCTACAGATGGTAAACGGCAGAACTGGGATTTGAACTCAGGCCTTTGGGTCTATAGCCCAGGCTCTTAGCCACAATAACCAGGAGCTACATGCTTCCCACAGGGGTCAGTCATCAGTCATGTCATAGCGGGCTGTTTTATCATACTTCAAGAGACACAAATGCTGGCAGGAAGCCTTGTGTGTGTGAGTGATGCTTGTCTACTAGTGAGCCTCTCACAGAGTGTTTGGGTAAAGACCTACACATTCAGCATGGACTCCTAAATGTCAGTATCTCAGGAGTACCCCGAAAGGAGGTGGATTGCGGTGATAAAAAGCTGGCTTCAGCATTCTGATTGCTGAGTGGAGAAATACAATAGACTTTTCATTAATTTCCATGCTTTTATTGTAGCCTTGCTCTTGCCTTTAGCTGTGCTTGGCATTCATGAGTCCTGAGACTTTCTGGCTCAGCTACTCTCTGGATTGTCCTTGCCATTTTAAGAAATCACATTACAGGAAGGGGGATGGGCAATCTAAGTGTTCCTTGCATACTTTAACTCATCTTCCTATTTTTCAGCCCTCTTCCATAGCTACCTTCAGAAATGCCCTCCACCTCTAGTTCCTGAGCCTTTGAATTTCCATGGCATGTGTGGTAGATTTCTGTTAACTGCCCTCCACTCCTCTTTGCCACCCACTCCACTTTCAGCTTTCTCTGCCTTAAGATGATCACCTCTTAGATACTGCCCTTCCAGCCCTTGATGTTTGTTGACTTCCATCTGCATTCTGCTTGTTGCCTCAGTGGGTTTCTACCCTTTTATTTAAAAAATTATCATTCTGGCCAGGTGTGGTAGCTCACGCCTATAATCCCAGCACTTTGGGAGGCTGAGGCTGGTGGATCACCTGAAATTAGAAGTTCAAGACCAGCCTGGTCGACATGTTAAAACTCTGTCTCTACAAAAATACAAAAGTTAGCCAGGCATGATGGCAGGTGCCTGTAATTATAACTACTCAGGAGGATGAGGCAGGAGAATTGCTTGAACCCAGGAGGCAGAGGTTGCAGTGAGCTGAGATCATGCTATTGCACTCCAGCCTGGGTGACAAAGTGAGACTCAATATCAAAGAAAAAAACTTATTCTATTGGAGTTGTGGGAAGAGACTATTATAAATGCATGTTTAATCTATCACACTTTATTTATTTATTTTTGAGACAGGGTCTTGCTCTGTCATTCAGGCTGCAGTGCAATGGAGCAATCATGGCTCACTGCAGCCTTGACCTCCTAGGCTCAAGCTATCCTCCCACTTCAGCCTCCCAAGTAGCCACAGGTGCATGCTACCATGCCCGGCTAATTTTTAACTTTGTTTTTGTAGAGATGAGGTCTCACTGTGTTTCCCAGACTGGTCTTAAACTCTTATGCTCAAGCAATCCTCCCACCTCAGCCTCTCAAAGTGCTGGGATTACAGGCATGAGCCACCGTGTCCAGCCTGAGCAACTACTTTTATTTATTTTTATTTATTTATTTTTATTTATTTATTTATTTTTTAAATTTTTATTGCATTTTAGGTTTTGGGGTACATGTGCAGAACATGCAAGATAGTTGCAACTACTTTTAAAAGAAGGAAACACATTATCCTTACAACAATCCAGACCTGAGCCTGTAGGTGAAGACCCCTTGAAAAAGAATGCACAATAGAAAGGCAAGGCATTTGGGAAGGATGGCTTTGTGCAGTACCTGGTATGTGACAGCAAGTCATTTCTCATCTATATGAAGAAGGTGTCACTTCACATTAGAGAAGAGCAAAAGAAGGATACGAAATGACTCTGATCTGGGAGACATAAAAGATAAGACAAGTATGGCTTAGGGAATTCCACTTCTTGGAGTTTTTCCATTTTCTAGCCTAGACCCTGATAACCCGTTTCTGGCATAAGACATAATCAGTGTCTGGAGTCCTCTCTGCATGTGAGGTCAGTTTTTATGTGCTGTAGCTATTGAAATATATTTTCAGTCCAGAGTTACTTGGAGGATGTAGCACCTGTCTTTGCTTGGATTCTGTAGGGAAAATGATTGCCTCATAGTCTTTCAAAGGGTGAACTTTCATTATGTGTAATAGACTCTGGCAATAGTGCTAGCTCAGCACCCCTTCTCTCTTCCTGAAAAATCTCTTGATGTTTTCAAGGACTGCTTCTTCCCCTATGTGGGTGCTTTAGCCAGGACAAGTCGGGTCAGTTCATTGCATCCTGTTTCGTTGCTGAGAGGGCATTTTCTTCCTCACGCCATCCTAATATGGCCTGGGAGTAGGCAGGGAACCCAAGCTCTGTCAGTCAGGCTGGACTCTGCCTGTCAGACAGGCTCTGCCCTTGTCTGATACCTTGAATTCTGAGAGTGATGCAACACCAGAAAAAAATATTTGGCAGTTATGCATCTCAACTGTTGTTCACTGATCAAATACTTATGCCTTATAAGTATATTGGCTTCTGCAGTCTCTGCTTCCAAGTCCCTAGAGATGTCTTACATGTGCTTGTATCAGTTATGGTTTTTGTTGCAAGCTACAGTACAGACTGTGGCTTTCTCTAGCAAGAACAAGGAATGTATTAGAAGGATATGGAAGCTAGAAATTGGTGGGAGGCTGAAGGACTGACTTAAAACCTGGGCATGGACCAAGCATGCTCTAGAGTGTTAAGAAGCAGGAAGCATGAAAATAAGATTTTAATAGAAACAGTCCACCAGAACAAATTTGTAGCCACTGACACATGCTGCTACGTCATTAAGCCACCCCCATAGCTACCTTGGGATTATTCTCAATTGCCCTTTTGTCTCTGCCACTCTCTGCAGATTCAAAGTGTCAGGTGGGAGGGTGGGATTTGCCAAGACTGGGTCACATGGCCGCCCACTGGTTTTGGATTCTAGACAGCCAGAAGCGGGCAGGCCCACCAAACTGCTGATTTCCACACCTAAAGATGGAAAAATCGGTTAATATAAAACCTTCATGACCAGAGACCAATTTCACATTTCATAAAGGTTTCCCTAACTTCATGTAGGTTCTGCATATTCCCAATTTCTTTCCAATAACTTCTCTTTGTTCTCCAGCCAGAAGCCTATGTCTTACACATAAGGATCCCTCTACATTGTTGTAGGTATCATTGTTCCCACCGATCTCTGTTTATTGGTGCATCTTAGAACTTTGGAAATCTTGAATTATAGACTCTGCATTTGTTCTTGACCCATCAGCTTGATTATAATGTTTAGGGGAGAAAATAACTTGTCCGTCTTTTGCTGATAGCAGTTTATCAAGGACTGGCCACAAAGAGCATTTTCCACATTGGTGGCTGAGGAGCTGGCAGTTTGCATAAAGGGTCAGCAGTGAGCAAGGTACCAGCACTTGCAGATGGGCCTATGAAATGAGTCCGTGTGGCCAATCCATTCTCACTTGGCACATTCAAACTTGAGTAATTTTCTCTGAGGGGTTCATTATAGTGGGCATAGGGAGGCAGTTTCATGAAAACATGAGCAAGAAACCGCTTTGCCATGACTATAATTTGGTTAAGGAGATGTATTCAGTTCTGGGCAACCAGAACCCCCTGTGAAGCTGTGTGTAAAATGGTCTTGTGTGTAGGCACAGATGCTAACTTTTTGGAGGAGAGGGTCCATGGTTTTTAGGAACCAATAGGGGTCCACAATACCCCAAATATCCATTGAACTGTATCGTGAATTCTGAGCTTCTTAAAAATGAAGACATGGTAATAGTGACATGACTGAATTTCTGAAAACCATTGAATTGTATGTTTAAATGGGTAACTTGCATGGTATGTGAATGATAGCTCAAGAAAGCTTTGTAAAAAGCAACACTTTAGTACTAACCTATTTTTGATCTGGGGTTTGCCTGAATGATGGGCTCATCTTGAGTCCTCAGTGAATTTGAGTATTATTGAACCTGTTGGGAAGTAATTGCCTGATACCCAAATACAGTAATTTTGTGGTGCTTCTAAGTGAGTTATTTGGCTTTCAGTCCAGGACTGAGGACCATGTTGAATCCTATGATGAGTAAAAGAAAATGCTTATTTCCTTTGGTGCCCTCCAAATGGTTATAGTTCTGATAATGGGTGAAGCTATGACTGCATTGAAAATTTAGCCAAAATATCTCCCTTTAACGAGTCTCAGTTCCCTCCAACTGGTATTTGCCACTCTGTTAAGTAATCAGGACTGAAGATATTTCGTATTATTTGGGGGGAAGTGCTGTGTAGTAATGTTGGGAACAATTGCACTCAAACTGAAACAAAAATGAGAAAAGTTAATGTGAGACCCTGCTGGGCTGCTACACAACACATCAGGCAGTTAGGGAGTCAACATAGGGAGCATTAAGTAAAAATAAGTCAAAGCTATCTAGTAGGTAGCCATAAAAATGCAAGCCTGCCTGTATCCTGTTCATGGCTAATTCTTGGGTGGCTTCCATCACAGCTGCAGAGAGTCTGAGCATGTTACCATGGCCTGGGTGGCCTTCTGACCTTGGCCTATTGCTCTGTTCCACCTGCTCCATGCCAACCGCCCCTCCTAGCCCGCCATGCTTTTTTCATCTTTGAAGCTTTGCTTATGCTCCTCAGGATCACTCCCTTCCCTTCCACCTAGCCAACCCCTCTTCTTTTTCACTCTGTAAAAGTTTCTCTGCCATTGTCTCTTCCAAGAGTCCTCCGTGGCCCTGCAGAGTGCTTGGATATTCTGCTCCCAGCTTCTCACCATCACTTCCCTTACCACCCTGTGTCATTTGTCATGCCACTTTATTACACCCATGTGTACAGGGGTGGGCAGGAGAGACTTTTTGAAGTTTTAGGGCCCTGAGTTAAGTATACACAAAAATCCTGCAACTGCTTTCTCCTGGGGTAGTAGCTACTCTTGTAGCTACCCTTGTTGAAGAGGTCAGTGAGAGCCAAGTCTGTCTGGAGATGAGGTAGAGGATGCTCAGCTGCCCCATTGAGACTTGTACTCTAGGGAACAGCTGGCTCCAGGTTCTGGAATTCAAGGGCTGTGTTCGTTTCTTAGGGCTGCCATGACAAATGATCATAAACTGGGGGACTTAAAATAGCAGAAACTTACTCTCTCATAATTCTGGAGAATTAGCAGAAACTTACTCTCTCAAAAGTCCTAAATTGAGGTAGCAGCAGGGCCATGCCCCCTCCAAAGGCTCTGAAGGAGGATCATTCTTGGTCCCTTCCAGCTGCTTCTGATGGCCAGCAATCCTTGGTGCTCCTTGGTTTATGTAACTCCAATATCTGCCTCCAAGTACACATGGCCTTTCCTCTGTGACTCTGCATGCAGATTGCCTTCCTCTTATAAAGGCACTAGCTATCGAGTTAGCCTCACATCCTAATTTGGATGTAAGGGGGATGTGGCCCACCTGAATCCAGTATGACTTCACCTTAACCTGATTGTACCTGCAAAGACCTTATTTCCAAATAAGGACACATTCACAGGTTCCAAGTAGACATGGATTTTTTGGGGGGTTACCCTTCAACCCCATGAGGAGGAGCCTATGAGCCCCTTTTTCAGATGCTCCCCCCTCACTGAATAGGTCATGCATCCCCTCATTCACCAGCTTTAAAACCCTGGAGGTTAAGAATTCCATAAATAAAATTCAGGTGCATATTGTCTAGGACAGTGCCCACCCTGCGAAGAGTAACTCTTTTATTTATGGAATTCGTGAATTCCAGAATTCTTAATATTCTTTTTTAACCCTCTTTATTCTATCTCTGAAACATATCCCACATTTATCATTCTTATCTTCTTTCCATTTCCTCCAGACCACCCTGGCTGTGGCTACCATCATCAGAAGGACTTTCTTTGATCCCCTGTTGCCCTAATGTGGCCTATCCTCTCTTCTGCCACCAGGGATATATTTGAAACTTAAATCAGGATACTACTTGGATTGACCCTTCCAAAGCCTGCCCATTGTTCCCTTACAGAAGACCCCAAAGACTTACGACTTGTGAGGCTCTATGCAGTCTAGCTGCTGCCTTCTGTCTCAGCATCACTTCCTGCCACCCCGCCTCTGGCTGTGCTCCAGCCACAGTAACACCTTTTGGTTCCTAGAACATATTTGCATGTCCTTTCCTTAGCATCTGTCCTGCCTGTCCTCCCACAACCCCCAACTCCTACCCCTTCACCAGCTAATTGACCCATCATGCAGGTATTTGCTTCAATGCTACTTTCTTGACTTAAATGCTTCCCTAACCCCTTAGTCTACCAGGGTGCCCCTATCAATCTCATTATGCCCTTTGTGGTGATGATGCACTTGTCCCTTGCAATTATGCTTCTGTGATTACCTGTTTTCTGTATGCTCACTCTGTTAGACTATTAGCTCCATGAAAGCATGGGTCATGTTATTTATAGCTATATCCTTTATATGTGGAGGAATGCCTGGCACAGAGTAAAGGCTGAAGTATTTGCAGGAATTAGTCTTAGCCATCACCTCCCATCTCCCCAGCTTTTCTTTGCCCATTAGATATTCAAGTGCCCATTCTGTGCCTGGCCTTGTGCTGTCAGGAGTCAGTAAGGCTGGTGGGAGAAATTTAATTATAGAGAATATACACAAACATTTTTGGAAGGCCTAAGGGTTTTTACTATAGTACTTGGCTGAAGACAGCCTTGTCCACTCAGTTAAATAAATTAGAGTAGAAACAGAGAGATTTGGATGTTTACCTAACTAACTTGTTTACTCATGTGGTCCTAAAATTAACCTTTGATCATTCTGAATCACTTTCTCAGGGGTAGGTCAATCAGGGATATTACCCACTAATGCTGTTTGCTTTAGGCCTTGGAAGCTGGCCTTTAATCTTGACCCTCTCGTGGTGTTGACTCAAAGCCTTTGTCATTTAATGTGTGCTGAATAAAGGCCTGTGAGGCCAGCGTGTCATGGCTGGCAGCTGCTATCTCTTTACAGCAGTCTCCTGCTCATTCACCGAATATTGTGTCTGAGTGAATTTATTCATCCATTGTTGAGTCAGGGTCTTTAGGACAGATCCCTGCAGGTGGTGACCCCAACATTGTGCAGCACTGGGGACGATAGATGTGTGGCACTCAATCTCCTTTCTGTGTTGCATTGGGATTCTCCCTTTTTTACAGAAGTGTCCTGTGGCTGGTTGGAGCAGGCCTCATGCTATAGAGAAACATGTGCATTGAACATGCACCTTGCAGCTACAGGCCCCTATGGCCTACTTTTCCATGCTGTTTTAGGTTCCTTCCTGCTTGGCCCCCAGCATGCCTATGAGACTTCTCATCTTTCAGGGACAAATCCAGGAGGAGTGGGCTGTGGCCTCAGGGACCTCCTGGAATCTGGGCATTACTGAGTTACTCTTCTCAGGGTGGGCACTGTCCTAGAAAATATGCGCCTGAATTTTATTTATGCCCTTTTATTAAAACGTGCTGGTTATTTTCTAGGTGAGGGATTGAGGCCTGCAAAGAGTTGGAGTTTCACACTGCATGGCCCAGCCCTACCTGGCCAGGGGTTTGACTCCGGAGATGATGCTCTTAGTTGCTCCACTGTCACTGTCTGGGTTCTCTGGGATGCAGACTATGAGCCAGGGTTAATACTAAGGGAGATTTTAGGGAAGTGCTCTTTGTGTCCACCTTAGGGAGGAGGTATTGTGAAGGCAGGAGAGAGGGAGAAGTTCATCATAACACAGGGCCCACAGCCTGGCTGACCCCACAGGTTGCTTAGAAGCTGGAATGGCTTGTTGGAGTGCCCTACATTGAGCCAGAATGGCCAGACCATCATTAGATGTGAGGATTGAAGAGTCCAAGGGAAATAGCAGCAGGAGGGGAGTGGCCCCTCCAGGAGGATGTGCCCTTGGGCCTCTCTGCAGCTGAGGCCATCCTGCAGGGCCTTCAGTACCTCCAGCAGCAGGGTAGCCAGCCCTTTCTGGAAGGAGGAGCCTGAGATCTCAACTACTATACTCTCTCCTTCCTCTACCCCCATACATTCTAGCTGCCCTTGTGATCTGCCATGGGAAACTTGTCTTGTCTCCTCCCACCTTCTGGAAGAGCTTAGAAGTCATTTTTATCTAGGAAATCAAATGTAATTCTTCATCTATATCAGGGCATGGCAAACTTGTTTTGTACATATATTGTTCTAATGTACATTCTGCAAATATACATTTACAGAATGTACGTATATTCTTCACAGTTACATCTAAATTGGCATTTAAGAAAATGAAACGGTCCTGTTCCTTCTCTGTGTGACCAGCTAGGCACCATTAAGTTCTTGCTTTGTGCCAGGCTCTAAATAAGGCTTTGCATAGCGTCTTTTTCTTTTCTTTCTTTCTTTCTTTCTTTCCTTCTTTCTTTCTTTCTTTCTTTCCTTCTTTCTTCTTTCTTTCCTCCCTTTTCTTTCTTCCTTCCCCTTCCTTCCTTCCTTTCTTCCTCCTTCCTTTCTTTCTTTCTTTCTTTCTCTTTCTTTCTTTCCTTTTCTTTCTTCCTTCCTTCTTCTTTCTCTTCCTTCCTTCCTCTTCCTTTCTTCTTTTTTCTTTATTTTTTCTTTCTTTCTTCCCTTCTTTCTTTCTTCCTTCCATCCCCTTCCTCCTTCCTTTCTTTCTTTCTTTTTTCTTTCTTCTTCTCTTCTTCCTTCCTTCCTCTCTTTCTTTTTCCTTTCTTCCCTCCTTCCTTCCTTCCCTTTCTTTCTTCTTCCCTTCTTCCTTCCTTTCTTCCCTCCTTCCTTCCTTCCCTTTCTTTCTCTTTCTTTCATTCATTCTTTCTTTTTCTTTCTTCCCTTCTTCCTTCCTTTCTTTCTCTCTTTCTCTCTCTCTTTCTCTCTCTCTTTTTCTTTCTCTCAGTTCAGCAGTACAAGGGCAGGTTTGTTACACAGGTAAACTTGTGTCGGGGGATTTGTTTCTAGTAGGAGATACAGGGAGCTAGGTTTAACAGCTGTAGAATCAGACCCAGGACAGAATTCTATTATTTCCTGCTCACTATTTGTGTAGCTCCCAGCAATTTGGTAAACTTTTCTAAACCTTGGTTTTGTCTTATAAAACACTGGTGCATTTTGTCTCGTGGGGGTTTGTACAGGTTATTCCATCACCTAGGTATTAAGCCTAGTATCCGTTAGTTACTTTTTCTGATTCTCTCCCGCCTCCTACCCTCCACCCTCCAAAAGGCCCTAGTGTGTGTTGTTTCCCTTATGTGTCCACGGGTTCTCACCATTTAGCTCCCACTTACAAGTGAGAACATGCAGTATTTGGTCTTCTGTTTCTGCGTTACTTTACTAACAATAATGGCCTTTAGTTTTATCTGTGTCCTGCAAAGGATGTGATCTTGTTCTTCTTTAAGTCTGTGTAGTATTCTGTGGTATATATGTACCACATTTTCTTGATCCAGTCTATCATTGTTGGGCATTTAGGTTTATTCCATATCTTTGCTGTTTTGAATAGTGCTGCAATGAACATACATGTGCTTGTGTCTTTATAACAGAATGATTTATATTCCTTTGGATATATACTTAGTAAAGGGATTGCTGGGTCAAATGGTATTTCTGCTTTTAGGTCTTGAAGAATCATCACACTGTCTTCCACAATGGCTGAACTAATTTGCACTCCCACCAACCATGTAAAAGTGTTCCTTTTTCTCCACAACCTTGCCAACATCTGTTATTTTTTGACTTTTTAATAATCACCATCTGACTGGTGTTAGATAGTATCATATTGTGGTTTTGATCTTCATTTCTCTAATGATCAGCGATGTTGAGCTTTTTTTCATACGCTGTTGGCTGCCTGTATGTGTTCTTCTGAAAAATGTCCGTGACCTTTGCCCACTTTTTTAATGGAACTTTTTCCTTGTAAATTTGTTTAAATTTCTTATAGTGCGTAGGGTATTTCATAGAATCCTCACAACTCCATGAAACGGGATGCACCAATTTTTCATAAGATAAAACCAAGTTTAGAAAGTTTACCAAATTGCTGGGAGATACACAAATAGCAAGAAGGAAATCATAGAATTATGTCCTGGGTCTGATTCTACAGCTGTTAATCTTTCTCCCTTTACCTTCTATTAGAACAGGATTCCTGCCTGCACTTCCTCAGAACACTTCTGACTGTGTGCAGTTTCCTTCCTGGGGGAAGTTGGCTGGGAAGGGGAGTGAGCATTGTGGTCATTGTGTGTCACTGGTGAGCAATTACACCACCAACTAGATTAGGACCAGCACACGTTGGTCAAATATGCCCATGGCTCTTGAGTTAAGAATGGTTTTGACGTTTTTATTCATTTATTTATTTTTGACTTTTAGGTTTGAGGGTACATGTGAAGGTTTGTCACATAGGTAAACATGTGTCACAGGGGTTTGTTGCACATATTATTACATCACCCAGGTATTAAAGCTCAGTACCCAATAGTTATCTCTTCTATCCCTTTCCCTCCTCCCACCCTACTGAGTCAAGTAGACCCAGCATCTGTTTTTGCCTTCTTTGTTTTTGTAAGTTTCTATCATTTAGCTCCTGGGTTTTAACATTTTTAAATGGCTGAGAATAAAAATCAAAAGAAGACTACTTTGTGACACCTGAAAATTACACGATATTGACATTTCAGTGCCCATAAATAAAGTTTTATTGGTACACACCCATGCTCATTTGTTTACATGCCATCCATGGTTGCTTTTCTGCTATGGCAGCAAAGTGAAGTACTTTCAACAAAGACTGGATGGCTTGCAAAATATTTGCTATCTGGCCCTTTGCACGAAAATTTTGTTGATTCCTGATCTCAGATGAAGAATCATGTTTGATCTCTCAGATAAGAATGACTTTCTAAGCTCTTCTGGGAGGTGGGAGAGATGGAACACTTTTCAGAGGGCAGCTGGATACAAAGTTTGATGAGTTAAATTATGTATGTGCTTGTATGCATTGTTCTGGAACATTCTCTGCAGAAACCAGGTACTTGCTTTTCAATGGGTCTTGAGTTCATGTCTCTGTGTTGGCTGTGCTCTGATGAATGTGTGCTTTTCCTGCAAGCTCCTGCCTTGAAGCCTGATGTGTTTCTATTAGATCATGTTTGTCTCCAGGTGCTGGCAACCCTGAGCAGCTTTGTCAGTACAGGCTGGTTGTCAGTTTGACAGCTCTTGCCATAGCAGATCAAAGCAGCATTACTTAGTGATTAGCACAAGGATCTTCTACTCAATACACCATTGAAGAGCTGCCATATACCAAGCCATGCACTAGGTGCTGAGGGCATGAAGGTGAGTGACAGCTACTGTTCTTAGGCCTTCACTACCCAGAGTGCTGGATGGGACATCAGAGGATTCCAGGATTCTTTGGTTGTAGGCAACAGAAGAAAATTATGGCTAATCTCAGCCAAAGACTGTGCATAGGGAGGCTATGAAATAATTCACAGGAGAAGTTCAGCAGCCAGCATCAGAAAGGACAGGGGTACACAGCTCTGAGGACCTAAAGAGAGGAAATATAGACAGTCTCTTCTAGAGTCTATTCCATTGGGACAAATTTGTTCTCACCATTTTTCTCAACTTGATCAATATCAGGTTGCCTCAGCGTGAGAATTTGACTTGACTTCAGCCCTGTGTCCACTTCTTTGGCTAGAAGAGAATGGGACTTTTGATTGACAGTGTGCCAAGGCTATTGCAGGAGTGCAGGGAACTTCCCAAAGGATATGAAAAGAGTAAGTGTTGTTGGGCAAAGAAAACTAGGTTCTGTAAGTCCTACACATTAGGGAAGCACAGAGGAAGATGCTCAACCCAACCTGGTAAGTCAGGGAAGACTTCCTGGAGGAGGAAACAACAAAGCTGAAACCAGATTGACAAGCAAAGTTAACCAAGGGAAGGGGCAAGAAGGAAAATAAACATTACAGGCCAAGAGAATTACAGACGCAAAGGCCTGGAGCTCAGGGGCATTACTGTTGTCTCCAGAATGAAAGCTCTTCCCTGCAGTCTCTAGGAGTGATGGCTCACTTTGCTCAAAGACTTGTACTTTTAAGGATCAGAGTCCACCCTCCCTCCATCCCCCTAGAGTCCTTGAGCTTCCTGAGGTCAACTGAGCATCATGAAAAACCTCAGGCTGTGACTCCCTCCCTTCCAGAGAGTCTGCAGGCTTAAATGAAACCTTGAACCTCCTGCACTAAGGGCTGATAAGAAAAAAAAAATGCCAGGGCAGCCTTGAGCATTTTTATTGCTTCTCTCTGGCTCCAGTCAAGGAGGCCTCCAGTTGAGAGCTGCCTGAACTGATTCACACTGGCCTTAGTCACAAATTGTGGTTTGACATTTATAGCAGCCACGATACACATGTATCGATTATTTAGAAAAAGAAATGAAGAGATGGCCAAGCAACTGCCTCCTTAAACATTTGCTCTTGTCACATTTCATCCTGATGAAAGAGGGGGCTCAAACTGAGAAAGGGGGACAAAGCATCATCCCTAGTTTAGATCTCGTTCTTGTCTTGGGAGATAGCCAGCGGCTTTTATTCACCATCTTTGATTAATCAGTTCCTCTTTATTCATGTGAAAAATCCACAATCACCCAGGGGCTCCTTGGAAAGATTTATTGTTCTTTGTAGCCTGGGCTCCGTTGCTTCTGTTTTGTGTTCCTGGGGCTGGTGAAAGTGAAGTCACTGTCTCTGTGCTGGCTGAGCTTTGATGAATTAGCTCTTCTCTTGAAAACTATGTATCTCTGATTAACCTGATGAGTTTGCTTCCTCCCTTCCCCTTGGTCATTAGGAGGTTGTTCCTTCCATGCTAACTGGTGGGAGCTGTGGGGAGGAGTTTGTGCCTCCTTTCCATTCAGAAAGCAATTGGTCATGCAATTACAGTCCAAGATTCTTCTGATGGAGAGAGCTCAGAGGTAAAAAACAAAACCCACAGGAGCACCAACCTTAGAATGGAAAGAAGCCCAGTGAATGCCTGCGGTGGAAGACATGAATGGTGCCTTGAACTATGGTGGCTGTGCCCTTCAGTGCCATGTGGGAGGGAGGCAGGCCCCTCCACTTCCCCCAGCCAGCTTGATTGGTGCTGGCAAGGTTTGATCAGATTCTGGCCAAGCTCTTCTTTAACTTGGACATGTCACTGACTCTCTGTGACATAGCTACCCCCTATAAAATGAGGGGATTGAATTAGATACACGTGTCAGTCTGCTCAGGCTGCCATAACAGAATGCCACAGACGGGGAGGGGTCTTAAATGACAGAAATTAATTTTGTCACAGTTCTAGAGGCTGAAGTCCAGGACTGAGGTGCAGGCAGGGTTGCCTTCTGGCGAGTCCTCTCTTTCTGGTGGGCAGGCGGCTGCCTTCCTCTCCTCCCTTGTCTTCTCTGTGTGCTTGCTCCATCCCCTGCCTCTGTGGCTTCTCAGGAGGACACTATTGGGTTAGGGCCCCACCGTATGACCTCATTTAACCCTCATTACCCCCTTGTAGATTCCTTCTGCAAACACACTGGGGATTAGGGCTTTTAAATACATACTTTTAAGGTGCTGCTGTTCATTTAGTGCACTACATATTATTCTAAGTGAATCAAAAATTGACTGAGAATCGGGTGAGGAAAGTAAAGGCACAAAGGTTAAGAGGAAGGAGGACTTCACATTCTTCTAGGAAGCAACCTTCACCTTCCATGAGCAAACATTGTTTGATCACAGCCAGAATGTAACAGATGGTATTCACTCAGCTGGCATTCTGGGAGAGTAACTATTGCATTTGAGGACTTCTGAGGTCGTCCAGAATCTGAGATTCTTCTTCAGAACATTTCCCAGGCTGTAGCAATCCACACTGCCAGTCTTCTATCTCCTGAAAGAACTGACAGAAGACATGGCATGATTCTGAGTGTCTGACGGGTCACAGTGGACAGAGACTGAGGGCTTGGTTCAACATCCTCTCTGCCTGCTGCTGCCCTGTAGTGCCTGCAGGTGGGCGGCACACATGCTCTGTCTGAGAGGGCAGAAAGACACCCTCCAGGAGCTGAGCCCCAGCAAGGTGTGCCCTCTGATGGCAGGTCCCTCTGATGGCCTGCCTGCTACCCACAGACACCCCACTTCTCTGGGGATACCATGTGGCTCTGTCAATGGCATGACATTGATGATAGAATTAGCATCAGCACTGAGTTAAAACCTCAAATACAGAAATCTTCTCTTAAAATGGCCTGCTTTTAATTCTGCATTTAACATATTGTAATATCCGTGATGGTCTTCCAAAATAAGAGTCAAATCTTGGAAAGGTCATGTGAGTAACTGAAAACTATGGAGAATGGGGAACCTGAGGCAGCAGGACTCAAGACACCCTCCAGCCTCAGCTTCCCAGGTGGAGAGTATTTTTAAATGATGGTCTTTTTGTTCATAGTTGAGAAAAAGCAATTATTAGTGAAGTTAAAAATAATATACTTAGTTTCAAATATCTTTAGGAGATGAAAGAAGACAGAGAAGCACTTTCTCAATTATTTAATTATATCATTTAACCATCTTAAAAATATTCTGGGTCAAGCACAGAGGCTCAGCACTTTGGGAGGCTGAGGCAGGAGGATTGCCTGAGGCCAGGAGTTCATGGCAAAACCTTGTCTCTACTAAAAATGCAAAATATTAGTGGGACGTGGTAGATGGAGCCTGTAATCCCAGCTACTTGTGAGGCTGAGACAGGAAAATAGCTTGAATGCTGGAGGCAGAGGTTGCAGTGAGGTGAGATTGTGTCATTGCACTCCAGCCTGGGCAACCAAAAGCAAAACTCCATTAAAAAAAATCTGCTCCAACATGGAAGGTTTGAGGTTTGTTTGAAAATACATTGGTAGAGGGTTTGCAGGGGTTGGGGGTGGTAGTGGGGGATTGCTGGTTTTTAGTGTTGCCATTTTTTTAGTTTTCGTCATTTTCACACCCCTAATTCTTATATCAGAAATGTGAACTATACAGATAAGTGACTCAGTTTTTCTCTTTACTTAAAAATTGAGTATTCTCATATTATGTGATTATAGGCAAATGTTTTGAGGTTGTGTGCATCTGTACTTAGTATTTGCTATAAAAACTAATATAATGAGATGCATTGCTTCCAGGATGTAATGAGTACACATTAAAACTCATGTATTATTTCATATTCATACAAATGAGGGTACACCCAGACAGGATCTTAGAGAAAGACAAAGAGAATGTAGCTGAGGAAGGCAGAGAGCAATGTCTATAAATGATTATTAAAACAACTGTTTACTAAAAATTAGTAAAGTTGTTTTGTGATACATATATAGTGAATGAAATTACTATTGTTTCCATATAAAGAAACTGAAAATCAGAAAATTTAAATGATTGGCCTTTGCCAAAAAGAAATAACAAGATTTAAATGCAAGGAGAAGGAGCACAGGACAGAGGGATCCATGTGTCCCTAAGCTCGGCATAGTGGGTGTTCTAATGGGTGCTACTTTGTTTTACCTTCATGGTCACCTGGCAGGACAGGTGTGGCAACTCAGAGTTGAAGCCAAGTCTCAGGGACCCATGTCCAGGAGCGACAACACCCAGGGAACCTCGTGCTGGGCTTTGAGGTGGGAGGTTCACCCCAGGATGCCCAACTCTTAGCCTCACACATTTCTCATGTCCTCATCCTGATCGTACATTTCCGATGCTAATTTTGCAATTCATCTTAGTAATGCCTTTGCTTGTGGTCTTGAAATAAATAGTTTTCCAAAATAAGGGCATGTGATGGGAAATCATAAGTCTACTGAATGTGCTGATAGGCAGAACTATGGATTAAGACTCCTCATCACACTGGCTAATCTGGAGCCACAGAGAATGGAGGCAGAAATACCCCCTTACAGAAGATATGAGGAAATCGAATGTGAGTATCATAATTGTGTTTTCACCACCATTCTATTCCTTGATCAGTGGAGGTAATCACTCAACACAGTTAAGACAGCTAAATCACATTACCAATCTGCTCAAATTTGCCTGGCATATTAACTGCCTCTTCAGGACTTAGGACCTAGCTGGTCTGGCAGCCTCCACCCTCAGCAAAGTTGCACCACTGCCTACACACATACCCACAGTTTAAGCAGTTACAGACACAGCTGATGTTGATTACCACCAAATAAATCACACAGAGACTATACTTTCATGCCCACCCAGAACCAAACCAAATCACCCTAGCCAATTGACACTACAGAACACATTTACAAGAAAAAGTCCCAGCAGAAACTTCAACTCACCAGCAGAAAATTTACAGGTCAGGAGAAAATGGAATGGTATAGTGAAAGTACTGAAAGAAAAAAGATCCATGACAGCCAAGAATACTATATCCAGCAAAGCTATCTTTCAAAACTGAAGGAGAAATACATCTTTCCCAGATAAGCAGAAACTCATAATTCATTACTACTAGACCAGTCTTACAAGAAATACTTAAGAAAGTCCCACTTCTAGAAGCAAAAGCAGATAATTTACCTCATGTTAACACATGAAAGTAAAAACTCACTGGTAGAGCAGATACACACACATACACACACACACACACACACACACACAAACCTGTAATCTCTCTGTCTCTCTGCTCAAAAAGTTAGTTTTTGAAAGGATAGACTATTTATCCTTTCAAATATATATATACATGAGAAAGAGAAAAATTTCAATTCTCACCCTTATAAGAAATCCCACAAAAATTACAAACATAAACAATGAGAGGCAGAAAGGGAAAAAAGATATGCAAAACAACCAGGAAAACAATTAACAAAATAGCAGGAGTAAATTCTCTTCTATAAATAACCTTGAATGCAAGTAGATTAAATTTCTTAAAAAATATACACTGATTGAATACATTAAAAATAAGATTCAACTGTATTCTGCCTGCCAACTATATGCTGTCTAGCACTTATCCTGTAAAAATGCATATAGACTGAAAGTAATGGGATGAAAATTGTATTTCAGAAAAATGTAAATCAAGTATAAGAAGGAGTGGCTATATTTATATCAGATAAAACAGACTTTGTGTCAAAAACTGTAAAAAGAGAAAAATGGAATTGTATAATGATAAAGGGACCAATTTGGAAGGAGAGCTTAACAATTATAAATACATATAAATCAACACCAAAACACTCAGATATATAAAGCAAATATTAGTAGATCTAAATGAGGAGACAGATTCCAAATATAATAAGAATAGCTGGGAATTTTAATACCCCAATATCAGCATTAGAGATATTATAAAGACCAAAAGTCAACAATGAAACATTGAATTTAAACTGCACTACCAAACAAATGAGCCTAACAGATAAGAGAGTGAGTCAATAAAGAAATTTAAACATTTAAAAATTTGTAAAACAAATTAAAATAGAAACACGACATACCAACCATGCAACACAGCAAGAGCAGAACTAAGTGGGGGCACTTATAGCAATAAACATTTACATACAAAAAAGGAAGATTTAAAATAAAAAACCTAAAGAGGCACTCTAACAAACTGGAAAAGCAAGAACAAACGAAACCAAAGATTAGTGGAGGGAAAGAACAAATGAGGATTAAAGCAGAAATAAACAATATAGAGACTAAAAAAAGATCAACAATAAGTTGGTTTTTGAAAGGTTAGACAAAATTTTTAAACTCCTTGCTAGTCTAAGAAAATGAAAGAGAAGATCCAAATTTATAAAATGAGAAACAAAAAAGGAGACATTACAACTGATACTACAGATATGCAAAGGCTCGATAAAGACTCATAAACAACTAGACGCCAACAAATTTAAAAAATCTAGCGGACATATACAACTTACCAAAATTAAACAAGGAAGAAATAGAAAATCTGTGCAAATCAGTAACAGGTAATAAGATTGAAACAGTAATTTAAAAAAATCTCCCAACTAAGAAAATCCAGGACTGGGTGCCTTCATTGCTGAATTCTACCAAACATTTAAAGAGCTAACACCAGCTGTTCTAAAATTATTCAAAAAACTTGATGAGGAGAGAATTCTTTCAAATTCAGTCTATGAGGCCAGCATTAACCTGGTATCAAAACCATACAAGGACACATACACACAGAAAACGAAACTACAGACTGATGAATCTTGATGAAAAATCCACAACAAAATGCAGACTGAATCCAACAGCATGTCTAAAAGATGATATAACATGATCAAATGGGATTTATCCTGGAAAATACAAGGATGATTTAACATATGCACAGTAACAAACATGATATATCACATTAAAAGAGTGAAAGACAAAAACTCTATGATCATCTCAATAGGTTCAGAATTAGCATATAATACAATTCAAAGTTCCTTCATGGTAAAAAAAAAATTCCCAACAAAGTATATATAGAAGAAATATGCCTCAACACAATAAAGGTCATATATGACAAACCCAGAGCTATCATCAATGGGGAAAAGTTGAAAGCTTTTTCTCTAAGAAATGCAATAAGGTAAGGATGTTTACTTTTACCATTCTTACTTAACATATACTGAAAGTCCAAGCCAGAGTAATTAAGGAAAGAGAAAGAAATAAAGGACATAGAAATTGGAAGGGAGGAAGTCAAATTTTCTCTGTTTGCAGATGAACTGGTCTTATATATAGTAAAACCCAAAGACTTCACCGAAAACTTCTTAGAACTGATAGACAAATTCAAGAAAGAAGTAGGATACAAAATAAGCATACAAAAATCAGTACTATTTCTGTAAATGCACAATGAACTAGCTTAAAAAGAAATCAAGAAAGCAAATCCATTTACAATAGAAACACAAAATTAAAATGCCTAGGAATAAATTAACTAAGGTGGTGAAAGATCTCTGCAATGAAAATAAAACTCTGATCAATTAGACTGAAGCAGACAAACACGCAAAGAAATGGAAAGACATCCTGTGTTCATGAATTGGAATAATAAATATTGTTAAAATTACCATAAGCAATCCCTATCAAAACACCAGTGACATTCTTCACACAAATAGAAAAATATCCTAAAATTCATATAGAACCACGAAATACCTCAAGTAGCCAATCAATCCTGAGCAGATAGAACAAAGCTGGAGGCATCACACCACCTGATCTCATAATAAACCACAAAGCTATAGGAACCCAAACAGCATGTTACTGGCATAGAAACAGACAGACCAATGGGACAAAATAGAGAATGCAGAAATAAATCTGTGTTATTTACCACCAGCTGACTTTCAATAAAGGCAGCAAGAACATACATTGTGGAAAGGAGAGTCTCTTAAATAATCTGAATGTTTATATGCAAGAGAATGAAACTGGACCCATATGCCACACCATACACAAAAATCAACTCAAAAGTGAAATAAAGATCTAAATGTAAGACCTTAAACTGCGGAGCTACTAGAAGAGAACAAGGAAAAATACTTCAGGACATTGATCTAAGTAAAAAACTTATGGATGAAACTTCAAAAGCACAGGCAACAAAAAGAAAGGTAGACAAATGGAATTATATCAAACTAAAAGGCTTCATTACATGAAAGAAAACAATCAACCAAGGAAAGAAAATTTACAAAATGGGATGAAATGTTTGCAAACTATTATCTGACAAGGAATTGCTATCCAGAATATACAAGGAACTCAAACAAATCATGGCAAAAAAAATCTATTTTAAAAATGGGCAAAGAACCTGCACAGACACTTCTCAAAAGAAGACAAACAACAAGTAAATGAAAAAAATCACCTGGCTAATAGATAAATGAAAAAATTCTCAATATTACTGGTGACCATGGAAATGCAACTCAAAGTCACATGAGGTATTATCTTATCCTAGTTAGAATGGCTATTATCAAAAATACAAACAATAACAGAAGAAAAGTAAACTCTTTTACCCTGTGGGTAGGAATGTGAATTAGTACAAACTCTATGGTAAACATTATAGAGGTTCCTCAAAAAACTATAAATAGAGCTACCATATAATCCAGCAATCCCACTACTAGGTATATATCCAAAGAAAGAAAAATGTGTGTACTGAAGAGATATCTGGACCTCCATGTTTATTGCAGTATCATTCACAATAGCTGAGGTATGGAATAAACCTAATTGTTGATCAACAGATAAATTAATTAAAAATGTGATGTATAAGTTGGTTCTAAGTCTTTGCTATTGTAAATAGTGCTGCAATAAACATACCTATGTGTATGTCTTTATAGTAGAATGATTTATAATCCTTTGTTTATGTACCAAGTAATGGAATTGCTAGGTCAAATGGCATTTCTGGTTCTAGATCCTTGAGGAATCGCCACACCGTCTTCCATAATGGTTTAACTAATTTACACACCTACCAACAGTGTAAAAGTGTTCCTATTTCTCCACATCCTCTCCAGCATCTATTATTTTCTGACTTTTTAATAATTGCCATTCTAACTGGCCTGAGATGGTATCTCACTGTGGTTTTGATTTGCATTTCTCTTATACCCATGATGATGAGCTTTTTTACATATGTTTGTTGGCCACGTGTCTTCTTTTGAGAAGTGTCTGTTCTTATCTATTGCCCACTTTTTAATGGGTTTGTTTGTTTGATTTCTTGTAAATTTGTGTAAGCTCCTTGTAGATTCTGAATATTAGACATTTGTCCATCAATGATAGACTGGATAAAGAAAATGTGGCCCATATACATCATGGAATACTATGCAGCCATACAAAAGAATAAGTTCATGTTTTTTGCAGGGATATGGATGAAACTGGAAGCCGTCATTCTCAGCAAACTAACAGAGGAAACAAAAACCAAACACTGCATGTTCTCACTCATAAGTGGGAGTTGAACAATGAGAACATACGGACACAGGGAGGGGAACATCACACACCAGGACCTGTCAGGGGATGAGGGGTAAGGGGAGAGAGAGCATTAGGACAAACACCTAATGCATGTGCAGCTTAAAACCTAGATGATGGGTTGATAGATGCAGCAAACAACCATAGCACATGTATACCTATGTAACAAACCTGCATGTTCTGCACATGTATCCCAGAACTTATATAAAAATAAAAGTGGTACACACACACACACACACACACACACACTGAAATGCTATTCGGCCACAAAAAAAGACTGAAATCCTGTCATTTGCAGCAACATAGAGGAGTCTGGAAGACATTCTGTTAGGAGAAACAAGCCAGGAACAGAAAGAGAAATATTGCATGCCCTCACTCATACGTGGAAGCTAAATAAGTTGATCCCACAGAAAGAGAGGGAAGAATAGTGATTACCAGAGGCTGAGAAGGGTCAGGAGCATGGGAGCACTAGGAGTAGGTTGGTGAATATGCAAAATTCAAAATGCAAAATTAAAGCCAGATAGGAGGAATATGTTCCAGCATTGTAGAGTGTATAGCATTGTATAGCATTGTAGGGTGATTATAGATAACAATTTATTCTATGTCTTCAAATAGCTAGAAGACAGGTTTGGAATGTTCCCAACTTGAAGAAATGTTAATTGCTGGAGGTGATGGATATGATAATCACTGATTTGATCATTGCACATTATACACAGATGTTGAAATACCACACCATAACCCATAAATATACACAATTATTTGTCCATTAAAAAATAATAACAGAGAATAACAAAAGGAAATATATGTGTGGTAGGCAGGATGATGCCCCCTGCCCCAAAGATGTCGATGATCTGGTCCTGTAACCTGTGAACATATCAGGGAACCTGGCAAAAGAGAATTAAGTTTGCCAGCAGAATCAATGTTGTGAATGAGCTGACCTTAAAATAGGGAGTATGCTGGATTACTCAGGTGGGCTCTACTCACATGAGCTCTTCAAAAGAAGAAGAGGGAGGCAGCTGGAGGGCTGGAGGAACACTGCCTGATGACTGAACGTTCTACTGCCACCATTGCTGATGCAGTGGGAGCCATGAGGATGCAGCTGGCCAGGCCTTGCAGATGGCTCACAGAATCCAGGCAGAAGGATACCGGGGTGAAGGCTTGGGGGAGGGAAGAGCTACTGCCCCTGAGAAGGAGGTCCTTGTTATGCCATGGGCAGATGCTTGGTGAATTCGTGGCAAGGAGAGTGTGAACACCATGAGACAAACGTTGAGCTGAGAAGAATTCCAAGCAAAGTGTGGAGATGATAGCCTGTTTCTCCTTGCTGCTGCCTATAGTAAATGCAAGAAGAGAAAGATAAATTGAGGGAAAAATTGTCAAACAATTTTTGATAACTAAATCTTGATAATTTCGAAAATGCTCACACTCTCCAGATTGTGAAACACACTAGAATTAAGGTTTTACTGGAAAGAGACCTCCAGAGAAGAAGCTGAGGTGGCAGTACAACCTTTCACTAAAACCCCGGAAAGACCAAAGGTTGGGGTGGTCGGTCACTCAGGGGCTCTTTGAAGCGATTAAGAGTGTGGCCTAGGTCTCCTTCAATCAAACCATAGAGCACCGAGGACTCTAGAGGCTTGTCCCTGGACCGCCTTGGCAAAAGCCAAACAGAGGTGGACCTTGTGGGGGAGACATACAGACGAGCCCCTTGTCTAAAAGCGAGAGTCCCAGGGTTCTAGAATTCTGGATCAGCAGAAACACTGCCAGCTGGACCTAGAAGGAACAGAGAGAGGACAACATGAAGGTAGGCAGGAAACAGACAAATCAAATGACTCAGCGGCAAATAAGCACGAACTTTCACAGTAAAGGAAAAACACTCTGGGCAGAGCCAGTGGTGGGGATGAGTCCCAGACCTCAGAACCCAATGCAGTTTCTCATTTTGAAATTGCTTGTGACCAGTCATTCCTTTTTTCTTCCATTTTCTCCCCTGTAAATCAGGATACCTAACTAATACCCTGTGCTCGTGACATCATTGTGTTTTGAGATCAGATAGTTTGTTTTCTGGTTTTCCAGGTCCAAAGATAGAAAGGGTGGGTTACACTCAGACCCCCACTCATGCCTGACATAGTTGATGGGTAATGGAAACTAACAAGGTGCTTTGGGAAAAGGCAATACAACCTAGATTCCAAACTGCTATTTTCACTGAGTGGATGTTCAACAGTTTCTTTCCTGCCTACTTATCCAAAGTAGGATGTGCAAATGCACAGCTGTGTCATTTACTTATAGGTAGTGGTTGCTAATATGACTTTTAATAAACAGCATTTTATTAAATTTAGCAAATCCATCCTGATCATCTTTATGAAATTTCATTTTCGTTTTAGAATAAAAATAGAATCATGTGAATTCTTCCTACAAAGGATCATGTCATAATCTTACATTTTACTAAGGTTGTTTGTATCAATTAGAACAAAGTCCTTTACATGTAAATTTTAGACTGGCACAGCCTCATAGAAGCTTTGGGAGTGAAAATGAACCCAGCAGTATTATCCCATGTCATAGAAGAGGAAATATTCAGAGGAGAGAAAAGCGCGCTTGAGCAAACATTGCAAGTTTGTGCCTGGCTTGGCAGTGGAATGCACGTTTGCTGACTTGGACTTCTTGACTCATGCATCTGCCATTGCCAAATTTTTCTCTCATGACCTTGAGCAACATTCTAGCCTGTTCCACCCCTGAGGGAACTGGTCCCAACATCTTGGAAATGTTTATTATACAGAACATCTACATTAGGTACTAAAACAATAAAACTCTGGAGTTATTATATTATATTGTGCCCACAAATGGCATAATTACAAAACAATCCCTAATTCCATGGAGTTCAAAGAGGTCAAATGTTTAACTGAAATGGAATATTTGAGCTAAATTGCTGGTGCAGTACTTCAATAATATTGAAGTACTAATAAATACATTAAAAGACTGTTAGCAAAAGTACTTCCTGCTGAAGAATGATCATCTGAAGGACAACGTTAGCTCATTTTGTAATATGCAGAGAGTGTTGTTTCAAGCTAATTAAATGCCATGCATTTTTGATAGCACTTAACAATATGTGGTTAATTATTATTATGCAGGGTTTGTTCTATAGCATTAATTATGATGAACTCATTTGGCTTTTATAAGGACAGGGAGTGTGCTGGTTTGGGAAGTGCAGTGCTTATGATGTTTTGTTGTAATTTAGATTTGAATTATTAAACTTTGGAGCTTTACAGAAAAAAAAGCAAAGAGTTTTCAAATAGACCCTAACATTGAGTCAAAAAATACAGTTTAGGAAATAATCTTACTAGGTTTGACATTTTTATAAGATTTACTCCTGCCGGGCACAGTGGCTCACACCTGTAATCCCAGCACTTTGGGAGGCTGAGGTGGGTGGATCATGAGGTCAAGAGATCAAGACCATCCTGGTCAATATGGTGAAACCCCATCTCTACTAAAAATACAAAAAATTAGCTGGGCATGGTGGCGCGTGCCTGTAATCCCAGCTACTCAGGAGGCTGAGGCAGGAGAATTGCCTGAACCCAGGAGGCAGAAGTTGTGGTGAGCTGAGATCGTGCCATTGCACTCCAGCCTGGGTAACAAGAGCAAAACTCCGTCTCAAAAAAAAAAAGAGAGAGAGAGAGAGATTTACTCAACATTCAAGAGTGTCTTTGTGATGTAAACCACTGTGAGAAGTGCACACATGTACGGAGCCACACCACCTGGACTCAAGGACTCTGCTGCCTGTGCAAGCTGGAGAGATTCCAACAACCCAGTCCACACTCACGTGAACTCTTCACCATGAACCGTGTCTCTCTTGGAGTCCTTTTTCTCCAGGAGGACACAAAGATTCCCTCGCTTGCTGGGGCAGTTCTTACATCCTGGGTCAAGGATCCTCCTCCCCCCGAAGAGGATTGAGAACATACATGCGTCAGAATACAGCCCCAGACACCCTGATTCACTGGGTCTGCAGTGGCATTTGAAAATGGTGTTTTCAGAAGTAGGCAAGTGCCTGGGGCCTGGAAGTGGGTACGGGAAGTGGCTGCAGATGGCACCAGCTGTCTTTCTAGGGTGATAAAGGTGTCTATAAATTCAATGGCAGTGGTTTTTGCACAGCTCCGTGGACTTACTAAAAATCTTTGATTTTTACATCCAAAATGAGCACATCTGATGGTCTGTAAATTACAGCTCAACACAGCACCTGAATGACTGTAGTGGTGGGGTGGGCAGCCTCACGCCCTGCACAGGGAGGGGTGTGGGTTGGGGGCTCCACTGCAGCCTTCTAGCCCATTGTCTGTGCCCCCTCACCTGCTTACCTCCTTCCCGGGTGCAAAGAAGAACCTTGGTGCACAGAGCTCTCCAGATCTGCCCAGAACACAGTTGCCTCCCTCCTCAGTCTTGCTAGACAGTGGCCAAGGGGCGTTGAGCTCCCAGATGGAAGCTGTGCTCTGCCGTGCACTGCTGCAGCTGGAAGCGCCCTCGGATCAGACCTGATTGTGGCCTGCAGATCTTGCTTTAAGGTGTCTTTTGTTCACACAGTACATATATGTAAGTAAAGGGCGGTGAATTCTAGCAACATGTAGTGTCATAAACTTTTCATTGAAATGCAGCATAGACACCAGGCAGCAACTACCTGGGAGCAGTGTTTCAAAAGAGCTAGAGGCTGCTGTGGTGTCAGGCTGGAGGGACATGGGAAGAGAGGCTGCGTGTGAGGTCAGCATAACTTCAGTTACAAAAGGAAACCCCATTGCTGAAGGTGAAGCCCACATACGCAGCGTCAGATTTCCTAAATATCCTGTATTGTCCACAGCACCCCCTCCTTGTTTAAACCCTGGGACACCATACCACGCATGGCCACTTCCACTCCCCATCTTAAAACAGTGATCCTGATCACCCTGCTCTGAGATGTTGGGGGCTACACGGCAGCCTCATGGTGAAGCAAAGATGCCAAGGGTCATTTTTGAACCTCCTGCTAACAAAATGATTTAACAGGGCATGTTGCAGAAACTCTTCTCTATGGTCACCTTGTGGGAGGGTATGCAAGGAGAAGAAAGGTTTGTTTTAACAAAAATATATGCTATTGTCACTAAAATAATATCTTCCGTGAACGTCTGTTGAGGTTTTCTGAGGGCTGAGTTCTTTGGGGTGACCAATGTGTTTCAACAAAAGCAAACACTCGGTGAGGAGGAAGGAGCAGGCCCTGCTCCGGGTCCTGTCCCTGGTAGAGACGTCAGTGTCAGAAGGAGGCCTCGGCCTGAGGAGGCTTCAGAGCAGTGGCAGTGAACCCGTTGGTGCTGGGCTCATTTGCTTCTTTCAAAGACTCTGCCACCGACTCTTCCTGTATTCCTGTGAGAATTTCAGGGCAAGTGTTATTTGTGGGCTAAGTACAAAGGCCAGGGGTGGCTCACAAAGTGACAGGTGGCAAAATTAGGGCAAAGGCCTGGATTCGGGGGTGACAGCAGGGCCAGGCAGCAGGAGTATGTGGAGGGGACGACCTGCAGGGCCCCTCCTCTGAAAGAACGCAGGGGCCAAACAACAGGTTCCACACAAGAGGATGCTGTCACTCCCGAGATACTGTGACTTCCAGGATGCCGTGACTTCTGGGAAGCTGGGACTTCCGGGATTCTGCTGGGATGCTTTGACTTCTGGGATGCTGTGACTTCCCAAATGCTGAGACTTCCAGGATGCTAGGACTTCTTCTGGGATGCTGTCACTCCTGGGATGCTGTGACTTCCAGGATGCCGTGACTTCTGGGAAACTGGGACTTCCGTGATGCTGGGACTTTTTCTGGGATGCTTTGACTTTCGGGCTGCTGTGACTTCCTGAATGCTGAGACTTCTGGAATGCTGTGACTCCTGGATGTCTCGGTGTCCTTCTCACTTGTTTTCTTCTGCTCACAGGAATCTTCTTGTTTCTTCATGTCACATATTTCTGCATTATTTTAGGAAATACTAAATGAAGGAGAGAGGAGTAGAGCAGGGCAGGGAGGAGAGGACTGATTTTACAGGTCACATGCAGTAAGTTAAAAATCACCAGGCATTTTGTCCAATCCACCAAGGTCCACTTCTGCATCCCCAGTCTGTGTGACAATGTGTGACTTTGCAGTGTCACTCCACCTCTCTGTAACTTTCCATAGTGGGGAAGGGGGTGTATGGTTGTGTGGTTGTGCTTTTGTGAGGATTGAAGATGGTAAAGGGGAGAACTTCTTAATTTGCAAAGAAGGCCTGGGGCCGAGAGAGAAGAGCTTTCAGAGCACCAGCCCCATGTTTGCCTGTGTGGGCGAGGAGGGAGCTGGGTTCTGGGCCCAGTCCATGCCTTCACCTGGTTCCTCTCCATGTTCTCCACCAGCAGAAGCAGTGGGTCCCGGCTGCCTTGCTTAACATACCCATGAGCGGGGAGTTCTTCCTTGCTGCATAAATTGTTTTTGCTCCCTGTGAGAGTCCCACTTTTACACAAAAACACTTCAATTAAATGCTAAAACAATTTCTGTGAACATAGCCTATGCCTGATGGCTCAGGGACATCATAAAAAGTTCTTTCCCTGCACCCCGTATGGTTAGAAGAAATTAACAATGTTAGGCAGTAGTACAGGTATACAGCAGTGTGCAGCATAAATGAACATCAGCTGCGAAAACACAATTGTTCAGTAGTCTGACACAGTTGGAAATTTCCATTCATTGATGTTCTTAAAATAAATGGAAGAATCAGGTTTTTACTGTGTCTGATAATGTGTTGTTTTTGAAGTTCAAGTTTACTTCTAAACCATTAATAGTTAACTCAGATCCACTCCCTCTACTGTTAATTACCTGCAGAGAAAGGCAAATAAACTCACATGGACCAGTACATTCCTCTTCCTAAACATACTTGTAGAGAAGATGGACTGGGAGGAAGATGGCGCTCTAGAAGCAACTCACCACTGCAGCTCTCAGTCAAGACGCAGAGGGTAAGCAAACACCGCATTTTCAGACGGATCCTTATAGCCCACAGAGCGGGGGAAAAGCCCAGGTGTAAAAGGCACGCAGGACTCAAGCGCAGCGCTCTCCGCTGGCGTGGCCAGGCAGCCAGCGCCGTGGCAGCGGCAAGGCACACAAAACACACGGGTCTGGGCGCCCTGTTAAACCAACAATTTAAGACTTGGGAGGGCAGATTGCTATGTTCATCTGACTGAAAGGGTTTTGGACGGTTTGGACGGTGAACTAGACCAGGAGATTTCTGGGAGGTGAATTGTGAACTAGCGCAGCGGGTGGCGGCACAGGAAATCACACAGATCCCGGTGCCCTTTCGACCAGTGACTGAGGCACCTGGGAGAGAGTCAACCCTACAACTTAAAAAGAAAAAAAGCAAAAAGGCTTGGAGGCAGCAGGGAGCCAATTGATCAGGCTCGACGGGTCCCACCCCCACAGGGACAAGCA
>CM052658.1:95893362-95925200 GCA_028533165.1 Leontopithecus rosalia
AAAAAAAAAACATGCTTGTAGAGTAAAAACATCTACAGAAACCAGGGCAGGAAATGCTGAATGCTTGCTTTGTGTCTATCTGTTCTGTCAGATGTTGACTGACAAAGAGTGCAAGGCCGATACTGTTAAAACATTAAATTAAAATTATGATGGCTATAGATAGTCTCTTTTTACACTAGAGCTGGAGTGGCAATTAAGAATGTGTTTTTGGCTGGGCACGGTGGCTCAAGCCTGTAATCCCAGCACTTTGGGAGGCCGAGGTGGGTGGATCACAAGGTCAAGAGATTGAGACCATCCTGGTCAACATGGTGAAACCCCGTCTCTACTCAAAATACAAAAAATTAGCTGGGTGTTGTGACACGCGCCTGTAATCCCAGCTACTCGGGAGGCTGAGGCAGGAGAATTGCCTGAACCCAGGAGGCGGAGTTTGTGCTGAGCCGAGATGGCGCCATTGCACTCCAGCCTGGGTAACAAAAGTGAAACTCCATCTCAAAAAAAAAAAAAAAGAATGTGTTTTTAAAAATATTTTAAGAAAATCACACCAGTTACACTAGAATTATTTTCACAGAGAGGTCGTGATTGAGATGTTAGTTAAGAAAAGGTGGCAATCGCCAGCTGAGATTTGAGGTTTCCCTTTGGGATATAAGTGTGAAGACTACAACAGCTCCCCAGGCTGTGTTTGAAGACTTGCTGAGCGCCATTGCTTCCAAAGTTCCACCCTTTCCCAGGAAGTCTCAGCCAAAGCTGCCTTCTTGTAGCAGCTGGGAAATATGCAAATGTGCATTTAGAAAATGATCAACGCATTTATCAGATTTGAGCAAAATTTGCTGATACAAATAAGCAATTTCATACACTGACCTTTAAACAAAAAGCACAGGCAGTCATGCTAACGTCTGTACCTTGTGTGGCCATTGTTTTCAGAGAGTAATTCACAGCCCTCACCACGCCTCGTGGGTGCTGGTGGACGGGCACTCATGAAAGACTCCAGAGAATGTGGGTGCTTCTCTTCTAAGTGGCTTGATTTTGGTCTTCATAGGAGCTGACGGCCTTGATTACTGTAGCCAGGGCTCCTTGGCAGACACGTGAAAGGTATCTACAGCCACCTGCCCCTAGCCTTAACCATGGAAGAGGAGAATACACAGGTCCTTGTTGAAGTTTGGGGCTTGGGTGAGAGATGGCATGGCCGATTGTGAGGTCGTGGAAGGGGTGACTGATTTCAACCCAGGCCAAACCCCAGAGAACAAAGTCCCAAAAGACGCCCCACCCCCCACCCCCATGCACAAGAAATTAATCTGTATATTTTATGTTCTTTAGAAATTTCTCACATAACATAAAGAATGCATACCACCTTATTTATAATTCTCTCTGATACATTAGGTAAACTGAGTATGCATTAAACAGTCTTCCCATTGGTTTATTTTTCTCACTTACAAAATGAGGATAAGAGTTCCTCTCCATAGACTCCATAAGAAAGTCATAGGAATCATATGAATTAATACCTGAAAACACTTAAATAATGTATGACACAGTGCTATATAGATAACAGTAATCCGTCACCACCAGCACTGAAATTGTGTGGGCAGGATTCAGCCTGGACCACATGCACAGCTGTCCTCCTACTCTCATCTGTAGAAATGTGCCCTCTTTCCATCAAAATGTTCATCACAGTGTATTGTATTTTTTTCATCATTAATCTCTCTGGAGTGCCTAGTCAATAAGCAATACAAAGACAGTTGGTGTTGGAGACTCAATATAGCACAGAAGAAAAATGCCCATTACTGAAATACTGCATCAGAACTGAGAGGTCATCGAGGTGAAATGTCAGGAAGGGACACAGGGAACTCAAGGGTCCGTGCCTGTGCTCCTGTGGGTCCTGTATAACAGGTTTTCCTGAACAACGTCTGTGAAGGGAAAGACCAGCTGTCCCTTCCTTCCCAGGGAACTTGTGGGCAGGGAGAATGTGCAAAGACTATGGAGAGGCAGGCGGTCCAGCGTCCTCCATAAGGGCTCAGCATGTAAGCAGAAGTTTTCTCCTGATGTTTCCAGATGTTTGCACCAAAGCCTCATATTTCCTTTAGTAATTTTGTCATTCTTGCTTTGTTGTGCCTCAAACTCAGTGGCACACAGAAACCAACAGATATGTTGTGGGTTTAAAAAGAAGCAAATGGTAATATACATTTAGCACGTTTGTAAATTCTTGTTTCTTGAGCGATTTGTTCAAGCTAATAGTGGGGGTGGGGGAGGGTATTAAATGAGAAGGTATTTATCAAAAGTCCTCGTTGACAGTTTAAATGGCAGGGGTCACTGCAAGGCTGTTCCAAACTAGCCATTCCAGATGGACCCTTTCCCCAGCCAGAGGACGGGCCCCAGCCAGTCACATGTGCAGTACTCAGTCTGCACTCCAGCTGGATTCATCTCATTAAACCAGCTCAACTCTTGTGTCCCTGTAGCTATGCACTGATTTATGCATGTGATGTTCTCCTCCCCTGGAGAGCTGCCCGGGAAGGTGGCTTCAGGTCTTCCTCCTACCAGCTGAGTGCCTGGCATGCACTCTGCCTCAGGCTCAACAGCAGACGTTGATCTTCTGGAAGACCTACCACACAGCTGGCTGTGGGCAAAACAGCCCTGAACCCTCCTCCGACGGAGCCCACCCCAGCCCAGCACTGACCTCCAGACTCTGGCTATTACAATGCCATATTATCAGTATTATCTCCTAAGCAGAGAATGATTTTAAGTTTTAAGAGGAGTCCTGTATTGTTATTGAGAAGAATCAACGCAAATATATGAATTAGAATATTCTATCTTTGTAACTCAATCATGAAAAAGCTTGTATGATACGTCTGGGTTGGCAACGAAAAGATATCATCTTTTTTTCTGAGCATTGGAGCATTGTTTCTTTATATCAAAATAATTCTTCACACATTATCCTAAGATTTCTTTTTAATTATCAGAAGTAAAATATGCACAACATGATTTTCTCTTGATGGTACAGCAGAAAAAGAAAGGATGTGAGCTTTCCCCACAGGAAAACACACATGTGGGAGTTCTCTCTCAGGAGGTCTTGGATGGCTTCCATGGCTCCTTCATTGTCATACAATGAAAGTTTTTCTCCAGCCACCTTATCCTTTTTTATACGAGTCTGTTTATAGGTAGACACTTGAAGCTCTATCTACAATTGCAATCATTAGTATCTAGCACTTCATAAATATCCCTTTAAGATGCTATTTGATACCTTCTATAATCTTGGAGGAAACAGTCCGGACACTCCTGTTTCCAAAGTGGCTAAATGTATTACGATAAATTTGCTTTCTCTGTGCTGTGGAATTGGAAACCTATAATACGGTGAATAAGAAAACGGATACCAGTGCTTATCTGTCCAAAAGCTAGTGGTCTTAGGAAGCCCAGTAATTGAAAAATGGATAGCATTGATATTTGAGCCTTTTTATATAACCTTTGAAGTGTAAGCCTTTTGGGGAATAAATTGCTTTTTGTAACGAGAACAATGTCAGATCCCATATTTAGAAAGCGTGCACTTAATTCATTTTCTAACGAAGAAACTCCTGTTGTCTTGTTGGGAAAAAACATAGTAAAATGGATTAAGCTTCACCCTGGAGAGATGATAACCTAATATAAATAACTGCAGGCTCATCTTTATTAGTTACTGAGCAGATATTGCCAAACAGGACAGGCAACCTTCAGTGGTGATTGATCTAGGATAAGTCATCCACAACATTGTCTTCAGAGAATAACTTTGGGGCATTTTGGGATCTTTAGTCTCTTCTTATTTAAGGAGACATGGTGGAGCTAATGTTGGGGAAGAGTAAGTGCATCTTATTTAATGGTAAGGATTGGGGCTCACACCGGGCATAGTAATGACATTCTGTTCCAGGGTGGGCAAACTGGTCAATGTGTGTTGAACCGATCGGGGCTGTGGGAACAGGGTTCTCGACTGAAAACCTACACCTCACAAAACTTCTCCAGTTGAGGGGTGGCTGCCTGGCTTGGCATTACGTCAGTTCTGTAGCAATGAATAATTTACTCAGCATGACACTGGGTAACTGGACTGGGATGGGGTCTGGCATGTATGAGAACTCAGAGAGAGGCTGGGGAAGATGCCAGCTATGTCTGCGTTATATCCAAATGGCCAGTCAATACAAAGAGGAATAAAAGTCAGAGATGTTGTTATCACTGACGCAAATATAATTAAAAACAAACTCGATGTTTGTTCTGAGTTTCACTTCTCAGGTGATGATCTCAGGCAAAAGAATGGTTATATCATTCTGGTTTCCTCTCTTCTTTCAAAAACTCTTGTTTGAAATGTAAATATCTATGTTAGAAGTTTGTGTAATGTCTGCACATTGCTCAGTCTAATTCTCTCAAAACAAGGGACACAAACTGATCTGCTGTTGTCTACAGCAATGTGGTTGTGCCCCGTAAAGCCTCATCCCATGCCCACTTAGTAGCCACCATCTGCCGAGACGGCAAGAGACAACTTCTTAAAAGCACGTTGCCCAGGGAGGGGTCTGCATCATATTTCTAAGGAGACTACTTTTTGAGATAACGATTATTTGTCATTGTAAAACTCCTCCTTGTCATCAGGCAGCCCTAAGATGGAGAATCAGCAACTGTGGGTCCCTCACCTGTGGCCACATCCTGTGGAAGGAGAGGAATTGAGAGCGCTGACAGGGTGCCTGGGGTGGGATCGAGTCCAGACACACGTGCTCTTGGTTGGGAAGGGAAAGAGTGGTTCTGGGGCTGCCACAGTGCCACCTGCCCAGTCCCATGCTGAGCCAACACACAAAGGCCATCCCACAGGGAGGCTCACATGCCGCAGGCATGGGCCTGGCTGTGGACAGGATAGTCGCACGCTTTGTGTATGTGATGCAGGCAGGTTTGTACGTGTTTCATGATGCATAGCAGGTGTTTTTAAGGTAAAATTAATAAGTGGCAAATTTATCTCTTTCTCCATGGCAGTTAAAATGTGGTGCGAAATGTTGTGCGGCACCAATTGCCTTACGGTAAAATTTCAGTATTTAAGTTTTTTAAAAATAAATGTTTACTTTTAGAATATTTTTAGATTTACAGAAAAAATTGCAGAGTGCAGTTTTCCTGATATTAACTTGTTGGATTAGTACAGTTTATCTGGTAGGGTTAACACACCAGAATAGATTCAGTGTGATTGCCACATTGTCACATCCTTCATTCTCACCTAAAGCCCTCCTTCTGTCCTAGGGCCCCGAGCAGGACATCACCGTGCAGTCAGCTTCCCTAGCCTAGGTTCCACCCAGGGTGGCAGTGTCTCAGCCTTCCTCGTTTTCAGTGATCTCAACAGTTTTGACATGTGCTGGTCGGATATGTTGCAGACTCTCCCTCTCGCCTGAGGACTTTCTCATGAGTAGTGGGGCCGTGCTACCACCACAGAGGTAGACCGTGGAGGTGAGGCGCCATCCTCATCACATCCTGCAGAGCCTGTGAACAGCAACACCACATACCTGTGCTGACACGGACCTTGCTGCCTGCCCAGGTAGGGTGTGCCAGGCGTTCTTCTGAGCAGCCTCCCCAACCTTGTTCCACACTGGACACTTTGGAAGGAAGGCATTTAAGGGTGGGGAGTGATGCACCGGCTCCTGGCCATTTGGATATTTCTTCTCCCGGGGAGGTGTGTCTGTTCTCCTGTTCACTGGCCAACTCCATCACTGACTTCTCTCCGTGTGGACCCATGGGTGTTTATTGTCCACGCTGGCGACCATCTGATGCTTCTCAATCTGTCCACTCCTCAAACTGTCCCAGCCCATCCAGTTGGCCCCTGTGTCTCCTTGGCATGTCCCCATCAACAGTCATATATGTGTGTGTGGTTGTGTGTGGCTGTGTGCAAAGTTGTGTATGGTTGTGTGTGGTTGTGTTTGGTTGTGTGTGAGTGGTTGTGTTTGTGTTTGTGCTTGTGTAGGGTTGTGTGGTTGTTTGTGGTTGTGGTGCGTTGTGTGTGTGGAGTTGTGTGGTTGTGTATGGTTGTGTATGATTGTGTGTGGATGTCTGTGTAGGGTTGTTTGTGACTCTGTGTGTCACTGCATATGATTGTGTGTGTGGTTTCCTGTGATTTGTATGATCGTGTGGGGATTGTGTGTGTGGGGTTGTATATGGTTGTGTGTGATTGTGTGTGGTAGTGTATGATTATGTGTGGCTGTGTGGTTGTGTGTGATTTGTATGATTGGGGTTGTAGGTGTGAGTTGTGTATGGTTATGTGTGTGGTTGTGTATATATGGTTGTGTATGGTTAGGTTTGGCTGTGTCCATGGTTGTGTGTATATGGTTGCGTATGGTTGTGTGTGGCTGTGTGTGGTTGTGTGTGCTTTGAATGTGTGTAGTTGTGGGTGGTTGTGTATGATTGCATGTGAGTGATTGTATGTATGTGGTTGTATGTGTGGTTGTGTGTGCTTTGTGGGGTTGTGTAGGTTGTGTGTGTGATTGTGTGTACTTTGTGGAGATGTATATGGTTGTGTATGGTTGTGTATGTTTGTGTGTGGTTGTGTGTGGTTGTGTGTATGGTTGGGTGTATGGTTGTGTGTATGGTTATGTGTGCTTTGTGGGGATGTGTATGGGTGTGTGTTTGTGTGTGGTTGTATGTGGTTGTGTGTGTATGGTTGTGTGTGTGTGGTTGTGTGTGTGGTTTTGTATGTGTGGTTGTGTGTATGGTTGTGTGTGTATGTGTATGGTTGTGTGTATGGTTGTGTGTGTGGTTGTGTGTGTATGGTTGTGTGTGTGTGGCTGTGTGGTTGTATGTGTAGTTGTCTGTGGTTGTGTGTATGTGTGGTTGTGTGTGTGGTTGTGTGTGTTGTGTGTGTGTGGTTGTGTGTGTGTGTTTAGCACTTCCCTGCTTTCTGGCATCATAAGATACTCCAAGCTTATCTTTGCCGCTCAAGCCCTACAATCAGCCATTTCTCCGGAGAGCCCTGCTTCCTTTTATTGGAGAATCTCATTAGGAACCAAGATCTGGGTGCCAAGCGGATAATTAAGTTTTAATTGAAAACAGGAACAGACATCAAGACCAAGCAGGCTGGTGCTGGACTTGAGCACTAAGTATCCAGTTCTGCCTCAGTCACTGATGAGCTGTGGGGACCTGGAAAGACTGATGTTCCTCTGACTTAGTGTCCTCATCTCTAGAATGGGAGGAACAGCAGCGCCCAGCTCAGAGCAGCCTGAGGATGGAATGAATGAGGGCTGTGTGGTGTCTGCCTCACAGTGAGCCGTGAGCACACTGGCCATTTGCCTGCTGTTCCCAAACCCCTGCCCTGGGGCTCTGCTCTCTCCTGCTGGGCGGGGGCACTTCCTGTCACCTGGGTGGAGGGGTACTTCCCACCACTAGCTCCTTTACCAGTTGGTCCTTGTTGAGATCTGCCAGTAGGAAGACCAAAAGGCGGGAGGGGAGAAGCTTCCTGCTCTGCTGCCACCTTGTGGACAGGTGCTGGCGGTGGGCTTGGAAGCAGCAGGGGTGGCAGGCACTCAGACAGAGACAGTTTGGAGGCAGAGTCAGCACCACCATTTTGCTGGCCCTGCGGCTGGAAGCTACCCTGCCCTGGGGACGGAGAGCTCAGTATGGCCGTGTCTCCAGCAGCAGGTGCAGGCCACTCTCTGACCCTGAGTGTCAGCATCCTTTTTGCCTCCTCAGCAACCCCTCCTCCCTTTTTCTCTTGCAGTCATTTGCACTGTGACAGAGGACCCCATGTGTTATATCCCTTGCCTTTGTTTCTCCAGCTAACGCAACATTATTAGTATTATTATTTACTTTATCACTACTACTGATAAATAATTTAAACATGCAAGCAGTTTTGCAGCCACCCATTTTCGCTGGCATACTGTACCCCTGATTTACCCGTGTCACACACAGTTGCTCCAGCTGTCACAGGGTCACATTCGGATTTCTGAAATGACTCAGTTGTCTCCAGATTGGAAGTCACCCAGCAAGACGCAACTGCTGGTGAACTGGAAAGTAGACAGATCCTTGCCCTCTTTTGTCAAAAGCAGAGGCACACACACATTTTCTTATAATGCTCTCTAGGCCATATCTGTTGTGCATGGGGTCAGGAGAACAGCTGCATACTGTTACTCTGCCTTGGAAGGCTGGCATGGGGGGTGGCCACAGGGGACCCCACATCGGGGATTAGCCTCTTGGCTGAGGCGATGTTTAGGAAGCATCCTTGCTTAAGGATGGAAAGACCCTTCTCCCAGCAGCTGTTGCTGAGGCCGCCTGGTAAATGGTACTTGAAGGTCCTACAAGAATAAACAATGTGCCCTGACATGGAGGTAGACACCAAGTGGGAGAGTAAGTATGAAAGCAAAGCTCATGTTTTGAGTTTGGCGGAGATCCATTATGCTCCTGTATCTTTTCATAACTCGGAAATAAATCTCACTGAGGTTTCCCAGATGGTGCTGAGGATGAATTCTATGTGAACACTTTTCTCTGTGTGTGCCAGGCTCTGTCTATGTCACTTTCACAACCAGCGAAACTTCAGTCTGTTTTCTGTTAGACTGCACAATGCCAAAGTGTTTGACTTTTAATTTAAGTGGGACTTTTGGTGAACTGATCAAGTAAATACATTATTTTGATCTTTTAGACTCAGAGTCTTTGCTCCTGAAAATGTATCCTAGGGTATTTATGTTCATAAAAGAAGAAGGAAATCGCTCGTGTGAGAAGGCTAATAGCTAAAAGTCTCCCATCTACCTGGGTGTGTCACTCACCAGCGAGGAGACTTTGACCAAGTCCTCTGGGACCTGAGTTTTCCCATCAGCAAAAAAGTTAAAGCAAAACAGCGTCTCTTTCTCCTGGTTGCTGTGAGGCCTGAGCCACTTAAAAGAGGTGAAGGCAGAACAGTTCCGAGAGGGAGCAAGTGAGGGATGCGTGGGAACTACGTTTCTTGGAATCTCCCTCATTGGCCCAAAATCATCTGTGTGTGTGGATCACTGCCCTTTATGCCCTTGTTTCCCCTTCAGAAAAATGAGGTGGTTGTGCAATTCCCTCCAGAATTAAAAATTTCTAAGATTTTCAAAAACAGCTCAATGAATCCACCTAATTAAAGTTTAATCCTGTTTTCATATTGCATTTTAAATTAAGCATGTGGGTCATGGTACATGATGTCTGGACCCTGCCTGTCTTGCAAATGCCTTTTCTCTGCAACTCTGCTCCCTGACAAGGCTCCAGTCAAACAGGACCATGGGCTCTGGCCAGCTCCCCACCGGGTTCCTGCCATTCTCATTCTGGTCCTTTCTCTTCTTCTGTCTCTACCTATGGAACCCTTTCTCAACTGTGAAGACCTCCAAGGCCGCCCATGCTGTGACAGCTCAGGTGGAACTCCTCACAGTGGCTCCTGGCCCCCCAACACCTCTTCACTTGCCTGCTGGCCCCTCTCCTGTGATGCTCTTCTCTGCTTGCTCCTGGGGAGCCCTCCTGGCCTTCAGCCTGTTTCTTAGGCTGACCTGGCTCTGGCTCACATCCTCTCAAGGGTCTGGCATTCTCCTTTTCTTTGGCTTGGATGATCATCCCTAGTAACTTCTTATGGCTGATTCTTATCTACAGGCTCAAGGCCAAGTATCAACTCCCTGGAGAAGTCTTTTCCAACTGCCCACCCAGTGTTCTCAGTAGCATCACCACAATCAGATGGCTGCATGTCCCTGACCCTCTCTGCAGCGGACTTGTGAAACCACGGTTTTGCTGTCCATTGAGGAGCTCCCTTGCTGGTGGGGACTCTGGTCTCCTTGCTCAGCCCTGAACTTGCTGGCCAGACCAGCTCCTGCCACATAGCGGCACACTGAGTATTTGTTGAATAAAGAATGCCTAGTCTAAATGAATGCTCTCTCCTCAAAGAAGCCTCAGCTCTTTATGGATGTAAAGTAGAAGAAGAAAATGACATAGAAAATGAAAAAGCAACCCAAGTCAGTATGATGTAGAGGTTCTCAGCAATGGCTCAACTGTAGCACACATCACTCTTTTCTGAGTGACATGCTGGGGTCACTGTACCAGCTGGTTCCTGACTATACCTCTTCAGTCTCATCTTTGCCCCCCACAGCCCCTCCTTTCCCTGATCTCCATTCCCTTCCTTCCTTCTCCTTGTTAAACAGTCTTTCAAGTTTGCATAACAGTATAGCAAATAATAGAACACATATAATCAACTCCAGCTTTGTTAAATATAATATTCTGCTCTTCTTTTTTGTGAGATTTTCCTTTCCATCTTTATTTTTAGTTTTCAATAATAAAGCAGACAATCACACATCTCTGTGTGTTCCCATCCTCGATTTCAATTCTTTCACCCTGGAGTAGCTGCACCTGAACTTCGTTGATTCTCAGTCCCAACTACAGTGTGAATTTTTTACACATCTGTATATCCCTTAATGATGTGGTAAGAGTTTATGTGTTTGTAAATTTTTTGTAAATGTGATTAGTTCACCCACTGTCTGTTTTTACAGTACTTCTGACATTTGTCCAGGTCGATGTGGGTACTGCTGGAACTCACTGCTTTGCAATCCTATGTAATATTTCATCATATAAATCCAACAGCATTGATTGATTATGCTTTGGATAGAAATGTACTTAAAAATTAATTGCAAATAATGCTGTTATGAATAATTTTGTAGGGGTAGCTTTTGCACACATGGGGTATTTTTTTTCTAAGACATATAGATTGTAGCTGCAATTTGGGTCACCTGGAACACTAGGACATAATGTGCCTGCAGTGAACATTGCTGAATCCTTTTCAAGGCTCCAGTTCATGTCCATACACTATACGGCACTGTGAAGACACATCTTGCATCTCTTTGTTTGTTCAGATATTGCAGTATTTCAAATAATGTTTCACTTAAAAAAACATTTTCATTGATTATTCTAAGTTACTTCATAATTATAACGTTACTGTAAATTAGACTTTCAAAGTTGACCTCTTAATTGTTTGATGGCTTATAGCACTACAATTCTAGAACTGCCTTATTATTTATTCATTTATTTTTGAAAAATGTGAGACAGGGTCTTGCTTTGTCATTGAGGCTGGAGTGCAGTGGTGTGATCACAGCTCACTGCAGCTTCGACATTGTAGGCTAAAGTGATCCTCCTGACTCAGCACCCCTGAGTACCTGGGACTACAGACTACAGATATATGCCACCATGCCTGGCTAACTTTTCTTGTTGCTGTTTTAGAGATGGGAATCTCACTATGTTGCCCAGGCTGGACTTGAACCCCTGGACCCAAGGGCTCTGCTCACCTCAGCCTCCTCCCAAAATGCTGGGATTACAGGCATGAGTCACTGCATCTGACTTATTTCTAATAACTTGTTTGTAGAATCTCTTGACCCTAGAGTGTCCTATCACCTCAAAAATAACACATTTTTCTCAGTCTTTCCAATTCATAACCCTTTCATCATTTGCTTTACTTGGTAAACAGATTTACTTCTCCAGTACATATTGAAGTTGTAACAATGAACAATCTCGTTTTGTACAATTTTAAAGAGGATGCTGAAAATACTTTGCAACTAACAAATTGCATTTATTAACTAATAAATGTTAACTATCAAAACCCTATGGCAATCTTGGTATAGGGCAGTTAACCAGTTTTGGTAGTTAACGTTTACTAGGCTGAGGATGTTTCTTCTAGTTCTATAAGTTTAATTACTTTTTGCATGATTAATTTGATTGAAGTTTGAATTTTAGCAAATGTTTTATAACTTGATAGGTAATTTTAGGTTTTCTCTTTTAATTTATAAATAGATTCTTTTATATTAAGCCATTCTTGCATCTCTGGAATGAACCTAACTTGGTCATGATGTAACTTTTTAATAGAAAAAAAGCTGGATTTATTGATATTTTAATTAAGATGTTTGCATCTATGTTTATTAATTAACATTGGCCTATGGTTTCCCTCTGTCATCCTGCCTTGGTATGAGTTTGGCATGAAGGTTACATCGACTGCATAAAATGAGGGAAAGAGTGCCCCGTTCCCATTCTCTGGAAGAAATGGTGCAGGCCTGTAAAATCTGTGTCTTGAATGCTTGGTAGACATTCTCTGTGAAACTTTGTGAGTAGCTGGTTGTTTTTTGCTGTGTGTGTTTGTTTTGTCATTGTTTTGGTGATAGATTTTTAATAGACTATTTTATTTTTGTAATGATTTTTACATCCAATTAAATTTTATAATTGTTCTTAACTGTAGGAAGTTATAGATTCATTGGGTATTGCCTTTTTAATCTAAACTTTCAGATTTCTTGACATACAAGCATATGTTTTATTCTCTTATAATGGCCTGAGCCTCTGGTGTCAGCGTGTGTGTGTGTGTGTGTGTGTGTGTGTGTGTGTGTGTATTTCTTTTCATACCTAATGGTGGTTTTCTATGCTTTCTTTTCTGTTTGATCAAACTTTTACTATGTGTGATAATTTAATGATGCAAAGAATGAATTTATCTTTCTTGATGCTCATTCATTTTCCATTTCCCTGAGTTTCCTCTGAGCTACAGGATTGCTTACCTTCCGCATTCTTTGCCTTTGTTTTCCTGTGGCAGGTTTCTATGACTTGAGCTGCACACGGGCTGCAGTCTGCTAATATAAATTTTCATAGCTGTGGTTCCCTTTCAGTGCTGCTTTAGGTACATATAAAACGTTTTGGTTGAATGTTCACTCTCATTCTATTCCAAATGTTTTCTAATTTCCAGAATGATCTTTATCATTGCTGTGGTACTTCTAAGTTACTTAGAAGTGAATTTTAAATTCCAAATAAATGACATTTAAAATTTTTAACTTATTAGATTATTTGGTAGAATGTGCTTTGTATTTTATCAGTTCTTTGGCCTAGTACATGATCAATTTTATAAATATTCTACGTATGCCTGAAAAGATTGTGCATTTTTTCAATCGTTGAGTACAATGCTTTAGGCATGTTCATTAAATCAAGTCTGATAAATGTTTTGTTGAAGTCTCCTCTAGATATAACATTTTTTGGGTCTATTACACCTATCACTTATCAACAAAAGAATGATAAATTATACTTCTGTGATTATAGGGGTTTCAATGTTTCTTTGCATCTATTACTTTTCTTTATATATTAGAAGCTGTTAGAAGTTAAAGGAAAGCAGGATGATCATATCTTCCTAGTGAAGGGTTCAATTTATCATTCAATGGCAACCATTTTTAATATTGAGGTCTATTGTGTAATATTGAAATAGCTCACAAGCTTTTCATATAATTAGAATTTCTTGCCTACTGTTCCATGTATAATGTAGTTTTGCATTATACCTTTGTCTGCTGTGAGGATGCTCATGTCACGGCTCATGTTGCTGCCGTGAATAGGCTCACACCACTGCTCTCATCACTGCTGTGAGGATGCTCATGTCACGGCTCATGTTGCTGCCGTGAATACGCTCACACCACTGCTCTCATCGCTGCTGTGAAGACACTCTCACCACTGCAGTCATTGCAGTTTGACAATACTGTCCAGAGACGAATCTGGGAGTGGCTTTCAGCCTAACTCTTAACTTAATTTGATGACTTTAATTATGTGAAATCTTGACTGGGTGCAGTGGCTTACATCTGTAATCCCAGCACTTTGGGAAGCCAAGGTGGGTGGATCAACTGAGGCCAGGAGTTTGAGACCAGCCTGGCCCACGTGGTGAAACCCCATCTCTACTAAAAATACAAAAATTAGTCAGGTGTGGTGGTGCACACCTGTAATCCCAGCTACTTGGGAGGCGGAGGCAGAAGAATCGCTTGAACCTGGGAGGCAGAGGTTGCAGTGAGCCAAGATTGTGCCACTGCACTCCAGGCTGGGTGACAAAAGCAAGACTCAGTCTCCAAAAAAAAAAAAATTATGTGAAATCTTTAAAATTCACCAGAATGAGATTATGGTTTCTGGTTGCCTTTGCTTTGCAAAATAAATAAATAAATCATAAAATTAACTGGGTACACAAATGCAGATCCAAGAAAAATATATTACCTCATCCCAATCACATGGTCTTTTCTGCTGGGAGATGTTGTGCTTTGGTGCTCCTTTTCACGCACAGCTAAATCAGCAGGAAAAGATGTAACATCTGCTTTGAGGTGCCAAGGCAAACCCACTGCAGGAAACGTAAGGAAGCTTTGCCAAAATGTTCGTTCTCTCCTTCACAGACAAAACCAGCCACCACAACTGCCCTTACTTTCAAAGCAGAGTGGCACATTGATTGCTGCATTGATGTGCAATATTTAAATTGCCAACTTACCAGAGTGATACACAGGCCTGGTAAGTTTAGCATTTTACTTTTCATACTGAACTTGCTTGGTTTTCTCAATGCTAAAAACGATTTCTAATAAGAGGAAAAAAAGATTAATTTCAAGTAAGAGTTTTATCCTAGTTCTTGTGTTCATTTGGTAGCCATTTCCTGCATGCCCAGTGTGAACAGGAAGGACGAAGAGATGACAGGCACTGAGTGACCCTCGGCGTCCTGCCTGAGGACATCCAACGGGCTCTGTTCAGCAGGGTGGTTTTCATGTTTTCAAATGTAGGCCAAGTGCTGGGAACAAAAGCTGTGGTTTTAGATTTAACATGAAATATATTTTCCAATCCTGTTGGTGAATATCTCACAATGTTACAAGAAACTTTAAAAATCATGATCCCTCAACACGACTGAAGTTCCATCTGCACCCTCGGAATTCAGGGGTTATGATGGAAGATGTATGCCTTTGAAGCATTTTCTCGTAAGGCAGGAGAGCCTGAAGTGAAACTACAAGACACTCTTCTCTCAAGATTTATAAATTTGAACTAAAAAGTGATATAAGAAGTAAACTGAGCTGGTAAATACAAAAAAAAATACACTCACCACCTTTATATTCTTACCTCTGTGAATCTTAGTTCACTTTTATTCTTACGTTTGTCATTGTGGATGAAGATGAAATGCAGCCAGTTACAGGCAGATACAAGATGTCCATGTGCATTCCTGGGCTCGGTTCAAGCTTTATATTTAATAAAACAGACACATCACTTTTTGTAATAAATAAGTCTAATACAAATAGTTATTATAAAAATCAAACATAAAATAAATTAAAAAACAAAATACAAAATATAACTGACTTAGAAATGCACTTGTCTTTAAACCTGACTCTCCCACACTTGTCCAGACCAGGACAATAGAAATACATGATATCCATATGTCTTAAATTACAAAATTTAATTTATTTTCATCTTTTCTAAAAAATTTCTGGTTCTAAGCATCAGTCAAATTGATTTTCTCTTTTTCTTTCTAACTTTTATTTTAGGTTCAGGGCACAGCTGCAGGTTTGTTCCATGGCTAAATTGTGTGTTGTGGGATTTGGTGTACAGAGAGTTCAGTCACCCAGGTAATTAGTATAATACCTGACAGGTAGTTTTTCAATCCTCACCCTTCTTTGCCTGTCTTTTTCAAATACACCCTTGTGTCTGTTGTTCCCTTCTCTGTGTCCATGTGTACTCAACATCTAACTCCCACTGATAAGTCAGAACATGTGGCACACGGTTTTCTGTTCCTGTGTTGATTCACTTAGGATAATGGCCTCCAGCTTTATCCATGTTGCTGCAAAGGCCAGGATCTCATTGTTTATGGCTGCATAGTATTCCATGGTGTATTGTACTACATTTTCTTTATCCAGTGCACCATTGATGGGCATGTAGGTTGATTCCATGTCTTGTGAATAGGGCTGCAATGAACACACATGTGGATGTGTCTTTGTGGCAGAAAAGTTTATATTCCTTTGGGTATATACCCAGTAATGGAATGGCGGAGTCGAATTCAAAATGAAGAAGACATGTGAACTTATGTGTTCCCTTTTCTCTGTAATCTTGCCAGCAACTGTTATTTTTTGACTTTGTAGAATTAGCCATTCTGACTGGTATGAGAAGGTATGTCACTGTGGTTTTGATTTGCATTTCTCTAATGATTAGGGAGACTGAGCATTTTTTTATATGCTTACTGGCCATGTATGTGTCTTCCTTGAGATGTATGTGTTCATGTCCTTTGCCCATTTTTTAATTGTAGTTGTTTGCTTTTTGCTTATGTTCCTCACAGATTCTGGACATTAGACATTTGTCGGATGCATAGTTCACAAATATATTCTCCCATTCTATAGGTTGTCTGTTTATTGATAACTTCTTAATTTATTAAATTAAGAAATTAATATGTATTCACACATCTTTTTTTAATTTTACTTTAGGATCTGGCAGGTCATCAGGGTTATTGCATAGGTGCATACATAATAGGTGGTTTGCTGCCTCTATTCCCCCTTTGACTATATCTGGCATTTCTCCCCATGTTATCCCTCCCCACCTTCCCTAACGCCCACTGTTTCTCCCCAGCCCCCCTCAACTGCCTCCAGTGTGTGATGCTCCTCCCCCTGAGTCCATGTGTTCTCATTGTCTAACACCCACCTATAAGTGAGAACATGTGGTGTTTGGTTTTCTGTTCTTGTGTCAGTTTGCTGAGAATGATGGTTTCCAGATTCATCTGAGTCCCTAGAAAGGACTCGAACTCATCAGTTTTTATGGTTGTGTAGTATTTCATGGTATATATGTGCCACATTTTCTTTGTCCAGTCTATCATTGTTGGGCATTTGGTTGGTTCCAGGTCTTTGCTATTGTACACAGGGCTGCAATGAACATAAGTGTGCATGTGTCTTTACAGTAGAATGATTTATACTTCTTTGGGTATATACCCTATAATGGGAATGCTGGGTCAAATGGAATTTCTATTTCTAAATCCTTAAGAAATTGCCACACTGTCTTACACAATGGTTGAACTAATTTACACTCACACCAACAGTGTAAAACTGTTCCTATTTCTCCACATCTTCTTCAGCATCTGTTGTCTCAAGATTTTTTAATGATCTCCATTCTAACTGGTGTGAGTTGATGTCTCAATGTGTTTTGATTTGCATTTCTCTAATGATCAGTGATGATGAACATTTTTTATATGTTTGTTGGCCTCATACATGTCTTCTTTTGAAAAGTATCTGTTCATATCCTTCTCCCACTTTTGAATGGGGTTTTTTTTTCTTGTATATTTGTTTTAGTTCTTTGTAGATTCTGGATATTAGGCCTTAGTCAGATGGGTAGACTGTGAAAATTTTTTCCCATTCCATTGGTTGCTGGCTCACTCTAATGATTTTTTTTATTGTTGTTGTTTTCATTTTTGTTTGTTTGTTTTTGCTGTACAGAAGCTCTGAATTTTAATTAGATCCCATTTGTCTATTTTGACTTTTGTTGCCATTGCTTTTCGTGTTTTAGTCATGAAGTCCTTGCCTATGCCTATGTCCTGGATGGTTTTGTCTAGGATTTCTTCTAGTGTTTTTATTCTGTTAGGTTTTATCTTTAAATCTATAATCCATCTGGAGTTAATTTTAGTGTAAAATGACAGTTTTTGCTTTCTGCACATTGCTAGCTAGTTTTCCCAACACCATTTATTAAACACGGATTCCTTTCCCCATTGCTTGTTTTTGTCAGGTTTGTCAAAGATCAGTTGGTTGTAGATATGTGGTGTTGCTTCTGAGGCCTCTGTTCTGTTCCATTGGTCTATGTCTCTGTTTTGGTACCAGTACCATGTAGCCTTGTAGTATAGTTTGAAGTCCAGCAGTGTGATGCTTCTGGCTTTGTTCTTTTTGCTTAGAATTGTCTTGGCTATACAGGCTCTCTTGTGATTCCATATAAAGTTTAAAGTGTTTTTTTCCAGTTCTGTGAAGGTCATTGGTAGCTTGATGGGGATAGCATTGAATCTATAAATTTCTTTGGTCAGTATGGCCATTTTCATGATATTGATTCTTTCTAATGATGAGTATGTTTCTCCATCTGTTTGTGTCCTCTCTTATTTTGTTGAGCAGTGGTTTGTAGTTCTCCTTGAAGAGGTTCTTTACATCCATTGTTAGTTGTATTCTTAGGTATTTTATTCTCTTTGTAGCAATTGTGAATGGGAGTTCACTCTTGATTTGGCTCTCTGTTTGTCTGTTATTGGTATATAGGAATGCTTGTGATTTCTGCACATTGATTTTGTATCCTGAGACTTTGCTGAAGTTGCTTATTTATTTGAGAAGATTTGGGGCTGCGATGATGGGGTCTTCTAAATATACAATCATGTCATCTGCAAATATATCAAACAATACTAACTTATTTTCTGAGACCAACATCATCCTGATACCAAAACCAGTCAGAGACTCAACTAAAAAAGAAAACTTCAGGCCAATATCTATGATGAACATCGATGTAAAAATCTCTTTTTGTATTGTTTAATATAGTTTCAGAAGGAATGGAACCAGCTCCTCTTTGCATGTCTGGTAGAATTTGGCTGTGAACTCATCTGGACCTGAACTTTTTTTGGTTGGTAGGCTATTGATTGCTGCCTCAAATTCAGTGCTAGTTATTGGTCTATTCAGGGTTTCAACTTCCTTCTGGTTTAGTCTTGGTAGAGTACAAGCAACCAGGAATTTATCCATTTCTTCCTGATTTACTGGTTTATGTACATAGAGCTGTTTGCAGTAGTCTCTGATGGTAGTTTGTATTTCTGTGAGATCAGTGGTGATATCCCCTTTCTCTTTTTTATTGTACCTATTTGATTCTTCTCTCTTTTCTTTTTTATTAGTCTGGCTAGCAGTCTGTCTATGTTGTTGATCTTTTTAAAACAACAGCTCCTGGATTTATTGATTTTTTGAAGTTTTTTTTGTTTCTCTATATCCTTCAATTTTTGTGTCTGTATCTCCTTCAGTTCAGCTCAGATCTTAGTTATTTCTTGTCTTCTGTGGTAGCTTTTGAATTTTTTTGATCTTTATTCTTTAGCTCTTTCAATTTTGATGATAAGGGGTCAATTTTAAATCTTTCCTTTTTTCTCATGTGGGCATTTATTGCCATACATTTTCCTCTTTACACTGTTTTGAAGGTGTCCCACAGATTCTGGTAAGTTGTGTCTTCATTCTGATTGGTTTCGAAGAATATCTTTATTTCTGCCTTCATTGCATTGTCCAGTTGACACTCAGAAACAAGTTGTTCAGTTTCCAAGTGGTTGTGTGGGTTTGAGTGTGTTTCTTGATCCTGAGTTCTGGTCTGTTTGCTCTGTGGTCTGATAGACTGTTTGTTATGATTTCTGTTCTTTTGCATTTGCTGAGGAGTGATTTGCTTCCAATTATGTGGTCAACTTTAAAGTAGGTATGATGTGGTGCTGAGAAGAATGTATATTCTGTGGATTTGGGATGGAGAGTTCTGTATATGTCTATTAGGTCTGCTTGGTCCAGCTCTGCATTCATGTCCTGGATGTCCTTGTTAATTTTCTGTCTCGTTGATCTGTCTAATATTGAGAATGCTGTGTTGAAATCTCCCACTATTATTGTATGAGAGTCTAAATCTCACTTTAGGTTGTTAAGAACTTGTTTTATGTGTCTGGGTGCTCCTGTATTGGGTGCTTATATATATAGGATTGTTAGCTCTTCTTGTTGCATTGGTTCTTTACCATTATGTAATGCCCTTCTTTGTCTCTTTTGAACTTGTTGGTTTGAAGTCCATTATACCAGACACTAGGATTGCAACCCCTGCTTTTTTTTGTTCTCCATTTACTTGGCAAATCTTCTTCCATCCCTTTATTTGAGTCAATGTGTGTCTTTGTTTGTGAGATGGGTTTCCTGAATACAGCACACTGATGGGTTCTGACTTTTTATCCAGTTTGCCAGTCTGCGTCTTTTGATTGGGGCATTTAGGCTGTTTACATTCAATGTTAATATTGTTATGTGTGAAGTTGATCTTGCCATTTTGTTGCTGGCTGGTTTTGTTTCCCATTAGTTGACTCATTTTCTTCATTGAATTTTTGGTCTTTGCCACTGGTTTGCTTTTGCAGTGACTGGTACTTGTTCCTTTCTGTGCTTAGTGTTTCTTTCAGGAGCTCTTGTAAGGCAGGTCTGGTGGTGACAAAATCTCTCAGTAATTGCTTGTCCATAAAGGATTTTATCTCTCCTTGACTTATAAAGCTTAGTTTGGCTGTATATGAGATTCTGGGTTGAAAGTTCTTTTCTTTAAGGTTGTTGAATGTTGGCCCCCACTCTCTTCTGGCTTATAGGGTTTCTGCTGAAGATCCATTATGAGTCTGATTGGCTTCCCTCTGTGGGTGACCTGACCTTTCTCTCTGGCTGCCCTTAGCAATTTTTCCTTCATTTCAACCCTGGTGAATCTGACAATTATGTGCCTTGGGGTTGCTCTTCTTGAGGAATATCTTTGTGGAGTTCCCTGTATTTCTTGGATTTGAATGTTGGACTGCCTTGCTAGGCTGGGGAAGTTCTTCTGGATAATATCCTGGAGCATGTTTTGCAGCTTGGATTCATTCTCCCTATCATATTGAGGTACACTGATCAAGCATAGTAGGTCTTTTCACATAATCACATATTTTTTGGAGGCTTTGTTTATTTATTTTCACTCTTTTTCTCTTGTCTTGCTTCTTTTCTATTTCATTGAGTTGATCTTCAGTCTCTGATATCCTTTCTTCTGCTTGATTCGGTTATTAAAACATTTTTTTGCTTCATGTAGTTCTTGTGCTACATAGTTCTTATGTTTTTCAACTCCATCAATTTGTTGTTCTTCTCTAAGCTGGTTATTCTAGTTAGCATTTCATCTCCCTTTTTTCAAGGTTTTTGGTTTCTTTGCATTGAGTTAGAATGTGTTCCTTTAGCTTAGAAAAGTTTGTTTTTATCCACCTTCTGAAGCCAGTTTCTGTCAATTCATCACACTCTTTCTCGGTCATGTTGTGTTCTCATGTTGTTGAGGAGTTGTGATCCCTTGAAGGAGAAGAGGTATTCTGGCATTTGATGGTTTCATTTTTTTTATTTTGCACTGTTTTTTCCCATCTTCATGGATTTACCTAGCTGTGGTCTCAGGGAGCTGCCTGATGAGGTCGCTTGTCTGCCTGTTGAGGCACTACTGGGTTTCTAGGGACTCCTTCAGGTTACTAGGTAAGCTTCCTGCGTCTTTTTTTTTTACACTGGGAGGATAGGACCATCTCTTCCGCTGACCTGGAGGAGTGGCTGGGTGGTCAAGAACACCATCACATTGCTATGTAGGCTTCCTGTGTTTTTGTTAAAACATGAAGCCTAGTCCCACCTCTTTAATGATGGGTTGTGTCTTTCCTCCACAGGGCTGGATCATTCAGGGCTCAGCTCGGACTGAGTCACTGGCTGTGTAACCCACTAGAGTTAGTGCTTCAGTCCTCTGGGGTTTGTGGAGGAGTGTAGGGACCCACCTAGCCTCACTGTGTGTCTCCCCACTTTCAGCTCCCTCTCTCTGTGGGCTTGGTCCACAGGCTCTCCCTGCTGGCTTATGGGCTTATGCATTTGCTTAGATCTGTGTGCCAATCCAGGACACCATCCTGGATTATTATTCAACTCTGCATTTGTAACTCCTGGAGCTTGACTGGCAAAGATCCCCTGTTCTATGTATTGCTGAGGCTTTGGGGGAAGCACTGTATCTGCACTGGAGTGCCAGAGGGGGAGCCCCCAACAAGCAGGTCAGACACACTTTCTGGGTGAAGCCGCACCCCTCCCCACCTCGGTCTGCCCTACCTAGGCTTTGCTCACTGTCTGTCTGACCAGAGCCCTTGCAATGCACCTGGTACCTTGGTTGGAGCTGGGAGATCACTTCATTTCTGCATCTCTCTGGCTGGGTGTTGTGCACGGGAGTTGTGTCTATTTGTCCATCTTGACTCCACTTTGCATTCACACATCTTGAAGTGAAGAAGGAGGTTTTGTGTTTCCCTTGTAAGGAAATACATATCAATCACTTGTTCTGGAAGTTTTTGTCAATTTTTCTGATAATTACTGAGTTTTCAGATATTTCCCATGTGACACATTATATACGTCTTCAGATATAACATCAAACTCACACATGTGCTGGTAGTGGATTCTCATAGGAGAATTACAGAAAGAGCATGGTGCCTGGATGGTTGTGGTTAATATTGATTTAGGAGCTCTGTGGGAAAGGCTGCCGGCATGACTCCTTAACATTTTTATGCCTGAATCCATGTGGACAACCCACTCACCATCAAAGTGTTGGAGGATCCAGGGAGAGCATGGGTGAGCTCCAGGCCCCCTTTTCCCTGGCAGTTGCCTCCCAGGTGTCAGGGGGTGGATGCTCATGGCCTGGTCCAGACCCTGCCATTTGACACAATGACTAGACAACCAGACCAGGTCCATGAAGAAGCGACTTCTCAGTCACCCAGCAAGGGGGCAGGGAAAGGGGGTCTGAAGGCTGACATGCTTGCACATGTGTGCCTGTGTGTGCATGTTTATGAATCAGGACAAGCGAACACAGGGACTTGGCTGGGTGAGGGTTGAGGAACCACCATCAGCTTGCAGAGAAGAGATGAAAATGCAGCTGGCTCAGTGTTTTGTGGATGCCTGATTATGGAAAGAATTAAAAAACCACCCTTCTGATGAGCTTCTGTCATTTAAGTCTCTAACCAGGGACCCATGTGGACATTGGTTTTTCCCAATCCCTTTTGAGAAAACAGACTGAGGCCTACCTTATCAATAATGGACTCCTTTTACTGTTTCTTCCCAAGACCAGTATTTTTTAGGGGGTTAATATACCAGGAAGAGGTCAGGTGATTATTTAGTGGAAAAAATTGTCTTTGCTAGGACTTTATTGGTTCTCTTTCAGAAATCCAACTTATTTATGACATAAGTCATTTTAGGGCAGTTGATAGAAGTTATTTCTTTTTTGACACTCGTGCCTATGTGTAAAATTGTGCCATAAATGATATTGACAGTGTCATACAGTACTACTGTATTTTTTTGTATGTTGTAAAACTTTGCTACTTTATGGTCAAACAAACTAATGTTGTGACTGTCAGCTTCTCAGAAAAAAAACACTAGGGCCTTTCAAGTTTTGAAGAATGCACTTAAGAGAGTGATATACAGAAGAGAAAATTCCATAAAAAAGAGGAGTAACCCAAGCTTTTATTTTTATGTTTCCTCCTGAATGCAGAATTTGTGTGGGTCCTGGTCCATGTTATGCACAATAAACACCAATGTGGCAGCCAAGGCGGTTTCTCCAGCATCCTCAGTCCAGCCTACGGAGGATGCGTTCTGAGGGGCTTCCAGGGTGCCTTGTGTTCCATGCGACGTCAGAATTAATGAGTTACTCAATCTGCTTGGACGGTCAGATATATTACCATCTTCAACATGACAATGGCTACTGGAAAACCCTGTTGACTTCTGATTTTAGGAGGAGAAACAGCTTGTCAAGTCCCCCTGGGACTTCTCTCATCAATACTTTCGTCTTGGGTAGATGGGGGCTCTCGAGTCATCTCTCTGAGGTCAAGAATCCCCCAGGACCACCTTGCATGCTGATGGGAGGGGGAATAATCCAGAGAGGGCTGAAGGGGCCTCTCACAGTCAGTGTCCCTGTGTTTATCAATACAAGGAGTCCCTGTGATTTTGTGCCAATTAGTGACCTTGAACAGAGAGGTCTAAGGAAACATGGATACATACAATGTGAAACATAGTTACAACAACACTGCAATGCATGCACCCTGGACTCATGCTGCTGTGCAGTTTCATGGGGGATGTTACATACTGTCCTTCACTCCACATGTGGGAGGAAGACAAGGCAGGCCAGACGCTCTCCATTTTTGGAGTTGAAGAAACAGCGTTGGGGAGCATGGGTCTACTGAGTAGCACACGGCTAATAACTAGCTGGCCAGGGGCACGTGTCCAGGTCTGAGTCCTCAGGGTGTCCACGCTCTGCTAGCAGGAATGATGTAACCCCAAGGCCATCCTAAAACCTCAGTGTGGCCAACTGTGGACAGTTCCCATTCTGATCTCCAAACCCAGCACTGTGGGATGTCCTGATTGGTCATGGTTAACTCAGAACCTGTGGGTGGACTCAAAGTCATGCTCCTGTGAGAAGGGAAAGGAGAAGCTGCTTTCTTTTGTGTTTGGAGTAACTAAGGCAGAACTAATGGTCTGAGCCAATGACTAGCCTCTCTCTGCTGACTGAGGGTGAACTGTAAATAGCAAGAATCCTTGCAGGTGTTTGGTTTGATGTGGTTATTGCCAGCAGGTCTTTGTGCCTCGGGTGCTCTGAGTGTGGGGGTGACAGGTGTGTCACATCACATTCCCACCATGCATTGGATCCAGGCTGGCAGCCAGCCCCCACCAGAAGGCAGCAACACCAGCCCTGTGTGGAAAATGCGGATTTTGCCTCCAAATCTGGAAGCAGTGGAATTTGGCTTCCATTCTCTAGGAGTGGACTTTGCGTGCGAAGCTCCCAGTGACTCTGGGATGGGGATTTTGTTGGCTCAGAGTCTTCAGGTGGGGCTCTCAGCACCTCCTGGGGCTGTGGGAGGATGAGGCAGGGTCCCTGGGACAGAAGGAGGTGGAGAGAGACAAAAGGACGAAGAGGAGTTGGGTGGGGGAGGAAGGGCACAGAGAGGACAGACAGAGATGGGGAGAAAAAGAAGAGAGAGGAGGAGACGGAGACAGACACAGGCAGAGACAGGAGATGGGGGAGATGGAGGGAAGGAAATGAGACGCAATCGAGGAAGGGAGGGAGAGCCATGCCAGCCCAGCCCTGTCTACCACGCTCACAGACACCGTGGCCTGGCAGAGACTTCCATGCAGCACGGGTATTTGTTCTAGAACCTGCCCAGCTGTCCCAGCGGAGGCGAGCTCAACTTTTCTCCTCCAGTGTTTGGCTTCGCCCTCTCTCCTTGTCATTTGTGGTGCCCTTGACAGCGTGGTGCAGTGCCCACACTCCAGAATGCCAGCCTGGCATGGAGGCACAGCCAGCAGTGGTATAGTCTGCTAATGGCTTCTTTTCATTTCAGCCTCCCTGAGAGACCCAGTGGCAGATTGTAGACTCAGTTACTCTTGTGTCAGGTGATTATCCTAGGCCGTAATGTAATCTTCCATTCACACATACCATATTTCAATTATGGCAGCTATGAAACAAGCTGTGTATTGAAATCTCCCATCACCTTATCACTGCTTAACAATGTCAACTGTAAGAGAAACCAGCTGAAGGCAATTACACATGTGTTGAGAGCTAATTATGATGATTCTCTGTGGTATTTGTGATGAGCTGGGGAATGTTCTGAATATTTAATTTAATGTCAGTATGCTTGCTGTACAATCCATAATACCTCCTGAATCCAGCATGGGGCTATTAAAGCTGATGGGAGCATATTACCGCCACTCCAGGGCTGAGCCAGGAGGGCTGCTGGTGGCCTCCACGGGGAGCGCGGTGATTTCTGCCTCTTCTGGCAGCTGAGCAGACAGCTTCAGTTCCAGCTGCACGTGGGGCCCGACTGGCCCCCACCTTCCGCCCGCCCTGTCGCTGTGCCCCCGGGTCCCCTACACGGGGGCCTCTGCCCACCCCTACCCGGGAAGGCCAACGCGTGGCTGGGGACAGGAGGGACCCACAGGCCACAGCCACCGTGGACAGCGAGGCCCACAGACAGCCGTGCTCGGGCCTGCCCGGGACCAGGGTCGCCTCGCAGGTCACAGCGCCTGGTGCCTTCACCGCCACCGAGCAGGACCTCAAGAGGACGCGCAGGGCCCATGATGCACCCGCCCACCTGCCACCCCGGAGCCCACGCTCTGCGTTCAGTGGCCACGGCCCAATCCCAGGACAGGACTCTGCCTCGCAGGCCCGGCGAGTGTCCCCGGCCCCAGCGCTGCCCTTAGGACTGGGAATATCAGGAGCTTCCTCTCTGACCACAGGATGCTCACATCGGTCCCAGCATCCTCCCTGACCACAGGACGCTGAGATCGGTCCCAGCCTCCTCCCTGACCACAGGACTCAGGTGGGTCCCAGCTTCCTCCCTGACCACAGGACGCTGAGATGGGTCCCAGCTTCCTCTCTGACCACAGGACGCTGAGGTGGGTCCCAGCCTCCTCCCTGACCACAGGATGCTGAGGTGGGTCCGAGCCTCCTCCCTGACCACAGGACGTTGAGATGGGTCCCAGCTTCCTCTCTGACAGGACACTCAGGTGGGTCCCAGCCTCCTCCCTGAACAGAGGACACTCACATGGGTCCCAGCCTCCTCCCTGACCACAGGACGCTGAGATGGGTCCCAGCCTCCTCCCTAACTGCAGGATGCCGAGGTGGGGCCCAGCATCCTCCCTGACCACAGGACACTCAGATCAGTACCAGCTTCCTCCCTGACCGCAGGTTGCTGAGATGGGTCCCAGTTTCCTCCCTGACCACAGGACACTCAGAGGGGTCCCAGCCTCCTCCCTGACCACAGGATGCTGAGATGGGTTCCAGCTTCCTTCCTGACCACAGGACACTCAGATCAGTCCCAACTCTTCCTTGACCACAGGACACTCAGATGAATCCAAGGTTCCTCCCTGAACACAGGACACTCACATGGGTCCACATGCAGGCTGGAGGCCTGGGTGCTGGAGGGTGGGGGCAGAGAGCAGATAGTAGTGACTGGGATGGGGGGAGGAGGAGGAGAAGAGGCAGGGGAGGACTGAGGCAGTGTGGATCCAGGGCTGCTGGGTGGATGCCTTCCTCCCTACATGTGCCAGGTCACAGGTAGATGCACGAGAGCTGGAGAGACCCCTGGCCGGCCCTGAATCCCAGCCCTGAGGCCCTGGGAGGTGCAAGCTGGAGAAAGAGGGCTGCTTGGGTGACTTCTTCCAAGTCCAAATGTTTGGCTCCTTATATGGAGCATTGAGGACCTAATTCATTCAGGAATAACTCACTGGCCTTAATTCACTTATTAATTGAAACTATGGAGAAAATGGAGACATGAACTTCGTTGATTTTAAGTGGCAGCAGTCTTGGTTCACATCAGCCCCTTGAATACAGGGACTTTCTTTGCTTATCTGTGGTGGTGAATATCATGACCATTATGGACAGAGCTTTTTATTGTTTAGCTCATTGGCTATTATTAGTGTATTTTATGTGTAGCCTAAGACAATTCTTCTTCCAGTGTGGCTCAGGGGAGCCAAAATGTTAAACACGCCTGGTTACATGAAGAATATTTTAAAAATATGAGCTCATTGGCCCAGCACAGTGGCTCACACCTATAATCCCAGTGCTTTGGGAAGGCTGAGGCAAGTGGATCCCTTGAGGTCAGGAGTTCGAGACCAACATGGTCAACATGACAAAAGCCCATCTCTCCTAAAAATGCCAAAATTAGCCAGGAGTGGTGGTGCACCCCTGTCATCCCAGCCACTTGGGAGGCTGAGGCAGGAGAATTGTTGAACCCTGGAGGAGGAGGTTGCACTGAGCTGAAACCATGCTGCTGCACCCCAGCCTGGACAACAGAGCCAGACCTTACCTCAAAAAAAGAAAAAAGCTCATTGATTGAAAAATATGTGCATTCCACGGCTCTGTCATCAGCATTTTAAGTCTTCAGACTAATTTTAGCTACATGCTATTAGAAATGGGTGCATACTTCAAATATGTTTTAATAGTGTATATTTTTAATAGAGGATTTTTAAAAAATTAGACTATTTAGGATTTGATTTTTTTAATACAAAACCACATGTGACAACCTCAACATAAATTTTAATCCTCATTCCAGGTTAAGTTTTCTCTACATAGTGTTTCCATCACCTAATAATGTGAATATTTTCTTTGTTTATTTTATCATTTATCTCACCTGAGTTTAAGTAGTGTGAAGACAGCTTGGTTTTGCCTATGTTTTCATGATGCAATCTAGATACCTGCCACCTGTTTGAGAATGGATGCATGAATCTCTACATTTAAGTCCCTTCTTACTTAATATGGTCTTGTACTTCTATTTGTGCAGTGGAAACCTGATTTGGTGTTAGACATTTTCTTTGCTCAATAACTCCCCCCATCAATTATTCTGACTGTCGTTCTATTAAAATGCACACTTTTCAAAACTGTTTGAGGTAAGAGTCACTGCCACTTCTTACCATGTGTGTTCATAGAGGTGCAAAACTGGAGGGGGACAGAGAACAGTGGAAGCCTTTGGATTATAGTCAGGGATTGGAGGCCAAGGGAATTTCATCTCTGTTCTGAAGTCATGGAGGCAGAGTTGGTGCAGCTCTTAGGCTCTGAGTCCAGCGGTCTTTCATGACCTGGGACTGACTCCTGAAGGAGTCGACTGCAAAGCACTTGTACCATTTCCCTCCATTCATATGGCCCTAATCTCTGACCTGTGGCCACCGCACATGCTAAAAAATGAGGTGAAGCTGGAGGGCCCTGGGCCTCTACAGTGTTTGAGGCTAAAAGCTGGATGGCTTGATGGGCCACCTCTTAACAGCCAGTGGAATGCCACAGAGGGACACTGCGGTGGGCGTGGCCTCTTCAGTTAGGACAATTCCATAATCATCGAGTAAACGGAATTTCTCCTTCGACAGATGCTGTCGTGTGTACATTGGAGAAATTAAGGCAAGCAAATAGCGCATTGCTCAATCATGTTTATTTTGAATTTGTTGAGTTTAAGCTAAATCATTAACGTGAGGGTGGAATGAAAGCTGGGAAAACCGTGTAACTGTAGCGTCCCTCGTACCCTCCATCAGCATTTTCCTATTTCTGGTTCTCATTCCCTAGGGGGATGGGAGAGAGGATTTTAAACGACTTGGGCTCTGAATGAATAAAACTCCAAAGCCAGGCCGAGTGGCACAGGTTTTTCTTGGAACAATCTCTGCACCCCTGCCCCATCCCAGAGAATATTGGCAGTTGCTGGGACATCCTTGGTCATCTTAACTGGGGCAGGGGTGCATCTGGCATGAGTGGGTGAAGATCAGAAAAGCTGCTGAGTACTCTGCAGTGCACAGGATGGCTGCCTAAAACGTCAGTGGAGCCAAGTTCAGAACCTTGCTAACAGAAAGGAAAATCTAATTAGCAAAGAAAAATCTCCCAGAAGAAACTTAGTCCATCAAATTGCTTTCGGTGTTTCAGCAAAATTGGAGAGATCCCCAAGTCTTTGAACTGTTTTCATAGTCGCCTCATGTTTACAGTTTTCTCTGTGTGAATTATGTTTTGGGATCTGTTGCCCATGTTCTGCCTGTGTTTATCTTATCAATTCATATGCATACTTTACCCACACAGTCCTTTGCCACATTTGCCACCAATATTCTCCTTGCAGCCCTCAGAGCTGAGAGTTTGCTTGCCAGGGAGCCTGCTCAGTGAGCCTGATGGAGTGAAGGCGGCAGGGAGGACGCCAATTCTGGGAACTCCCATTATCCTGAACACATGAGGAAGGAGAAGGAGAAGCCGATATGACAGGGCCTGTGGACCCTGGGGGCTACTATCAGCACCCCACCTTCCATAAGGAAGCACCCATAAGGGGTGTGGGGGATAGGGGGACCCCTGCATGCTGCCCTGCCCTGGGTGGCAGTGGGGTGTGCAGGCAGCATCACTGCAGAACAAGCCTGGATCTTCAGCGTCTCAGGGCATTCCCCAAAGAAGTAACTTTTGGGTGGCCAGACACTTAACAGAAATCATTCCGAGGTCTCCTTCAACGGAAAACATGTAAAAAGGTATGTGTTTGTAACCTAGATATTAATAAGCATTACCCTGGCACACTCTCTTAAAATAAACTAGGCAACATTTTGAGTTAATATCCAGTCATATTTTTGAGACTATTTTGAGACAGATGAAAAGAGGAACCAGATGAATTTAAGAAAATGGGCTTTCTGGTTACCCTGTATTCTCTTCTTTCTCCTCCAAAGTTAATAGATAAACTCACATTACATTACAGAAACATACTAAAAGCAAGCACTTCAGTTCTGCATTATGTGAATTGGCAAATTTTACTGTTTTCAAAATTGTGTTGCACACAGCACTGTACTCCTTATCAAAGGTAGTGATATTCTTTATAATGCATACTTCTTATAGATGATAAAAAAGACATATTATCTTCATGCTTATGCCCAGCCTAGCTGTTCACATTTTGAATAAACTACATAAAGTGTTCATTACAAAAATGTTAAAAAAGGCATGTTACCTTCATGCTATGCCTGTCCACATTTTGAATAAAGTGCATAAAATGTTCATTACAAAACTGTCATAATGGTAACAGCATAGAAAGCAAACAGGTATTCATGCTTCCATATGACAGTATTTTCAAAGACAAGCAGTGGCATCACCAAATAAATGAGAGACCTTTCTAGCAGCCTGCATTGCTGGCTGTTTTTCTTCATGTATAATTCTTCACTCAGAAAAAGTGCTATCTGATTACAAATTATGTACCTATTCTTACTTCTTTTGCCCAAGGTGACCATTAATTTTTGCCATAGGTCATATAGGATAAAGCCTCAAAGATCCAGGAGCTTCTTAATTGCATCGCACACAACTGGCTGTCATCAGGCTCCTGGGAGGAGTTATTGCACCTTGCAGATAATGCCTTTTCCCTGTGAGTCATGAAATAGATTCTCCCTCTATTGCTATATTAATTAGACTTCAAGGATGTTAGAAAAATTATAGCTTAAGCTTCTGTTCAAAAAATTTAGACAATATTATAGAAGAAATCTGGGCCCAAACTTACAAGCAAATGAATTAACCTTGAGTCTTTCTTTTGTTTCAGAAGTAAGATTAAAAAAAAAAAAAACCCAGCACCTCACCACCCTTGTCACATTACAACAATATATGTTTTGATAGAATTCCAGGTTAAGTTTGTCAATTCTGATGTAAAAACGGAATGAGTTGGCAAGATCTGTAGAAGTCTCGGGAAATGCTGGAAATTTCCTCCTCGGGCCGTATATCAAGCGCACAGTGAGAAGGGAGAGGGAAGGAAGGTAGGAGAGAAGGGCAAAAGGCAAAATGGCTTGTGTCCATTTAAGAAAAAATCAATAATAGCATAAAATTGATTTAGTGCTTGTCATAGAACATAAGTGCTGGAAAATAGAGAAAATTGAGTCTCAATTTAATCTGCACAAAAGCCACACTGTACTGATGAAGTGATTGTAATGGGGAGAGCTACATAAAACCTAAAGACAGATACTTAATTGTCATATTAAAGACTCTTTTCAGCCTGCTGGAGTTGGGGGATAGGACCCATTAATCATGTGAATAAGGGGCATTGAAATCAAATCTCAATTAAAATCTATTCAATAATGTCTCTAATATGTTTTTCAAGCATTAATTTTTTCCCATTGATTCCACACCCCATAAATCAGATATGTTGCAGTGCATGTAATAGTTTATGGAGGAGAGGATTATGGTTTTATGAAGTTAATGCAGCAGAACCATTTAATTTACACAGGCTAAAGTTTTATGTCTGTTGTTCATTTCTATTATTTTCTTCAGCTAAAAATTATTTGGACCATAAAACTAAGAACCAAGTTCATTTTTTCCAAGTGTCTATATATTTAGCAATCAGATTCAGTTTCTTTTATCCAAATTTGGCTGGGAAAAGTACATGAAGCTGAGTTCGCAGCAGGCACAGGCTTTGTGCAGAGGGCCGTATGTGCCCCCGGAGAGCAGAGCTGCCTGTGCGTGCACCAAAAGGGCTTCCGAGGGATTTCACAGAAACCCCCGAATGCAGGAGCTTCTTCATCTTGGCTTTGGAACATTCTCAGGTACAGCTGAGGAGTTCATATCTTCTGAACAAAAAGCCAAATATATTTCCTTCAGGGTTCCCATGGCAGGTGGTGGGTGAAATTGACAGAAGAAAGGAAGGCACACTTTTTGAAACCAGTTAAACGGATTTCTTATTTTCACCAACAAATTCATGGAGGAGGTGGGACTGCAAAAAAAAGATGACGATTTCTGAATGTTCTTGAACATTGATATTTCAGGGCCGTTGAGTTCGTGTTCTTTGTAGGGACATGGATGAATCTGGAGAACATCATTCTCAGCAAATTGACACAAGAACAGAAAAGAAAACACCGTATATACTCACTCATAGGCGGGTG
>CM052658.1:95925700-95945045 GCA_028533165.1 Leontopithecus rosalia
CCCTCAGCCTCCATCACCCTCAGCCCTCAGCCTCCATTGCACTCAGTCCCCATTGCCCTCAGCCCCTCCATCACCCTCAGCCCTCATCGCCTGGCCACGTGGCTGAAGCACACAGCTTCCTCCCATCCTCCCACCTACAGAGTCAAGGGTTTGACCTACTGGAGTCTAAGCCAGCTCTCAGCTCCCTGCTCCCAGAGCCTACAGTAAAAACAATGTGTGAGAAGTGGCTCCTGGGATTGCTGTGTTGCAATTCATAAAATTATGTCTTCCTGAAGGCATTCCAAAATTTATTTTGAATGTTTAAATTTTTGTTTCCTGAATTCATATCTCTACATTTTTAACCATGTTGAGGTAAAATTTAAGTTATACCATCATAAAGGAAGGTGCCTGTGTATCCAAATGATTTTCCTTTAAATTATTCTTTACCCTGTTGGTGAAGATTGAGATGTGGGTATGTGGGACTTCAGCCAAGCCCACGACAGGCCCCTCCCTGGGCTGCCCTGGCTCAGGATTCCACAGTGTGGCAGCAGCAGCAGCAGCCAGAGAACAGGCCCTCCCCAGGCACTACCCACCCCCGGGCCCACCCAGAACATGGCAGTCTGGGCTGTATCAAGGGTTATTTTTATCAAGTCCCTCTGTTCAAAATCCCTACTATCCAAAACATTTTACTGGCCGCAGGAAGCTGCAACGTTTCTCCCAGCCAACCTGTTAATTAATAACTTTGTTTTGTAGAGCGCTTTTAGCTTTATAGAAATGTTGTGAGAGAGCACAGAGCTCCCATGTTCTGGAAACCAAGTTTTGCCTGTTATTAACATCATACAATCCTATGGCACATCTGCTTACAGTCAATGAGTCAATGTCGATGCATCGTTATTAACAGGAGCCCCTACTTTCTTCACTTTTATTTTTTCCCTAATGCCCTCTTTCTGCCCCAGAAAGGAGCCCAGTAGGGACCCTACATGACAGGGTCTGCAGGCCTCTTCAGGCAGCTCCTGGCTGTGACAGCTTCCCAGACTTTCTTTATTTTGGGTGACCTTGACAGTTTTGAGGGGTTACTATTCAGAGGTGTTGTGGAATGTCCCTTTACTGGGATCTGTCTGTTGTTTTTCTCGTGGTTGGACTGGAACATGGGTCAGCACAGCCTTTCTCTGCAGTCAGCCCTGTCCCTTGGATGGGGCTGTGGGTCTTCAAGCTGTGTCTGTGGAGAGAAAGCAGCATGAGTCACCCATGCTTCGGGCCTGGGGAGCTGTGCCACACCTTCTGGGGGTGGATCTCTACATAAACCCTTTGGGATTCTTCTGCACTGGACATTTGTCTCTTCTCCTCCACTTGTTCATTCAGGGATCCTTGTCCTTCGGGTTGTCATCCAATACCGTTTTATTCATGTTTCACTGTTTAGTTCAGGTTTTCCAGCGCTGGCCGTCGGGAGCTCTTTCAGTTGGCTGCTGCATCCCTGTGGCACATTCTCAGGGTGTGTGATTTGTTTCTTTTTGTTTGTCTGTTTGCTTGAGCACTTCCTGCTTCTCTGGCACTGCAGGATGCTCCAGGCTCACCATGAGTCTGCCCTGCCTGGTCCAGAATCGGCCATTTCTCTAAGCTGACCTGGTTCAAGTATGCTTGTTGCTTCTGGGGTGTCCTTGCTTCCCAGCTCAGCACAGGGGATGTATGTGAGTGCGATGCCTACATGGGGCAGGTATGTGTGTTACAGCAGGCCTCCACCTGGATCTGTGGTCACCATGCAGCTGTTCACACTGGCATTGCCAGCTGACCTGGGACTGCAGGGATTACTCTGCCCCTGCTTATGGACCCTCCTGCTCCAGCAGTGAGAGCCCCAGTGCCCACTCTCCACCCTCTAGTTGGGTCTTTGCTTAACCCCAGCACCCTGTCCAGCAGCTGGTGGGAGTGTCCTGCCAACTACTGGGCAGCCCCTGGTTCCCTCCTAAAGCGGTGGGCAGGCTGGAGCAGGCCCAGCCATGGGGCTCTCAGGACTGGGTGACCTGGCACACAATGTGCACACACACCAACAGTACCCTTAATGGACACAAGGGGCCCAAGACTAGCCCAGGTGGGGGGGCCCCAGGACCACTAGCCCAGGTGGGAGGGCCCAGGACCACTATCCCAGGTGTGGGGGACCCAGGACCACTAGCCCAGGTGGGGGGGTTCCAGGACTGCTAGCACAGGTGGGGGAACCTAGGACCGCTAGCACAGGTGTGGGGGGACCCAGGACCACTACCCCAGGTAGGAGGGCCCAGGACCACCAGCACAGGTGTCAGGGGACCCAGGACCACCAGCACAGGTGTGGAACTTTCTCAGAACAGCTGGACCCAGGAGGGCTCCATGAACGATGTGAGTCCACTTCTTAAAGGTCGTAGCTGAGTGCAGATGCTATATGGAATGCCATCTGTGCCACGTGTCTGTGCTCACTGTGGTTGGAGGCTGCGGTGGGTAGGAGGGTGAGAACCGAGTGCATCCTTGCTGTGTTTATGAGGAGTGGCAGCTAGGAAGGAAAGAAGCAAGAGCAGAGCAGGGGCCTGAGGAAAAGGCCGGGGAAGAAAGGAATGAAAGCAGAAGGAGCTCCTCCCTGTGGCTGCAGAAGCAGTGGACTCACAGGGGGCTGGGGAGGATGTGAGAAAGCCTCACCATCTAGGAAGTAGGTTAGGAACCCAGGGACTTTGCCTCCACCTGCAGATTCCCTCTGAGGGGCGTTTTCTGGCTCCTGCTCTCCCTGTTGAGTGAAGCTTTCAGGGTAGAAAGTGTGAGGTGAGTGGACCTGGGTGATGTATCCATAAGGTTGACCATGCAGCCATGGTGCCAGGGAATGGGGTGGATGCCACCAGGACCAGGGCCATGGTGCAGAGATGAGGGTGCTGTCTCCGAAACTTCCCCAGAACGCAGCCCTCCCAGCACAGGCCTCTGCGCCTCAGGCTCTCATGTCATGCCGAGGAGACCCCAAAGCCAAGACAAGCTAATAGTTCTGCCCCAACATTCAAAGGAGCTCCAGATACAGTCACATTTACTAATAATTCTGTATGAAATACTTGGTCAAACACCTTCAACAAACTTAACTGTTTCTGTGTATTTTCCCCCAATCCTCATAGCAACTCTCACATGGCAGATAGAATATAACATTGGTCATGAAAATGCTAGAAAAGAGAAGCATAGAGTGTCATCAAAGATGGGAGCGTGCGTCCTGGTTCATGCCCGCAGCCATGACACTGAAGCTGGAGGGGAGGGTTGGATATGGCTGGCAGGGGAGCCGGTGTGCTGGGGACCACAGGTCAGCCAGCAGGGTGGGGTGGAGTGCAGCAGCAGGGAGGAGAAGAGGCAGCCCAGGGAGGGAGGATCAGAACCACAGGACACTAGGTGCTTGGGTACCCTGGAGTTCCTCGTAGGAGGTGAGAATGTTTTTGAGCATGGGCAGCCTGGCATTATTTGCCTTCTTAAAAGAACATGGCTTGCAGACAGTGAGAAGTGGGAGTGAATCCAGTGGCAGTGCAGATGAGGAGAGAGCTGCTTTTGGGATATCTTCTGGAGCAAAACCCTACAGGACTCGAGACAGTGTGCACAAGGAGGGCCAGGGAAGATCCCTTTTTTCTGGCAGGTGTCACCAGCTGGTGAAGGGCTGCTTTCCAGATGGAGGGGAGAACTTGAAGCTTGGAGAAGAGTGAAAGTCTGTGTCTGGCCTTGCTGGGTTCTCTGGGGAGGCTGGTGATGGGGAGTCTGGGAAGGGCCCTAGCATGGAACTCCAAAGCCCAGGTGAGGGAGAACATGGAGGCAGAGTGGGGCATTCCTGGGAAGATTTAGACAGAAATGACACCACCCTTGTGGGAGCCACAGCACTGCATTTGAAATCCCACGGATGTGGCACTTGGAGTCACTCACAGAGATTCACTGCTTCCTACAATTAGAAAAAAAAAGAAATTCGGTGATCAATGTCAATATTTAGGTCAATGCTGCTTGTTTCTGGCTTCCCTGGCATGATGCGAAGGAGTGCAATTGAGGCAGTTCCTGTCACCATGGTTTTCTCCCAGGGCCTGCGGGAGGGACCCCCTGGCTCTCTCTGGCCTCAAAGTGGCTTAGCTCAGTGGAGCGACACCAAGCGCAGCCCACTTCTTTAGTTGTCCCATCAATAACACCTCCCTGGCACTCATTGCAATAAAACCAATCATAATGGAATCATTTGATATGTATGTGACTCACAAATATAGTTCCCCAAGCCACTGTTCCAAATTAGTAGTAGTTAAGCACCCATTGATGGAAGTTTAAAATAAAGTGTTCCCCAATGGGCCCCCACTTTCACCCAGCATTACCCAGAAAGCAGAGAGATTTTTGCAGGAGTTGCCATAAACTGCATACATTTGGAACCTGGCCAGAAATATTTGGGGGACCTATTCATTCCCTTCCTACCTGCAATGATATAACGATGTCTGTCACAAGGGCACTTTCACGCCGAAAATCCTGATGTCACACGCTGGCCTTATAGAAGCTTGAAGGATTTTTTTTCTCCTTCTTTATTTTCTTCTTTGAGTCTTTTCAGACTAGAATACTGAAGTCTTCTTTAAGTCTTTTCAGACTAGAATACTAGAATACTGAATATTAAATGTAATCGGATTCTTTCAGACCTTCTCTGTGACAATGCAAGCTTGAAGGGAACATATTTGAAAGCACAAACTGCTCTAGTTTCCTTGCACAAAGACGTAGGTCCCCTGAGAAGGCCAATTATAAATTACAGTGCAGGTGAACTTTCTCTCCCATTCACTGGAGCTGATTCTGTGTCACTAATGTTACTGCGCTGATACCTTGCAAGAAGAGAAAAGGCTTTTCATATCTCATTAGCATCACAGAGAACAGAAATACATTCTACAATAATTGAGTGCTACGTAGGTCCCTACATTTTAATAGGCAAGGGGCAGGTCTCTCCTCTTCCAAAGAGCTTTCTAATCCCCCTGCTCCTTTGTGCTGACCTCATTGGCACAAAGATGCCACTGGCTGAGGCTCCAGCACTCTTGGGCTTGACTCCGCCTCCGTGCAATTCCCGCAGGGCACTCAGGGGCCAAAGCCAGGCTCACAGCTCCCAGGTTCCTCACCAAATGCTGAACCTCGGCAAGGAAACTGCTAAGCGGGGCCTTAACCAGGAAGCTACAGGCAGAACATAGGAGATCTTCAGAGGAAAACATTCACATGTGCACACACCAGGGGGTCAAGTCAATTTTTATAACTTCCTTCAGGCCGGGCACGGTGGCTCACACCTGTCATCCCAGCACTTTGGGAGGCCAAGGTGAATCACTTGAGGTCAGGAGTTCGAGACCAGCCTGGCTAACGTGGTGAAACACCATCTCTACTAAAAATACAAAAATTAGCTGGGCGTGGTGGCATGTGCCTGTAGTCCCAGCTACTTGGAAGGCTGAGGCAGAAGAATCGCTTGAACCCAGGAGGTGGAGGTTGTGGTGAGCCGAGGGTGTTGCTGAGAGACCTTGTCTCAAAAAAAAAAAACAACAAAAAAACTTACTTCAAGAAACAAAGAATAAAAATAAGCAAATCAAAGCAATACCTATCCATCTAAAGAATAATCCACTTCCAAGACTCAGACAGTCTACAACCACCCACACCACCTCCATCTGTGGGCTGGAGATGCGTGGATTGTTGCAGTTAAACATGACAAGAAGTCAGGCTGACTTTTAGACTGCTTGAAGACAGTTGAATATGCACTTCTTTTATTATATGAATGTAATTGGCACCTATTTATTTATAGCAAATTCTTAGCTGGATTCACCACTCTCAATTAATAGATTTTGCTTCGGTTAGGTAAGACCAGTTGCTACAAATGAACAGAAGACATTGAGAGGTGCTGCAAATAAAACGTGGATCTCTATGTCTTAAATTCAAATTTAGACCTTGTATTACAAAAATATGCACATATGATGATAATTAGTTAGATAAGAAATCAGCAAAAACAGCACCCACCCAACCAAACAAAAACCTTATACATTACCTGAATTCCAAAAATATGATTATTGCTTAACGCTCAAGCCTTATTAGAGTCCTAATTCATGGCGGAAGTCAGGATGTTTAAGTTTAGCTGTGAAGGTTTAATACTTTAATAAGATTTAAGCAGTCAGCAATAGTTGTATTTTTGGAATTCATGTAACATACACACATATATGTATAGATACGTATGTAGTTATATACATTTATACATATAAATAGAAATATTTACTTTAATTGATTCCAAGACTTCATTCCTCACACATCACCACGGTAAATATCAAACTAAAATCTCAACTGCAGGTGCTGTGTTAGGGTAGGGGATTGTCTTGTCAGGGCTCTGTCCCCAGCACCCAATTGTTCTTGAAGAAGAGGCTTGATTAATCAAATTAACTTAGAGCCACACTCTCTTTACATTAAGATTAGCTGGTTGCACTTAGCGACATCTTCCCTGGTGCAAACAAGACTGGCAGGTCTCCCTGGGCGCCACCCTCTGCTTCTTTCCCAGCCTCAGTCAGACCCCCAGCTGCAGCCCACATGCCCACCTGTGCTTCTGCAAAGAGGACACCTTCCAAATGCATATTTGCATGGTGCTGGCAAAAATACACTTTATGCAAAGTGTAGGCTTCATAGGACAGGCTTTTATTTCTTTGAATAAAATTGCATGTTATCTCACTGGGTGGTAGAAAATGTGTTTTTTCTGCTTGTGAAGTGCCTCTCAAATGTTGGCTCTTGGACTGTCTGCAGCAGATCAGCTATACATGAAAGCTTAGAAAAGAATTCAGAGATAATTCTGATGATCAAACTGATTTGTTCCAGAATCTGCAAGGACAATATCCTGCTTTCTAGAGGCTTCACTAGCTAAACATATTTTTAAAAGTATTCAGCTTAACTTTTTGTTTATGCACGAGAGTTATTGGAATTTATTTTGGCTAGAATCATGCTCTCGATGTGGGGAGAGGATTAATAATCCACGCAGTCATCTAGTTCCCAAAACGCATTCCATGGTAGGTTGTTCCCCAAGAATCGTGCATTTTAAAATGTTCTTTTAGGATCTAAACTTCTGTTTTAAAAAGTCTTAAAGTCTTACAGAAATCCAGAACATAATAAAAACATAAAATACATATTTTATTAATATAAATGTGTAAAACCTCAGCTATGTCCTAAATGTTTGGACAAGTAGAAAGATCAAATCTATCGCCAACAATACTGAGGAGAGGGAATTTGCTACAATTAATTGATAAGTTCAGATATGTAATGATTATTAATGATAAGAATTGGTGATATGGTGAGCACGCTGCATTAACAAACTTGAACCTAGGTTCCAACCACCTTGTACAGAGTCGTTCTAAGAAACACAAATTTGAAGCCAAAGTCACTATGTGTGTGAGGACACTCCGCCATGGGCTGAGACCATAACTGATCAGGACCCACCAGGAATGCAGTAAAATATAACATGTACAACACACAGTATATACATTTGGCATGTTTAAAGAAATAAAATTGGTTACAAAAAGAAGAAGCAACAAGAGGCTATTTAAGTGGACTAGGTTTGAAAAAAGTCAAATTGAACTTACAGAATATAACTTAAATTAAAAGCATGCTGGCTGTTTATAGTGGCATGCCTATAATCCCAGCACTTTGGGAGGCTGAGGTGGGCGGATCACAAGGTCAGGAGTTTGAGACCAGCCTGGTCAACAGTGAGACACTGCCTTTACTAAAAATACAAAACTTAGCTGGGATTGGTGGCATGCACCTGTAGTACCAGCTACTTGGGAGGCTGAGGAGGCAGAGGTTGCAGTGAGCTGAAACTGAGCCACTGCACTCCAGCTTAGACCATAGAGTGAGATTCCATCTCAAAAAACAAACAGAACAAAACAAAAAAAAAAGCATGCTGATGGAATAAACAGCGATTAACCAAAGCTAAAGAGAGAAGTCAGAAGATGTAGCTCAATGCAACAGAAAGGAAGACAAGAAAAGAAAGAAAATAAAAGATTGGATAATACAAAAGACAAATCAAAAACATGGATTATAGAATGGGAACATCTAATATAGGCCTGGTCAGATTTCTAGGAGAATATAACAGAGAAAATGAAGGAAAGGTAGGAGACATGGTAAAAATTTCCCTGAATTGATGAGATGCCAGTCATCAAATTCAAGAGCTCCAGTGGGCTGGGTGCAGTGGCTCAAGCCTGTAATCCCAGCAAGTTGGGAGGCTGAGGCAGGTGGATCACGAGGTCAAGAAATCGAGACCATCCTGGTCAACATGGTGAAACCCTGTCTCTACTAAACATACAAAAAGTTAGCTGGGCATGGTGGTGTGTGCCTGTAATCCCAGCTACTCAGGAGGCTGAGGCAGGAGAATTGCCTGAACCCAGGAGGCAGAGGTTGTGGTAAGCCAAGATGGCGCCATTACACTCCAGCCTGGGTAACAAGAGCGAAACTCCACCTCAAAAAAAAAAAGAGGTCCAGTGAGTCCCAAGCAGGACTTATGAGCAGATTCATGTGCTTAACCATCTCCTGACTGTATCCTCATCCAGCTTCAGGTCCCAGTGATGAAGAGGGGCTTTAAAAAGCAGCCCAGAGAAAAGGCTGCCAGCAGATTGAGAAATAACTATTAGACTTGTGACCAACTGCTGCCCTGTGGCCACGGAAGACAAAGGCTGTGGAAGACTTCCTTCAAAGCTCCAAGGGAAGAGAACTGTCCTACAGTCCTGTCTTTCAAGAAAACATTGTGAAACAATTATGTTTTCAGATAAATGAAAACTGAAATCTTTTACTACCATCAGATATTCACAAAAGAAAATCTTAGTGGATGAAGCCCAGGAAGAAAGAAAATAGCCCCAGGAGAAGGGTCTGAGGTAGAGAAGAGATTGTAGGTAAAGAAAATGGTAAACATGCAGGGATGTCCGAGTGGACCTTGGCCAAGGTGAAATCCTAGCGATGCCTAACTTGTGGGTTAAAAATTGCCATAGAAAAATGAAAAATACGGGACAACAGAAGTATCATCTGGAGGTGACTGAGGGGAAGGGACAACATCTTTGTGTGCCAGTTACTCAGATGTCATGACCGCCCACTGCCGGCCCCCTCTCTACCCGCTGTGGGGTCTGCAGGACTGTGGAGAGAGACACCTCGCCTGAGGCTGCCCCTGTGTGCCTAGCGGCTGTCCTGGCCAGGCATGCCTTGCTCTGGGGATGAGGCGGCAACTGGGAGCCCCATTGTTCTCCAGTGAGCAAAGGCCATTTCTCACACTCACATCACAGGTAACCTTGTAAAAGTTGTCACCAAGCCTGCAGAAGCACCAGTGGACATGGCCAAGCACGCATGAGACAAAGACTGGCTAAGGCCTGAGAGGTTGGCTGTTACAGACACACGAGCCACTTTTAGGTTCTGAGAGCTTATCACTCCCACAGAAATGGAAAGGTGCCAGCTCTTAGGTCCCTATCCACACACCAGAAGGGGTAACAGTGAAACAAACAGGGCCAGATGACCACAGGGTGACCTGGGGTCCACACTGTAGCTGAGGAGCAGGTCCAGCTGACTGGCGGGGGGTGGTTTCCATGCAGCAGCTCTGAGCGGCTGTGGCAGAAAGCCACATCAGAACACAGGAAATAACGAGAATTTATCTTCTGACAACTTCCCAGGCTGACGGGAGCTGAGTGGGAGACAGCCCCAGCTTCTCACACTGTAGAGGGCCACAGATGGCCCTTGCTCAGATCAGCTGCAGTGCAGCCTGCACCAAGGAGGCCAGTGCAGGGCACACAGGCTGCCAGCATGGGGCCGTCCCTTGGAATGATGCAGGCAGGTGCAGACGGTGAGGGAGAGTCTTTGTTCTCGTTCACCCCCACACATCTCAGAACACAACTATCAACATCGTGGCTGCCCTACCTGGACATGGAAGACCCACCTGGGGGCCTAAGGAGGAGTCTCGGTGGAAGATGATGGAATATGGCTCCTGGGTGGCTGGGAGAGGACAGATGCATGGTGGAATGAGGGAAAGAAGAGTGTTGAATTTCTGGGAACACAGATGTTTGGAAGAACAATAATTTATGGTGGATGTTTGGATTCAGTTAAGCTGAAGATTTAACTTTTGAGATATACATTTCATTTTCTTATCACACACATATGATATTGATAACATATAGACACTATCAGAGATCCTCAGCGGGGAGGTCCAGAGTGAAAGGAGCAGTCAGCTCAGCATGAAGTTTGGGAGACACTTCATGGATTTGGGTGTGAGAGGCAGAATATGAAAAGCAACAAAGGAGGCTGACAGGACAGAGAGAAGTCAGAGGGACATGAGGAGGTTGCGAAACTGCTCGTGCCAGGAGATGAGAGGTTGTGAGTAAAGGGGGAGTCATGACTGTGCCCTACCAACAGGTCAGCTAGGAGCAGGGCTGAGGGGGTCTGTGGCTCTAGCAACACACCTTACTCATCTTAGGCAAAGCCATTTCAAAGTAATTGGATTCAAAGAAGATCATATCTTTATTTTTGGGGGGGTTACAGGAATGCAAATTTGGTTTAATACTTAAAGATCAATTGGTGCAACTCACCGTATCAACAGACTGAAAGAGAAAATACATGATTATGTCAATATGCCTGAAAAGTATCCGGTAAATGGCAACACCTTTGAAACCATAGTTTCCACACTTGAGGAACAGGTTGTAACTTTCTTAACCAAATAAGAGCATCCACAAAACACTGCAGCTAACATCATGTGTAATCACACTTTCTCCCTAAGCATGAGGCAAAGGCTAGGATGTCCACTCTCACCACTGCTAGTGAATGTCCCACTTGATGTTTTAGCCAGGAAACAGAGCAAGGAAGAAAAGTGGAAGGCATATATTGAAAAGTGGTAGTAAAACTGTCTTCAGTTTTACTGAAGATGACAGGAGATTTTCTATGGAAAGTTCTAAGGAATCCACTTAAAACAGCTGCTATATGCGAGTCTTGCAAGGTTATATGAGGTCAGTGCACTCAAAAGTGAGTTTTTTTATGTCAGCAATAAACAGTTATAAATTTAACTTAAAAATGGCATTTACAGTAGCATCAAAAAGTATAAAATATTTAAGGGGAAGTTTAACAAACTACATATAAAGCTTTTGTACTGAAAACCATAAAATATTTCTGATAGAAATGTAAAAAAAACTAAATAAAAGGAGAAAGTGTCATCAAGATGATTCAAGATTATTTAATGTTATTAAGATGTCAGTTCTCCCTAAATCAATGTGTACATTCAATGCAATCTCAATATATATCCTAAGGTTTCTTTGTGGATTTTTTTAAATAAAAAAGCAGATTTTTAAATTTGTATGAAAATATAGATGGCCCAGACTAATCAAACCCATTTAAAAAAATAAGAACAAAGTCAGAGGACTTATACTACCTTACGATAAGATTTAAGACCAAGTTAAAGCTACCATAATCAAGACAGTATGATACAGGCATAAAAATAGATATATAGGTGACTAGAACAGAATATTCCAAAATAGACTGTCATGTAAAGACCCACCTGAACTTTGCCAAATGCACAAAGTCAGTTCAATAAATAAGGATAATCTTTTTAATAAATAGTGCTGAAAAAATTGAATACCTTTATACAAATGTGTATTTGTCTACACAAACACATTTAATTCTTACCTCATCTCATACAAAAGTAAACATCATGAACCTATAATTAAAGCTAAGACTATAAACTTTTAGAAAAAAATGGGAGAAAATCTTTTTTATTTCTAAGAAATGGAGTTTTGCCATGTTGGCCAGGATAGTCTTGAACTCCTGGCCTGAAGTGATCTATCCCTCTCAGCCTCCCAAAGTGCTGGGATTACAGGCATGAGCCACCGAGCTTGGCCTGAAAACCTTAAAATTTTGTTAGGCAAAGATTTTCTAAGAAGACACAGAATTCACACATTTTTTAAAAAATAATTAATTGGATTTTATGAAAATTTAAAACTTTTTCTGAGTGTCTTGCCTCGTGCGGCTGGAGTGAGGATGTGTGCAGAGCTCGGTGGGGCATGGGATTCTCAGTCAAAGCCTGTCCCCTTTAGAACTGTAGAAACTATGGCCTAAGGATTTTGGTTTTGAGGAGAAACCTACTAATGACCTGATTCACTTATTTGTAGATAACCGTTTAGTTTTTTCTTGGGGAGATTTTGGAGTTCTCCTTTTACCACATTTCAAAATATTATAATCACTTGTTTCTTTTACATGAACTGGGCCAGACACTCAACAGACACTTTGAAAATAAAGACACACACATCAGCTGTGAGCAATTCTCCGCTGTTCATGGTGACTTCCCTCCTTCTTCACTGTCTCCTTGCTGACCTGGCTGCCCTTTTCTTGCTGCTCATCATGAGAACCGAGCAAGTGAACTGACTGAGCTCTCCGTGTGTGTGCAGGGCTCAGCCTCTGGCAAGCCTCCCTGCAAGGCTTGGGGACTTGCCACTGTCACGTGGGAGGACATGGTTTCAGGAGCCAGCTCTGTCGTTTACAGCCGTTTTAGGGAGGATTGGTTCAACCCACGTAAAGAGTTTTACCCACCAAAGAGTAAATGCCCAGCAGTCCACAGGGGACCTGAATCCCTGATCACAGAACCTGAAAATGTGTCAGAAGGCATGGGTTAGGAACTTCACGGGGGGACTGAGGTTGCAGACTTTGAGAGGGGGAGATTTTCCTCAATGACCCAAGTGGTCCCAGTGTGCTCCCCTGAGCCTCTAGAAGTGGCAGAGAGAGGCAGAGGAGGAAGAGGAGGCAGGGAAGGTGGGAGAGATTCCCATCTGGAGAAGGACTCAGCCTGAGGCAGCTGCCTTCACGTGAAGACGCCAGGAAAGGGAGTGCAGGTGAGAATACCCTTAGCCAACAGCAGTGGGGAGACAGGAGCCTCTGCCCTACACAACCCTGGACAGGATCTGCTGATACCCCGAATATCCTGAGAAGCCTCCAGGTAGGAAGCCAGCCTGGCAGCTTGGGACTGCCAAGCCTGGGACCTGGGCATAGAGACTAGTCAAGCTATCAGCTTCCATTTGTTAAGGCAGCAATCGATACCTGAAACTCTGGTATGAGAATGGGAGCTGGATTCCAGAAATCAGTTCCACCTGCAGATCCTCCATCTCCTCGAATTTTAGAGACCAGAACTTCCTCTGGTATCTGGGGGAAGCCCCACACCCCGCCAGCTCAGCCCCTCCTCACATCCCCTTGGCTGTAGCTCCCACCATCCTGCCTTGACCATCTGCTTTCACCACCTATACTTTGTCCTCCTGGAAGAACTTGGAAACTCTTTCCAGCTCTTTACTCCCCTGGCCTGACAGGGTTTGGCTGTGTCCCCACCCAAATCTCATCTTGAATTCCCATGTTTTGTGGGAGGGATCTGACGAGGTAATTAAATCATACGGATGGGTCTTTCCCATGCTGTTCTCATGATAGTAAACCTCACAGGATCTGATGGTTTTAGAAAGAGCTCTCCTGCACAAGCTCTCTTTGCCTGCTCCCCCCATGTGAGATGTGACTTGCTCCTCCTTGCCTTCTGCCATGATCATGCGACCTCCCCAGTCAAGTGGAACTGTCCACTTTGCTTTGAAAACTGCCCGGGCTTGGCTATGTCTTTATCAGCAGCATGAAAACCGATAAATCCTTGGGCTCTTCATGCTTTCTGGTGAATTCTCCTCTATTTTTTCCTATCATTTTAATAGGGGCTTCAGGAGGCAGAAGAGATAAATGACTGCTTGCTCTACAAAATTGAAGAAAAGTGCAAATGACACAATTTAAAAGTTTGCCAATGAGGCTGTGGATATTGGATTGGAAAAATCCTATCATCCTCAGACAGGAAATATAAAATTGGAGTTTAGAATCAGTGAATTTCAACAGTGGGTAGAGTTGACTTTGGCTCCCAGGCCTGCTACCAGCCGTGTGATGATGAGCAAGTCACCAGAACCACCTGAGCCCTAGTTTGGAGACACATATTTAATCCTGGGTTTAGGTGGGAAACTATGTGTAGTAATAACAGAGGGCCTGGCCAAATTAGATATTTTATAAATCATGCCCACATCACATATAAACGTGCAGTGTAGAGTATGATTGCTAACACGTTTCTGTAGTGGAATAAGTCCTCTCAAGATAGCAGTAGCCTAGGCCTGGGGAACTCTTGTCACCGGAGATACAGACTTATTACCTAGATCACTCCTTGGGGTTCACACCAAGTCACAGCACTTCTCTCGTTCCCCATTCATGTGGAATCCGTGCTGTAATATCTATGCATGGTGGAAAGGTGATTCTCTTCTCATCTCCCCCTTGTGAAGCCAGGGATTGGATCAGGAAAGCATGTGTTTCCACAGCCTGCTCCTTCTCACCTTTTCCAAGGGGGTGGAGCAAAGGAGGAAAACCCCCAGGTAAAACCATCTCTGAACATGGGAGAGCCACCCTGCATCCGGCCCCAGCCACCCCAGGTGTAAGTATGTTCTCTGGCTCACGCACGCCTCACACACATGCACACCTCACACATATGCATACACACAAACGCACATGCACATACACAGAGCCCACACCTCTCTTGAAAAGTGCTGCATGTTCTAAGCCCTTTTATGCAAAATAATAAAAGTAGCTTGGCATAGGTTGGATTAAAATAGACTTGGCTTCTCTGCTAATAAGGCACACTCATGTTTTATTTCCACAGATTCCTGAATGTAACTCCAGTATCGGGACATTCTGGTCCTTATGCTGCTCTAAAGTCAATTCTGTATAAAACCCTTTCTTATCCTTTCTTGCAGCCAGAATCCAGCTAGTAATCCATGAGCCACATCCAGCCAACTCCTGTGTTTGTATAAATCGCAAGGTGAGAATGATGTTTACAATTTTAAAGTGGTTAAACAAAAGGCTATTTCATGGTATATGACAATTACACAGAATCCAAATGTCAGTGCCCATCAGAAAGATTTTCTTGGTACAGAGTCACTCTGACTACTGTGGCTGCTGCAGCTCTGCAGTGGGACAGTGTCAGGCAGTGGCTGAGGCCCTGTGACTACAGAACCTGGGGTCTTCCTGCGTGGATCTTTGCACTGAGAGCTGCCCACCCTTGTCCTGGACTGGATGCCCTTGGGTTCCATCCTGAGCAGCACTGCCAGGTCCACCTCCCAATTGGCAGGGTGGCCTGGTGGACTCAGGACCCTGCCCACAGAGGAGCAGGCCCAGGAGCACTGCCATGAGGTCCACTGCAGCCCTGTGGCTCCTTGTGCATTTCTGAATCTTGCTACTGTATATCCTTTCAAAAAATTAGTTTTCCGCCTAAACAGTTCAGAGTGTGAGGTTTGCAACTTAAGGAGGCTGACATGGTCAGAGTTGTTCTCTGAGGCTTCAGAGAGGGTTTTTACCAAATGGGAGGAATCCAGCAATTGATGAGATTAAATGTACACATGCGCAAGCATAGTGCACAAGCTGGGGACCTGTAGAGGACACATTCACCCACATGTATGAGTGTGTGACATGCAGAACACCTGCAGAATCATGCATCTGAATATTCACCAATGTGTATGAGTGTGTAACATGCAGAACACCTGCAGAATCGTGCACCTGCACATTCACCCACGTGTACGAGTGTGTGACATGCAGAACACCTGAAGAATCATACACCTGTACATTCACCCACGTGTATGTGTGTGACATGCAGAACACCTGCAGAATCATGCATCTGCACATTCACCTGTGGGTATGGGTATGTGACATGCAGAACACCTGCCTGTGTGTATGAGTATGTGACCTGCAGAACACCTGCAGAATCGTGCACCTGAACATTCACCCACGTGTACGAGTGTGTGACATGCAGATCACCTGCAGAATCATGCACCTGTACATTCACCTACGTGTATGTGTGACATGCAGAACACCTGCAGAATCGTGCACCTGTACATTCACCCACGTGTACGTGTGTGACATGCAGAACACCTGCAGATTCGTGCACCTGTACATTCACCCATGTGTACGTGTGTGACATGCAGAACACCTACAGAATCTTGCACCTGAACATTCACCCATGTGTACAAGTGTGTGACATGCAAAACATCTGCAGAATTGTGCACCTGCACATGCACCCACGTGTACATGTGTGACATGCAGAACACCTGCAGAATCGTGCACCTGTACGTTCACCCACGTGTACGTGTGTGACATTCAGAATAACTGCAGAATCATGCACCTGAACATTCACCCACATGTACGAGGGTGTGACATGCAGATCACCTGCAGAGTCATGCACCTGTACATTCACCCACGTGTATGTGTGTCACATGGAGAACACCTGCAGAATCATGCACCTGAACATTCACCCACGTTTAGGAGTGTATGACATGCAGAACATATGTGGAATCATGCACATACAGAAGTGTGTGAAACGCAGACCACAGCACTTGCAGAGTCACATGTGTACACACGCATGTGAAATGCAACATGCTCAATGTTTGATGTAGGCCACACGTTTTCCAAAATTGTTTTGACTTTCTGTCATTTAATACAGTCCTGTGAGCTGAACAGTTGGATATGGATGCTTCTGACATCCCTCAGGAAGGGAAAGCTGGAGCTCAGATTGGCTCCCAAACCCGCCTACTCCATACCCGTGCCCCCACCTCCTGGGGGTGACCTGTGAGCTCCCATGCTTTTATCCCATGGCTGGTGTCCTGCACACCATGGCCGCTCATCTGCTCCTTGAGTCCTAGAGAATATTGGGTGACTTCAGGCATCCCTAACCTCTGTGAACCTCAGATGCTTCATGTTTAGAAGAGAAAGCAGCAACCCTTCTTCATGCCTGGTCTAACAGCAATTAGCAAACAAGGTGAGAATGATGGATCTCTTCCCCCACTCACACCTGTCACAGGAAAACTTTCCTTGAGCTCCCCAAGTGAGTGAAGCTGGGCCCCAGCCTCCAGGTCTCACCAGCCCTCCTGCCCCCTGACTGTCCTCCTGTGTCTTTGCAAAAACGTGAGGAAGCATGACAGCATGCCAGTGCTGTTCACAGTGGCCTCTGTGGAAGTTAGAGTTGGGCCCAGGGAACAGGGTCTAAACAGACCCTAAAAAGCTTAGGTCTGCAATGTCTGTGGACACTGGTACCTGTAATCAGTTTCAGCTTCATGTGGACACAGAGAGAGTGGAGGAATGGGCCTGTGGGAGGGTTGACAGATACATTTGCACATCCTATCTCCTCCCTCTGCACATGTGATCTATATACAGTGCCTGTATTTCAGTGGTTATTTCTTCTCTGTATAGATTTTGAGGTTTTTGTTTTTGTGTGGAGAAATGCACTCAGCTTGATAAACCCCTTTCACAAACAGGGAGAAATAAATACTTCCCACAAAGCAGATCATGAAGCAGATATTTTTCCCAGGGAGCTCCATTATTTTGAAAGCAGTTCCGCTTTTTCATTTTTACTCTAAGGGCTGGGCGGGCTGGCTGCTGCTCTCTGACAGCTGTCCCTGGCCATCACTCACTCAGGGGCAAGGGCGTCATTGCTGAGCAGCACGTCATTGTCAAGTCAATCGGCTTCGTCATTCCTCCAAAAGGGGGAGGGATGCTTCGCTGGCTTCCATGCAAAACATTCTCCTAGCAAGCTCCCTAGCTCCAGGCTGCATCTTCTTGTCTCCTTACCCCGCCCTTTTCTGGTTTTAGTGAGAACATGGTAAACACCCGTATTCTTCAGGGTCCTCCCTTGGTGCTGGATTTCACCCATAGCAGCTGGAGGGGAGGTCAGAGGACCCTCAGTCAACAGTTGAGCCAGTGGAAATATAAACATTGCCTCATCCTTTCCTCCTCCTGTCCTGGAGCCCTAAGAGGTTTTCTGTCTGTGTCATTGAGGAGGGAGCCCATGAGCAGAGGAGACTGCATGGTTTCTATTCCAGATGTTCTCATCACCATGAAATCTCTGCAGGAACCACATAGAATGGAAACAGGTATAGAAGACGGAGCTCTACTCTACTTCTGTGAAATGGGCACATCTGTTTCTTAAAAACAATACAGAAAAAACAATGGAGCATCTTTCAAGGAAATTTGGGCACCTGTTCACCTGACTGCCCCTTCCCAGTGCTTCTGTGGCAGAGCAGCAGCTGGGTGGCCTTCACCAACGGGATTTACTTCTCACAGTTGGGAGGCCAGGAGTGTGCAGTCCAGGCCACACTCCCTCTGCAGCCTTTGGGGAGGGTCCTTTCTCATCTCCTCCAGTCAGTGGCGCTGCGCCCTTAGCCTCTCATGACATGCAGCCTCCTTGCTCCCATTGCTGCCTCCATCCTCACCTGGTCTCCTCCCATCGTGAATCTGCTCACATTCCCTTCTTCCTATAGGGACACCTTTCACTGCCTTTAGCACCACCCTAATTCAGTATGACTTTATCTTAACTTGACCACGTCTGCCAAGACTCTATTTCCAAATAGGATCACATTCACGAGAGTGGTTGAAGACTTCAACACCTCCTTTTCAGGCACACAGTTCAACCCACAGCACCTGAGCTCTTGAGAGAATTCAAGTTTCTATTTCACTGTAGACGTTCATATATTGATTTATGCATCTATCCTCCTGGCTACACTAAGCCTGGTAATCAGACATAGGATCCTGGGTAGCAGAAAGTGGGAGTGATGAGTAGAGTTATCTCAGACATAAATCCTCCCTTGAGTGTTGTGCCCTGACTCCTTCAGGATTGCTCTGTAAATTGCAAATGTCAGAGAAGGCCTTGAGATCTACCATCCACCGTCCACTTAGATTAATACAAGTTCTGTTTTTCTCAGGCTCAGAAATGTATTTCTCCTCTTTGGCATCACTTCTGGTTAATTTCCCCTCCTGGGCTGACCAAGCCTACTACTTTCTGGGCACATGAGGTTGGAATGTACTGCTGTATGTCTCTGGGAAACCCTGCCACTTCACACCACTTTGATTCTAAATAATTGTATTTGTCTCTCATTATGGAATCAATAAAATTAACCTAAACCAAAGGCTGGCTTTTACCTGTTTTGTTAGTATCCAAGGTCTCCTGAGGCAGTCAGCCTGTAGAGGGGTCAGAAATCACCCAAGTCCATTCCAAAGGCTTTACAGAAGCCACATCCATAAGCTTGAATAAATCCAATGGGGGAGCCACCCAGCACAGGACACCACCCAGGTGGTGGCCAGCCCAAGGAGGAAGATTCTGTTTTTCACACAGAATGTTACAAAGTTGAGATAAGACAGGGTCACTTAAAGCTGTTCTCTTCTCTGATCTTACCGGAAAGTGAATGATCACACTTTGGATTTGTTTTGGATGAAGCAATGGCAGCTTCTGACAACTTCTATTCCTTCATTCCTATCTAGGAATCCTCATTTCCCGGTATACAGCTGGGACATAATACGTGCTCACTGA
>CM052658.1:95945545-95961511 GCA_028533165.1 Leontopithecus rosalia
TGCTCCCTGTATTCTGTGTTTCACTCCACGGCTGTGACCATCCAAAACACAGCAGCAGCCTTGATAGATGGGAAGCCACGTGTGGGCCACATGCAGGCCACCAGCTCCCGTTTCCAGAACCTCTGCCTCCTGATGCCCAGGAGTGCTTCTGTGTGTCAGCTCCTCTCAGGGCAGGAGTGTTCGCTTGGGCCTATGTGGCTCCTGAGAAGCGACCTCGGTGCTGGGCAGGATGGAGGTGAAGTTCGGAGGTCTTCTCGGGTGAATCTCATCGGTGCTGTCAGGAAGGCACAGCCATCAGGTCATGAGCAGGGCTCCAGGCAGGGCTCCCAGTGCTGTGGAGCCACAGAGAAATGGCAGCTCAGTTTAAAATGAGGCCAACTCATACTGGCTCGGATAACAGACCTCATTGGTTCTCATGACCAAATCTGTCTGTAAATATTTATTACAGAGTGTGAGCTGTATGAACACAAACCCAGTTTCAGAAGACATTTGAAGCAGCGCTTAGTGTTTTTATCACCACGTGGGACATTTTGTATTCCTAAAGCAAGCCATACTTTCTGGCCACAAGAACATTGTAATGACACAGAACAAAGGCAGTATTTTGGCAAAGATTCATGAATGTGCACAACTGAATTTCCACATAAAGAGTACGTTGTATAATGAAAATGCTGCTAAAAATTAAAGTGAAGTGGGGAGCTTTTCCATTCTTTAAAGAGGTCATATTTTAAGAAATATTTTATGAAGTAAGATTACATTTTAAGTCCAAAGGAATGTGTTTTTAAATTTAAAAACACATTAAAAATGTTAATTGAAAATACTGACAGCCACATTTACACCAAGCTGAAGGAAAAGGCCAGCACCCCCCCCATCACCTGTGCAGACACCTCTTTGTCAAAAATGTGCCAGAGTCATAAAATAATTTTATAACTATTTAGGAATCTGGTTTAAATTTTTCTTCCATGTCAAAAGTGTGTTTTACAATAATTATGTCACTTCAACTTTAAAAGTACATTGCACTTTTTGCTGAAATGCCAGCTCGGGGAGCTTAGTCCCATTTTGTATCGTAACTGGTGGCTAGAAGTTCATACTCACTTTGGAGAAAAGCTATAATTGTCTTCCGGTATTTGGATTTAAGTTTGCCAGAGATAACTAATGTGAACAAAGTATACACTTTGTCCTCTTTATCAAGCTGCCAGCATTCTATGTGGATGAATACATTCTGCTTGGTTGTGTGTTTATTTTCAAATGATGGAAGTGTTTTTTCTCCCCCTAGAATCAAGCAGGCACTGTCATGGGCTGCCCAAGCCCCAGGGTTAAATGGGATTCCTTTGGCACGAGTGTGGCCAGGAGAAGTGGGTCCTCCTGGTTGAAGATGGTCAGTTTCCTGTCAGGTAAACAGTGGCTGCTCAGGTGGGCACACTTGCTAATTTAAACAACCCAAAATAACAGCAATATGAAAGATCAGTAACTGTAAAATTGGTCAAGTGTAGGGGTCTGTGTGTAACATGGTGGCCAAAGGGCGCTTAGGACATTTGGAGGTATTCACTTGTCCCATGACATTTTAGAGAAAGCAAGGTTATTTTTTCAAGTACATTATCTTTCTGTTTCAAACATATGATCACTAATTAATGTGTCTTAGATTTAATTTTTAAAGATAACCATTTTTTTTTGAGGTGGAGTTTTGCTCTTGTTACCCAGGCTGGAGAGCAATGGTGCAATCTCGGCTCACTGCAATCTCTGCCTCCTGGGTTTAAGCAATTCTCCTGCCTCAGCCTCCCGAGTAGCTGGGACTACAGGCATGCACCACAATGCCCAGATAATTTTTGTATTTTTAGTAGAGGCGATATTTCACCATGTTGACCAGGATGGTCTCCATCTCTTGACCTCATGACGCATCCTCCTCAGCCTCCTGAAGTGCTGAGATTACAGGCATGAGCTGCTGCACCTGGCCCAAAGAGAATCTTAATATCTGAATATAGATGTCTAAGCCATACCCTCAAATGTAAAAAAAGCTTGCATTGTCAATAAGAGCACTGGAGTCTAGGTGCAGAGAGAAGCCAACAGAGACAGAGACCATAATAGACTTCACGCTGTGTTCCTTCTCAGTACCAATAACACTCCTTCAGAAACCACACCTTTCCACAAAATTTGTCTACAAATAGCACATGCTAAATAATTGTCCCTTTATATTAAAAAGAGCATACAAATATATAGAGTAATATTATATAAGTGCATGTGTATGTTTTTTTGTGTGTACATATATATTTACATATATTTCCATCTTCTGATTAACTTAAAATAACTTGTGCTATAGAACTGAGCTGATCAAAATCTGATGAAAACATTTCCTCTACAGCTTATTTCTCTCCTGGTCATTCCCTTTCCTCTGGTTCCCTTCCCTTCCAGAGCTTCTCACTCCAAATTCCACTGGATGGAGGCAAGCTAGGTGGGGTGGGGCCTGGGGGCCATGATGGCTGGGTGGGTGCTCTGTGCCCAAGAGGGCTGGGGGTCATGCTGGGTGGTCATGGCAGAGCTTCTGTGTGGGGTGTGGACATCTCAGCAGGTTGAGGTGCATCCAGATGGAAGCAGCACCCCAAGCGGAGGCCTGAAGACCCCAACTTTGCCGAGTGTCCCCAACAGAAAGCAGCATCCCTTCCCGACATCCTGGTGAGATATCATATAACCTGAATGCAGGTATGATGACGTGGTGAACAAACACAGGCAAATGGCCTTCTGCCTCCTCTTCCTCAGAAATCCCTGGCTAACCAGGCTAAGAAGAGATAAATGAAAAGCTGATCACAAAAATAAAATGATAGTCTCTTCCTCTATGGTAACAACAGTGAGTGGATTTAGACAGCTATTTCACCCGTAACCAGTTACCTACATCTAAAGACTTACTGCTGTGATAGCTAACAAGCCTGCTACTCTGGCAGAGGTTTGTGATTTATTAAGCACTTTCCACTACCCCTGCTCCTTTAATCCCACTACTTCCTAGGATAAGCTAGGTCATTCCACAATTTAAACAATTACCTGAATCACAGTTGCTTAGCAACCAAAGTTTATTTTTCACTCATGCAAAGTCCACTGCTGATCAAGGTGATTTTCCAGGTAAGCAGCCCACCATGCGGGCTCAGGATCCAGGCTCCTTTGGCCAGGAGCCCTCATGTCAGCCTGTGCTGTCCTTTCCTTTCAAAGGGCCAGTGCCGTGTAAGACCTGTGCTGAATTTTAAGTGCATCTTTCTGCAAAAGGCATACATCACTTCTGCCTGTATTTCAGTGGCCGAGTCAAGTTTTAGGATCATCCTCACTCTCAGGGCAGGGGAGTCAAATACTCTTAGGTATCCAAAAAGAGAAAAGGCCCAGAAAACAGAGAATGTCAGCATTCTCCATACACCTTGCTCTGTGTGTGAGAGAATAATTGGCATAATTCTCTGATAGGTGAAGAAACTCATATTTATGCAGACAAGGAAAATAAAATGTGCATGATCAAGAAACCAAAGAGTTGCAGACCCAGGACTCAAGAACAGTTTGGTTTTATTTTCCTCCATAGTCAACCTTCCTCTCACAGAAAATGCTGCTCCCAGCAGGCTCCTTCTGCTGTTTTAAATGTCATCATAACACAAGGAAGCAGACTGGGGCCACTCCAGAGAGCCAGTGGTGGGGTGGGGCAGGGAGAGGATGGGGTAATGAGAGATGGTTGACACATGGAGACAGCAAGCCTGAACCACTTTCGCAAGAAGAGTTTTCCCCTCAAAGGAAAGAGAGGGGCTTTCGGGATCTTCAGAGACAGCAGCAAGAGGACACATGCGATGGAGAGGAGGTCCATGTGCATCAGGGGGTCAGCAGGACCCACCATGAAGCCCTCTCTGGCCCCATCCCTTATTTCCCCTCACGGGGTTTTAGTGTAGGGCAGCAGAGTCCGGGAGTGACCAGAGGCCATCCAGCCTCTCACCTGGGTTTTCTTTCTGCAGATCTGAGCCACCTTCATATCTCTCCCTGTGCATCTGTGCCCAGATTTAACAGCACCTGGTTGGCACCCAGTTGGGAATGACTGTCACACGCACACAGCCAGCCACCACTTTCTGAGCTGAAGCTCATCTGAAAGCTTCACAGGCATCTCAAATTGAGTCCAATTAAACAAGAACTCTTGACTTTGACCCTCGACCCATCACACATCCCTCTTCTTACCCCAACCGTCAGCAGGGGCCACCAGAATCCTCATCCCCATGGCTGCTCAGCTCAGGACTTCCTCTCATTCCTGGGCCCAGGTCCATCTCATCCCTCGCAGGCCCAGCTGATTCCAATTCAAACCCCAGGTTCCAGCACAGCCACCCTCCCTGTGCCCCAGCCCTCCACTCGCCCCAGATGGGCTCAGCCACCCCTGCTCACAGCTGCCTCTGCTCTGCTTCTGGTGCCTGCAATCTGCATTCCCTACCGTGTCACATTTATATGTGATGTTTTTACTTTTAAACAAATCAGATAATGACACTGCCTCCCCACTGGAAATGTTCCATCAGCTTCCTCTAAACCTGAAGTCACACCTGAGCCCTCCCTGGTGTCTGAGGCTCTGCATGAACTGGGCTCCCTCCTTCTCACTGACCACCAGCCACCTTCCAGGTTTTGTCCTTGCAAAGTCAGGATCTACTCAGCAGGTGCGTCCCTCCACCATGTGCCCAGGTCTGTTTCGTGTGTTGCAGACCCAGCAAAGAATGCTGGGCCTGGTGGGACTTGACTCCCAGTGGCTCCCAGTGATTCCAGCAAGGAACTGCTTTCCTCACCCAGACTTACTTGGGAAGAGAAGCAGTGTGTGTACATTTGCCACAGTGGCTTGAGAGCATCTCAGAGACACAGGCGCATGTCACGTCTGCATTGTCCAGGGCCATCTTGTCCTGTGATTTCATGCAGTGACACGCCTCCTGCACTGCCTGCTCTCCTCACAGTGGGAGGAGTGGGTGTGAGCTGGGGAGCAGGGAGGACGCCTGGGGTTGTGGGAACTCCCTGCTCACCCCTGACTGGCGTTGTAGGTACCATGTATGACATGTGACTCAGGTCAAGTCACTTAGGGCTCTGCTGGTCTCCATTCCCCATCACAGCATAGGACTGACGTCCTTTCTGCTGTTGAGGGGGTGTGTACATGTACCCGTGTGAGAAGTGAGCAAAATACACATAATAAGTGGTGCCAGTCCTATTGCCCCCAAAATTATTCAGCTGAGCACACGACATCTTTTTTATCCCTGATAAATGCATCAGAGATGGGAACACCCAGACATCTTTGGCAGTGGAATCCAGTTAGATGTCCTCTAGAAGCTGAGATGCAGATGCTTTACACCTTTCTACTTTCTGCAACTCAGTCACCTGGCATTCTGCACCTTTATCTTGGGTCACAGGAATTCCACAGCCACATTGATTTGGGATTCTGTGGGCTGCACTTGCAGGCATTCTTTACTTTCTTACAAATAAAGAGTTTTGGGCCCAGCAGCCTGGCCATGACATCTGGCCACTAAATTCTCATGACAGTCATGAAATGCTCCCATAATCAGTGACACAGGGTGATTTTCCACCCCTGACAAGCCCCTGTATTATGATAACAGTTAACTTTGTCTTCATCTGCTGCTGGAGTGTAGTATCAATCCATTTGATGATCCGGCCAGCCAGGCCCAGCACTTCTGTATCAGTCTTCATTGAGTGCTACCTGTTGTCTAACAAAAAGCCTGAAATGAGATCATTCAATCACTTTCCACCAGCCAGCTATTCTCCTGGAGGAGTTTGAGCTCCCTGTCACTCTCCCACCTTTGCACAGTGAAAGCAGCAACACTAATTGCAATGGAAATACCGAAATGCACCAGAATTGAGCTAACTGTGCAAACCACGAGAAGAAATAAAGCAGGGGGAGATTCCACGGCATCCACGGGTGATCCACAGAAACTCACCGTGGTGTAGTGCAGAGGCAAAGGGGGCTTTTGAGCCTCCAGGTTCTCCAAGTACGCTCTGCTGGGGAACCCACTGCCACCTCCTGAGGAGGCGGTCACTGTCTGGCTGTGTTATTCAGAGATGGTTGACTAGAGTGTCTGTTGGATGAGCAGTTACCACCTGAATGTCTTCTTGAGTTTCTCTAAATTTAAAATAAAAATGGTGTTTTGCTGTTGTTTTGAGACAGTGTCTCTGTCACCAGGCTGCAGTGCAGTGACATGATCAAGCTCACTGCAGCCTTGGTCTCCTGGGCTCAAGTGATCCTCCCACCTCAGCCCCTAAGTAGTTGGGACTATAGGTGCACACAACCACGCCCAGCTAAGTTTTGTATTTTTACAGAGAGGAGGTTTTGCCCTGTTGCCCAGGCTGGCCTCAAACTCTTGAGCTGAAGCAATCCTCCCACCTTGGCCTCCCATCAGTGCTGAGAGTACAGGTGTGAGCAACAATGCTTGGCCACAAGTGTGTTTTGTACACTTTTAAGAGGAAAATCAGAAAAAATTCATCAAGTTTAAAATATGTCATAATAATGTCAGAGGGGAAGATTGCACAAATCCACGTTCTGTATTACTCATGTGTTAAAATAACCATAACAGTGGGAAAGAAAGGAAAAATGAACACCCCAGCAGCTCACCCTCCTTTCTGCTGTTCCTACCCTGTTCTGAGAAGTCACAAATCCCATGACAATGAATTTCTCAGTGTAATCAAAGGAAATGAAAAAGGATACCTGAAAAGTCCCACCTCAGAGGCTTCCTCATCATCTGGGGTTTCCTGAACATTCTCCCCTTGACACACAAGGACATTCTGTGATAGAAAGCGTGCTTCTTCTGAAATGGGTGTGTGTACAAGTAGACTGCACAGGCTGCTAATCTGGAAAACATAAATCCCCAAATGTAAGAAAAAGGTTTGTAGGCACACCCCTTTTATTTTTGTGTGTGGGGAAACACCAAGAAAAACATGTGTGTCATGGGAAGTGACCTCTGTCCACAACGGGAGTGACCACCAAAGATCCCGAGGACTGAGCAGGTGCCAGGAAGGAAACCACAAATGCAGCCTGGCTCTGACCACACCATGCCCCTGAGCAGCCGTCCCTGTGGGGCAGAGGAAGACACGGAGGCTCTGACCACACTACACCCCATGCAGCTGCCCCCATGGGGCAGAGGAAGACACGGAGGCTCTGACCACACTACACCCCATGCAGCTGCCCCCATGGGGCAGAGGAAGACATGGAGGCTCTGACCACACCACACCCCATGCAGCTGTCCCCATGGGGCAGAGGAAGACTTGGAGGCTCTGACCACACCACACCCCATGCAGCTGTCCCCATGGGGCAGAGGAAGACACGGAGGCTCTGACCACACCACACCCTGTGCAGCTGTCCCTGTGGGGCAGAGAAAGACATGGAGGATCAGGCCACACCACACCCTGTGCAGCCGTCCCCGTGGGACAGAGGAAGACATGGAGGCCTGGAGACTTGCAGAACCAGCTAAAGCGGGACCTGGATTTTAGCTCAGGCTTGCTGGATCACAAAGCCCCTGTGTTAATAATGTCAGGGTGGGCTCTCCTAACCCCCTCTGTGAGCAGGCGCAATAGAATGTGTTATTGCTTCTTTCTCTCTCTGACAAGGCCTTGTCCCAAAATCTGCAACTCCTGGGCACCTGCAGGCCCTGAGGCTTGGCTGGTGTTTCAGGACCCATAGCACCACGGACCCTGTCAGGCCACAGAAGCCACTGACACTTAGTGTGGACCTATACCCTGTGTGGACAGGAGCTCCTGACACCTGTCCCTGCCCTTAGGGGCTGGCGAGGGGAACTCAAGATTGGGGCCACAGATGCTGGCAGTAGGAGGGAAATGGGGAAACACGGTGAGGCAGGAAGAAGCTGCAGAAACCACATGCAGGAAGCAGGATCTTTCCCAAATTGGCACATGGAGCCTTGGTCATGGTGTTTACCGAAAGCTTAGGATGGAAGATTGTGAGAGCATGAGTCACCTGCTCAACCCTCCTTCAGTCCCACAGATGCTCAGGAAGAACCTGTACACTTTGAAGGCTGCAAAGTCCAGCAGCTTTGCCCAGGTCCTGCCCAGCCAGGTCCTCTTCCGGCACTTCTGTAAGGTGAAGGGGAGGGAGAGGGCTCAGAATGCTCTCTACAGGGCTGTTTCTGCTGCAGAATTGGGCTCTGTATGGATGTGGTAGGGGCTGGACTAGGTGCCAAGGAGAGTATGGAGTGCACACTGCCTGGGCCAGCCTCATGTCACCCCAGCCCTGCAGCCACCATGGGTTTGTGCCTTCCCAGGTCTGGAGCCAGATTGTGGCTTCTCCTGAATCCTGGTTCCTCCTGTTCCTTCCTCCCACTCCCAGGCCCTTGACAGCACTGCACTTAAGACACAGGCCTGAGCCACAGAGCAGGAGCTGTGGGAGGTGCCGGGAGACCAAGGGCAGGGCCATACAGTGGGGCTCCGCTCAGTCCCCTCCTCTCTCTCCCGTCTTCCTCTCCCTTCCCCCCTTGCTCTCTCTCCCATCGTCTTCTCTCTTCCCTCCTCCCTCTCTCTCCTCCTCTACTTGGTCTTTCCCTGTTTCTATCTTCAGCCATTTCTTACACAAAAACCATTTATTTCTTGTACAAAGTGATTCAGGAATCTCTTTACTGCTTGCTGTAAACATACTCCTTATGAGCCTCACTTGAGGGACTCACCTACTGTCTGCTGGTAAAATAACACATTTTATTATCCCACTGTGCCCATTTTACAAACGAGATAACTGAGACCAAGGGGAATTAGTGACTTACCAAGGTCATGGAGTCCTTGGCATAGGGTGGAGGATCATACTGAGGCCTCTGCCTGCTCCATGCGGAATGGAGCTGAGAGGGCGAGCTCTTCCCAGGGTGGAGCAGGAGTGGGTACTGGGGAGTGGAAAGTGGGTTGGACCTCAGGGCTTTGCAGGTGCAGCCGTTGCAGGGAGCAAAGGAGAGCCAGGGGTAGGCGTGGAGCATCTTCAGGGAGGATTGAGCAGATTCATGCATGGCCAAGGTGAGCACAGGCCCCCTGGGTGACTGCGAGGCTTAGCCCAGTGAGTGTGACACTCTGAATCCTGAGGAGTGTCTCTGCATTAATTTTAGAAGCAATGGGAGATTTCTGAGCAGGCAGGGCTGTATATGTGGAGCCTCACTAAATCTTCATAAAATGAAATCTTGCAGGGGTTTCACAAATGACTTCAGGAGTCTAAAGAGAGTAGTCTATAATAGTGGGGGGGGTTCTCAAAATCACATAAAAAGAAGAAAAGGACAGAATGACATTGGGCAGGGAGCTGTGCAAAGATGTGGCTGTGGGAGGCATTGTGTGAGGCAGGAAGGACCTGGCCCTTGGCGTGGGGCAGCAGATGTGGGAGCAGCACCAGCAGAGCCACTGTGAGGCCCCCAGCCTCGGGGGACCAGCATGTGCAGAATGTAGCTGGACCTGGGTGTGGCACATGGTGGCCCCCACTACCACTAAGTGGAAATGCTCACTTTGTCCTTGGTCAGAATTAGAGAGGGAGCAATAGATTCAGGGAGGCATTTGCATAAAACGTGAGCTAAGAAGACCCAAAATATTTTTTAGAAAGAGGAGGGGGCTGAGGTGAAAGTCTTTGGGAGAAATTTATTTAAGATAGAGAAGGAGAAAGAGAAGCCTTAAGTAGCTAAACTGGGTTGGCAGAGAAGGACAGGGCAGGGGAACTGAGGAGGGGGGAGAGTGAGAGGGGAGAGGAGGAGGAAGGAGGGGGAGAGAGAGGGAGGGGGAGGGGAAGGAGGAGGAGGGAGGGGGAGGGAGAGGGGCAGGAGGAGGGATGAGTGGGGGAGGGGAGGAGGATCCGTTAAGTGCAGTGTCAGGTCTCATTTTTCTCAATGCTTTTCAGCTGAGGACTCACTGGTCGCGGTTTCAAACACTTGTCATTGGTGGATTCTAAGTGGGTCTGCACATTCACTAGCACCCTTTCTGTCTTCTGGAATTGTTTCCCTGCTCTCTGTCCCTCCCAAATCCCCTCATCCTACAGGGCTCAGCCTAAGTCACCTCTCTCCTCTTCTCTAAGCAGCACTGGTTGGTATAACAGGAAGAGTCAACTCTTGTATTGCTCCTAGGTGATTTCCTGCGTGTGTGGGTGATCACCACAAATAAATTGTATTTCCTTTATGGCAAGAAGTCACGGCACTTTGCAAGGTCTGTGCTCAAGGAAGAGACTTGAACTAATTTCAGACCAAATGATGAGATGAATTGCACACTGAATAAACTACAGTCAGAGGGACTGAACCCTCTGTGCAACCAGGAAGAGTGAGGGACAGGATTTGCTTTTTTCTGCTCTGGACAAGTGGGTACTGGTCACACTTTGCAGCAACTATTTAGACAGTGGATTGCAAGCAGCACAGACCTACCATTGCTAAGGGGGAGGGACACAAAAACAGTGAGCCCTGAAATTACCTGTCATCACCCTGGGGCTTTTCTGAGTCTCAGCACAAGGAAGGGAAACTCTAGCAAAGTGTATTTTGCTGAGAGTTGAGGAGACAAACCCCAGAGTCCATGGGGGCTGGGGATGGTGGAATTTGCAGGGCTAAGGTCTGGAGAGAACAGAGCTGTCCAGAAAATGAGCCCCGGAAACATGCACATGCCCCTCTTTGAGTTTTGACTGAAAGCCACTGAGTCTCACCCATGTAGGGTGGACCCCATGTGTGGTGAACAGAAGTGTTCCTGGAGCTCTCCTGGGTGAGAGGAACTCACATTCCAACCAGCATAGTGGAAACTACCTGTTGATCACTGGTACATACAACAGACATCCTCAAAGAAAACCCACATCTTGGCATTCGAGCTAAACTATTCCTCAAGCAAAGGGTAGTCTAGCCCCCACTTTGAAAGGATCAATCAAGTTTATGAGCAACTAATTGTGTAACTAAATTAAAAAATGCTTGACCACTTTTTAAAGCAAGAGTTGACAAACAACGGCCAAAGGGCTAAGTTGAATGCACCACCTGGCTTTATAAATACAGTTTTATTGGAACACAGCTGCACTCATTTGCTTGCATATTGTCTATGATTGATTTGCATTATTGTGGTGAGGTTGAGCAGGTGAAGCAGAGGTGAAATGGCTTGCAAAGTCTGAGATATGAACATTTAACACCTGACCCTTCACAGGAAGGGCCAGCTTTAAAGAAGAAAAACCCCTCAGGCACTCAAAAAAATAATATTCATAGAGCCCAGGATCCAAACAAAAATACCAAGTATGTGAGAGAGCAGAAAAGTGTGAACCCTAATCAGTAGAAGAAAAATAAATGAAAAAAGACAAGTGAGAGGAATGGTGGGATTAGCACATAAATAATTAGTGTCAATATGCTCCATATGCTCCAAGCTTTAAGATAAAACATGGGGGAAAGGGTACCCAAAAGGAGCAAATAGAATTTCTAGAAACAAAGAAATGTACTATCTGAAGTGAAACATTTATCAGAAGGACTACAGAATATTAGATACTCTGGAAGATAAGATCAGCAAATTAGAGGGTACGGCAAGAGGAGATACCTAAACTGACATCTAATCAGGTATCTGTCTGAGGCACAATTAGAAAAAATGCAAGAGACAGATAAACAGAGGCCTCGTGACCTGTGAGACACCTTCAGATGCACTGCCTGGGTATAATTAGAGCCCCAGAAGGGAAGAGGAAGATGAGGACAAGAAAGAATAATTAAATATTTTCCAAATTTAATGAAACAAATTATCCAAACTCAGGAAATTCAGAAAAATGGAATAAGTCTATATAAATTATATAAATTTAGTTTTCAATTAAAAACATTCTCATACAGAGTGATTAACATCTAGCATGCTTCATTGGTGAATTCTTCCAAACCATTAAAAACACTAACGATACACAAACTTCACAGAAAGCTAAATTCTACGGGCACACTTCCCAGTTGATTTTATGAGCTCAAAAATGACACTCCACAGGATATGGCACTTGGCGTGCTGAGAACGTTGAGCTAAAAGAAGTGAAAAGGCCTTAGAAGCAGCCTCAGGACAAAGGACTCTCTCACCTTCCCTGTTTCTCCTGCCAAGTCATGGTGGAACGCTGTCTCTGAAGCTCCTTTCCTGGAACCCACGCAGAAAGAGCACACCTTTCTTCAATCCCCATGCTGACCCTACCTTAACTAAAGAGGATTCAGCTCAGTTCACAGCACAGGAGTGGGGAATGGTGTCACACCTAGGCAGACTTTCTCACAAGCTGTTGACTGTTCTGTGGTGCATTTGAGCCTCCTGAAAAATATTCATTATCCCTCAGAACTGCCTATACCTCCTCCTCATTTCTCTGTTCCCTAAGAAGAGGGTATCTAAGCATCAATCATCTGGCCCTTCTTGGAATTGATATTTTTTGTATGGCTCCCATGCACACTTGCATATTAAGAAATTCATGTACTTTTTCTCCTGCTACTCTGTTGTCAGTTCATTTTAGTTTTAACCTTCAAAGAGCAGAAGAGAGGTTTTCTCTTCTACATTTACCCCAGTACAAACTGATAGAACAACAACAAAAAAAATAAAACTGGTGATAAATCACTCTCATGAACAGATACAACTGTCTTCAGCATAATTTAACAGGTTAAAGTTCGGAGAATATCAAAATAATATAACATGACCAAGTGGTATTTATCTCAGGAATGTAACATTTATAATCTTATAACTTAATTTCCTTGTTCATAGAATAAAGGGAAAAAAAGATCATCTCAATAGGTGCAGAAAAAGTACTTGATTAAATGCAACAGGTATTTATTATAAAGACTCTCACTAAGCTAGGAATAAAAAGCAACCATCTCACGCCAAGAGAGGACAGCTACAAAAGCCCACTGCTGCCTTCATACTGATGTTTAGGACCAGGTGCTTCCCCAGAATCAGGAACAAGCAAAGAGCTTCAGTCCCATCACTTCTATTTAGTGCTGAACTGAAGGCTGAGCTCATGAAATGAGCAAAAGTACATAAACAGCGAGGACCTGGAGAGGAGTGAATGAGCGGACTTCAGGAAAGGCTTGGGGACAGGTGACAGGATAAGGAGGTGCAGCCAATACGAAGGTAAATGTGACCAAGTTTGGGAGCCGAGGAGTGGATCTCACGCTTCAAAACGTCCCTGCAACCACACCGCAGACGGGCTTTAGCCAGATCTACAGCCGGGGGGCGCCTGGGAGAGAGGTGAATCAGTTCCTCCTTTTTGCCTGAGCGGGAATTAAAATCAGATTTTCTCCTACAGGAGAGCATGGAATAAGTAGGACCTGGGTGGAGGTCTGAAGGACCTCAGAATTCAATGTCTGAGAAAGGAAGATGTAAACTTACACATCAGAAAACAGGATTTTCTTGAAGGATAAGAGGAGTCCTAGAGAGCTTTTGGAACAGAAGCTAAGAGGAGGGGTTGTTTCAACATGGAGGGAATTCTCATATTTGATAACAGAAGCCTGCCCTGGGACCTAGTCATGAAGGTTCTTCAGGAAGTAATAAGCATTGTTTCTATGGAGTTATTGATTGGACAAGCCATTCTCTGAGTATGGTTCAAGGATGTCTGGGGGACTCTGAGATCTTTCAGGGGTCCATGAGGCCAAAACCATCTTCAAACACCTACTAGACATTAGTTACGTTATTTTCTACTCTTGTTCCATCACAAGTGTGCCTGACTCAGTTCAACAGCACCCCCACACTTAAATGTTTATTTGATGAGATTGGCAGTGATATTAATGAATGCAGTGTTTTCATGTGGCCCATTGAATGAGTCAACATTTGGAGGCTATCACAAACTCACAATAGAAGATCCATTCCATGTGCATGACAGACTGTTTTTCTCCAAGTATGAAAACTGCACTGCTGTGGTCTGATTCCAGCTCATCTTAAGAAATTAACACTTTATTGAGTTTTAGTTTATTTTCAGGAAACATCATGCACAATGATCTGAAAAGATATTAAAATACTTCCTTTCCAGCTCTGTATCTGTGCCAGGCTGCATTTTCTGTGTCTCCTTTAGCCAAAAGAAGGTTTTGAAAGCAGATGCCAAGATGTTTCTCTTATTAAGCCAGAAATTAAAGAGATTGGCAAGCATGTAAAACAATGCCACTCTTTTATTTATTCTTGGATGTTGAAAAATAATTAGTTCTATAACAATTATATTTATGATCTATTTATTACATGATATGATCATGTACTACATTTATCACTTATTTTTCAATGAGTTATTAATTATTTAATATTTTTATCAGTTTGAATTTCTAATATGGTTAATTTCAATGGTTAAAACCTACATAAACATAAGCCCTTTGGGGAACTCAGTAATTATCTAGAGAGCAAAGATAACCTGAAACTAAAAGGTTTAAAAACATCAAGGTGGAAAATAGAGAGTTAAATACCTTATTGATGACTCTTATGAAAGCCCATTTATGAAGGGGAGGAGAGAATACATATAGAAAGAGTCAAGGTATTATAATTCAAGATTTGAACGTGTGCTTGACCTCATGTTTAATGGGGAGACGTGCACACAGGCCTGACCCTGGGGTGATGAGGACTGTCTCAAGAGGAGCCAGGGCAAAGTGCTGTAGATGAGTCTGTTCCCACACTGCTATAGAGAAAGAGCTGAGACAGAGTAACTTATAAAGAAAAGAGGTTAATTGACTCACAGTTCCACATGACTGGGGAGGCCTCAGGAAACTTACAATCATGGCAGAAGGCAAAGGAGAAGCAAGCACCTTCTTCACAAGGCGACAGGAGAAATGTGAAGGAGGAACTTCCAAATAGTTATAAAACCATCAGATCTTGTAAGAACTCACTCACCATCATGTGAACAGCATGGAGGAAACCGCCCTCATGATCCCATCACCTCCCTCCCTCAACACATGGAGATTGCAATTTGAGATGGGATTTGGGTGGGGACACAGAGCTAAACCATGCTGGGAGAGCCAAGGGGAGGGATGCCTGAGGTTCAGGCCCGGGGGAAGACTTAGCATAGACAGGAACGTGGTTATCAGGTCTTGTGATGCACAGAGTGGAACATACCATAATGTATGATCCAGCCATTTCATATTGGATATACACATTAGTAAGTGGGATGGTAATAATGGTACATTTTTACCTTGCTTAAGGCTTTATAGATGCTCTGCTTATAACTACTTGTAAAATGAATTTATGCACTTTTCCATATGATTATTATCTTTTGCAGTTGTAGAATATAACATATTCTCATTTGATCATTTCACTGCAAGAATTAGTCAAAGAGTAAAAGATAAATATAATCACTACTGCATTTTTTAAAGGAGGAGAAATACTAGAATAATAATACCCTTGATCAATTACCTTTTCCTGAGCTATCAAAATAAGACTTTCTTATTAATGAATAAACTCTATCAAAGTGGAAAGAATCAGAAAAAAATCCATAATTAGATATTTTGACAAATGTTTCACTACTTAAAAATTTTCCCTTTAGTCTTTTCTGTATAAAATTATCATTGTTATACTCTGCTCTTTTCAAGTAATATTATATAATCAGCATTGCCATCCATTAAAAATTGTCAAAATATGTTTTCCCTGTCTTATCATAATCTTTGACAAGGATGAGTTTATAATTTATGAATGTATGGAATTATTTCTGAAATGTTGCAGTTTTAATTTTTTCTATTATCAATCACGTTGAAGTGAATATCTAGCTCTATATATCCATTACCTATTTTCTGTGTATCTATGTATGTGTCTATCTGTGTACCTATTTATCTATCTATCTATCTATCAGTCATCTAGCTGTCTGTCTGTCTATCTACTACCATCTCCTCAATCTGAATAGATTACTAAAATATAAATTATTGGTTCCCTCAAGCTCACTTAAAAGTCTTCTTCAAGCTTCTCCATGATCTTTTCTTAGGCCTTACTAATTAAGTGTCAGATTGTTTTTAATATGATATGTGAAAAATGCTATCTTATTTTCTAGCATTTAGCAGGTGAAATAACTGAAAAATGTTATAACTGAAA
>CM052658.1:95962011-95987102 GCA_028533165.1 Leontopithecus rosalia
AGCTAAAATAGTTTTGGAAAGGGTTTTTAAATACAATGCAGTCTACTCAGTGCCTACAGAGGCAGAGACATTTTGGAGCCATATCTATCAGAGCGAGATGTACCAACACCCTGTAAGTCAAACAGCACCTGATCCCTGATAGAATACATGACTGTCTTGCTTCCAGCTCCTCGACCTGCCCAGGAATGGGCTGTAAAGGGATTTTTTTTAGAGTTATTTATTTTTGTTTCATCAGCATTTTATGGTTGACACAACACAGGATGAATGAAAGGAAAATCCCTACTTTCAAGGCTCTTACTACTTAAAGGTGTTAAGCTGTAAGAAATGCATGCACTTGTAATAAAAAAAATGCATCCCTATCACCCATAATACCTCAAGTCTCTAATTAGACCTTTCAGACCTACAGTCAGTGTGAGATGTGTTTTAAGTTAATGTTACAATTAGAACATTGGCATTTGCATTTACTGCCATTTTTGTGCTTAAATGTGTAATCTGAACTTTGCTTTAACAAGTTTTATGTCTAATTTCTTCTCCATTTTTTGAGATAACATAAAGATACCTACAGTGCTTGACAATGGTTGCATTTAAATCACCCACGTGGGCTGCGGCATTTCCACCTCACTGCGTTGAACAGCCTGACAAGGAAAACATGCTCTTTGCTGCTCTTGCCTTCCTGCAGCTGGAGGTGGTTCTCTGCCCGGCTACCTTCTGAGCAGCTCACTGGATTTTTCTCTGTTGTCTGGAAATGTACAACAGGAAAAAGATGAAGACTCTACGTTTCTAAAGGTTTTGGTTTGATAGAAAGGGATGATAGTGGAAACACTGTGGGGAAGGTATTAAGATAGCATGTCTTCCATCGATCAAAAAATAGTTAAAAAATTATAGAAAATTTGTTTAACTTCTGTCCAACTAAGGGTGACAGAAATGAATCAGACCAAAGTATCTGAGCCAATGACACACCTTGTATGATTCGGATTCCAGCAACAGCGTCTGAGCAGCCTTAGGAAGAAGCCAGTGGCTGCAGTAAGACGGGATGGCATGGCTAGGCTGCCTGGCTCCTGTTAGCTGTTAGGGCTCTTCAGCCAAACCACGTGCCATGGATATCTGGACAGGGCGCTGCGGGTGCCTGGGTCCAACAGGTTCTGGGGGGGGTCCCACACCCACAGGTGCAGCCCTCCCCTGATCTTCTTGGGTTCATCATCTGTTGAGCTTCACAAGGTGTCTCCTTTTCATTCCTGCAGCCTTTCTTTCTCCTCCCCATCTCATCTTTCTCTCTCCAGGTAACCCCATATGCTGGATGCTGCAGAGCTGGGAGGGAGTGGGGGGAAGGAAGAGGGGGAGGGAGAAGTTGGGAGGGAGAAGGGGGTAGGGGGGAACCCACTCCCTTTGATGCTGCCCCTCTGAGTTTGTGCATCACAGAGACCATGACAGTTACTGCCCTGGCCCACCCCTGCTGCCCGCCCTGCCACCAGCACCCTAGACATCACCCAGCGGCCACCAGCACCCTAGACACCACCCAGCCTCTTCTATTGGCTCCCCAGGATCCCGAGGCAAGATGTGGATTTGAAATCAGGGCAAGGCAGGAGTGAGGAGGGGTCAAGATGTCTGTGCGGTTTGAGGGACTTGCTGTGCTAGGTATAGTACTGTCTACAGACATTCTGCAAACTATATCTGAACGCTCTCAGAAAGGGCTATGAATTTCTAGATGTAGGAAACTGATAGGCATCTCCCTGAGATGCTGTCACTGAGGGTGATGAACCTGGGATGCAGTGACACCACACTCCAGGAACCAACATCAGCCTAGAGGCTTTTGTGGCCACGGCTATTTTGTCCTTAACACATTTTCCTAGTAACATCTACAGCTGTTTCCACTTTTTGCTTTTTCTGGAGACCTCAAACAAGCCCTCCATGAATTAATAGAAAGAAGGCTGGCTCTGACCTCACAGGCCCGAGTTCAAGTGCTCCTAAATACATGACCTTGGAGAATTTTAAGTTCTGTGACCTTCACATTCCTTACTGGGGTAAGGGAAATAAGAGTCACTCTTTCCTATGGTGAGACTCTAAGGAGATACAATATTAACAGAGCTTACAGTTTACCAACTATAAGCTTCGACTGTTCCATACCACTGATATCATCAGATAGAACTGTCAGAAGCTATTATTTGTGACAGCTAACACTTCACTCTCAGGCCCTGTTGTGAAAGCTTTGAGCAAATTTTGACTCATTTTGTTTTACAAAACCCAATGGGGCAGAGCTTGGATTGTGTCCCCAGTGGGACAGAGAACCCAGGTCATCTGTCCCTAGTTGACACTGCTGCCTGCTGCTTCAGATCCTTTTCTGTTTTAACTTATAGATAAGATATGGCCCATTTAGACAGGAGTGGCAATCTTCAGGACAGAAAGTTACTTACTGTAAAGGACTCTGTTAAATTAAAGCTGCCATGAATGACTTCTATGGCCATTCAGCTGCTCTGCAGTTCACCATGGGCTTGAATTCCACATGTGGGAAGAGAAAGCACAAGAGGAAGGAAGACCCAGCATTTACACTGTGCAGGGCCTTGCAATTGGGAGCTTTGTCCCCATTTCCTAATTTAATGCTTACAGCATGTTACAGATAAGAACAGAGAGAAGCCAGGGGCACAGCTGGAGGCTGCCAGATGCGCTGAAGTCAGGTTAGAAAGCCCGTCCTGGCTCTTTTCTTCTGCCAGCCTCACTCTGTGGACGGATTGTTGGAGATTTTCCTATCCACAAATTTGGAAACTCGGGCCAAAAAATGTTAAGTACCTTGCACATTAACACATCTACCTCAGAGTTAAATTACCACATTAAACTATTCAATTATGTATACACATTGATAACATATGTCTTATGAGAAATTCCTCCTTACTGTTAAAAAACATATTTTTTCATTAGGTTGTTTTCCTTTTTAATTAGGAAGATGTGCAAATGCCCAAACACCAGTTCTGGCTGCAGTGGGAGCACCAGCTGAACGTTTCTAGGTGGCTGGGTGGTTGCCATGGAAACCCACTGGTGAGGAGGGAAGAGGCCTCCCAGCCCGGGGATCAGAGCTGAGCCGGCCACATTGCCCTCATCCACCAAGGCTGGGTCCCGGCTGCACCCTCATCACAAGGGCCAGGCCCAGGCTGCGTCCAGGAGCAGGAGTTCTGAGCTTCCCCATGGAGCCATTTGTTGCTCCCTGCAACTGCAAGACCCCACTTTGCTACAAAGAAGTGAATGTTGGGATTTTCAGAATCGGTTTCTGTAACAATTTGGAGGTGACTGGGTGTATTTAGTCAACGTGTCTTCAAAAATATTCATCCAATTTTGACTGGATTGGCCCTTAATATTGATGTTCATTTCACTTTACTTTTTTATCAACACAACAGATTATTGGACACAGAAATTGCATGAAATCACTCAAATGGTGAGAGGTGTGTCACTGTGAAAATGCTGACAATAACTGGTCAACTTTCTGTGTTCCAGAATGAAGTTATCATGAAAACATCAACATCAGTTCATGCCTTATCTCACCTTCCCTTCCCCCTAAAAGTTCCTGGGGCAAGGTTGCCATAGGAAAATATTAAGGTCTGATTTATTCGTTTTCTTTTGAGATCCCTGATTGGTACTTAATGTGAAATAATGTGAGCAGCCTGTAAAGACACCTTACCCAGTGTGGCGGATCTCCGGTTAAATTGTCTGTGGTATTGGGAACTCTCAGGTCATTGACTATCCCAATTTAATTTGGGCAGTACAGGACATTTCTAATAACTAATACTGTAATAACACTTAATGCTCTGCACTCATGCAATCTGAAAATACAGCTAATGGTGCAGTTTTTAGTGATTGCACAAATAGCAAGTTTTAAATGTATCAAATGCTACTATTTCAGCATCCCAGTGCCATGCTGGAGACTCTGCCCGTGGGGCTTCTGCTGACCCCGACCCAGAGCCCAGATGTGGATCTGATGGCAACGGGCTTGGTCTCCAGGGAACCTGCCCGTTTGGAGTTGGAGGTAAGGTGGGAGACAGCAAGCGAGGCACTGTGAATTCTCCAGATGGGGGTGCATTCAAGAGCTGTGGTGACAGTCACTGGAGAGGCAGCAGAGAGATTGGAAATAAGAAACATGATCACAAAGACTCTTTCACAAACTTCATGAGAAAGGAATTAATATTTTGGAGGCCGATTAACCTCATGTGCGACCAATCTCGCCTTGCTGTTTGGCACAAGACAAAGCTGCGTTCTTAGGCCTTTCTGCAGACATGGAAGCTCAGGCCTCCTCTGCAAACCCTTGCTTCGAGATCTAACACTGGCAATTTTACAATTTGTTTAGAGCTCTGGTGTCCTTTCATTTTATTTATTTTTAATGAGGAAGACATTAAATTATATCCCATGCATAATTTCCGTAAGAATAGAAAATGATAAAACTAAAATTTTTAAAATGTAGTTACTCCACTTATAGTACCTGTTAGTAGTGTAATAATTTGATTTTGTCATTATATTGTACACACCTTTAATGATGCCTAAATTTTAGAATCTCAGTCACCAATTTTTTAATAGGAAACAAAACATAAAGGAATGTACAAGGAAAACAATGCCATTCTAACAAAAAATCACTTAAAATCTCTTACTTTTACTTTTGTTTTCTCAGCACTCCTGGAATGCTGAGATTCTGGGCTGATCTTCTCATTAGAGCATGGAGATGGGGTGCCCTGCACTCCCTGCTAACGAGGTGGAGCTACAGGGAGAGGGATGAGGCACACGTGGCACCAGTAACACCATCGTTGCTTCTCTAATGCCTCAAGAACTTAAAATACCTTTTTTCTTTTTTACAAATATCCCTAACTCAAAACTGCATTTACAGTATTTTAAAATTAATATTAGTTTTTATTCTGCATTTACACAAGAGGAAAACAATGGAATCTTTTTTGGATAAAATTATTTGCAGTAAAAATTAACATTGCAAATTATGCTTTTCAGTTTTGCTTGGATTTCAAAATATGCTGTTTTGGGCTGCTGTTGGCATTGGAGACGTTTCTGGAAAGGAAACATGCTCACAGATTGGCACGCATTGAGTTTCTGAAAGAAGTCTACAAAACTCAGAGGAGCTCGAGGAAGACATGAGATGAGGTATTATGAACTCACAGGGAAAGCCGGGGGGAGGGGAGGGGATTAATGGAGATCGCTGCTCTAACACAGGTGTGCCCAGTGCCACCCCTGCTGCCTCCCAGAAAGCTCTGCCCTCCTCCATCTGCCAGGGCGTACCACCTGCTCAGCCATCCTCAGGCCTGCACATGGGGCTCCTATAAGAGCAGGGTCTCATTATCAACAAGAGTTAAATTAACTCAAGCAAACATACCTCGACTCCATTCAAGGAATGTGAAAGGCTTCATTGCACAGGAGCTTAGGAATTCAGAACCAGAGTGCAAAACCTAGGCCCAAAGCTTGCCTTCTGCTCTTCAGGCTTAGCATTCCAATACCGTTATTCATTGACTGCATGCTTTTGAAGATAAATAAATAAGTAAGCTAAATGAACCTGCACCCCCTTATTGTGAGTTGGATGAGATCAGTTCCATTTCATAGAGAGTTAAACTGAGTCCATGGAGATGACTGAACACTTGTACAAACCTCAGAGCCAATCAGTGTCTGGGAAATCCCAAAGGTAGCTGTCTAATAGTCCACACCTCACCTGGGAGTAGAAAATTTCAGGGTCACAAACACAATGGAAGCTGAATGACACACCTTTCTAGGGGAGTGTCCACACTTGGGCATTAGGAATTCTTGCTGCTGAGCAAAAATCCAACACCTGCCTACTGATGATGGGATCCAGCCTAGTTTGGGTGCACAACAAAGACATGTCCAAGACTGAGCCCTTGCGTGCATGTCTGTGCCAAGTCAGGGGAAGGGGAGCCCCGTGCTTAGTCGGCAGAAGGCCCGAGGCAACCCAGCACCCTTCACTGTGGCTTCTTTGCAGGTCTGCAGATGGTTCTTCCTCCCATGTCGTGGTTCTAGGGATCACTTCAGCAACTGTGGCTGATTTCTGTCTTTAAAGGGCCTCCTGCTTTCCTCATTCATGTGTACTTAATTCAGCAAAGGTGAAAGACAGGCTGCATTCAAGCTTCTCCACCAGCCCTGGGCAGAGCTCACGCCATTCTTCAAGGCCTTGGGTGGGTATAAGTGGACCTGGAGGCTCCGAATTACGGCACCACAGAACCTATGTGGACAGCAGCCAGAGCACCACCAGAGACGGAAGCTAGAGCAGGTCCCTCTGCCTGGACGCCTAGAAAGCCCCCATTTGAAGGGCCAAAGTGGCTCATTTTGAATGAGATTTTAGTGATTGCTGCAAAGCATGCCCCATGGCAGAGCCATGAGAGAGTGCAAAGGTCTGAGGCCTCAGCATCATTATCTGTCAGCACTGTCCTTTATATGGACAGACCTGCACATGCAATGTGCTGGCATGGCATGGGATGTCACCATGGGTGGGAAGTGGCGGCTTACACCAACTTGGTAAGCAGATGGAGGACTTGTGGGAGGTCTGTGCCATGTGTTACTGGGCAAATACAGGAAAATGTGGGCCTCAGACATGCCAGGGACTGTCGTGCCTTCAAATAATGCAGCTCGCTACCCATGCTCAGTGAGGGTCGCTGCCTCCCTTACATCATCACATGGAATCACAGAACGCTCTCCTGTAATAGAAACTCTGTGAGCCCACTACAGATGGGAAACTGAGGTCTCCCAGGATAAGTAACTCACTCACAGAACAAAGCTGGCCCGGGCCTGTTTGAATCACAAGTGAGTGACTCAGCACCATGCTGTGCCTCCTTTGCCCATGGCCTCTGAAAAGGGAATGGAAGTTTGGCAGTGTGATGATGGCTGGGGTTGCTGTGGCAGGTGCCTGGGCTGCCCTCCTCTCCTGGCTCTGATGGCTCCAGCGGATGTCAGTCTCTGTTTACATGAACCAGGTCTGCTTGGTCTCCTCTCTGGAGTTCCCTGCTGTTACGAGTTTCATCTCCCAGTGCCCCATCCAGCCACTTCCTCCCAGGCTCCCTCACTGGGTGCCATGAGCAGAGCCCGGCTTTGCTCCAGGACCTGAGGGAGGGTGGGGACAGCTGGCCTTGGTTGCAGAGACCAGAACTTCCCAGAAACATCTCCAGGCTGCCACACCCTTGTGCATGAGACAAAAGGGCTCTGTGTGTAGATTTGAATTTCCAGTGGAAACACTAGGCAATTTGAAAGTGAGTTTTGAAAATGTTGGCCTGAGTCCGCTCTTTGAGGACCACTGTCCACCCCACCAGCTTCCAGAGCCACCCTTCCAGGGTGGGGACTTGGAGTCTCCTGGACTTTGGCCCAAACCTCCCATCTGCGATAGGAGAGTGACCTCTTCTGCCCCCACCCCGCCCCCAGAGTGACAATCCCAGCTGCTCTGTGATGGGCAGTAGCTCCCCGTCCCAAGGCCCAGCTGGGTGCCCTGTAGGACCTTCCTAGTTCTTCTGCCCCCAGAGCAGCAGCAGCAGAGTGACGCAGGGCTGGGCCCACAGGGGAGGCTCCCCTGCCTCACTCCAGCTCCAGCAAATGCAGGGCCTGGGATTTGTAGGAATAAGTACTGTGAGCCTCAAATTTGTAGATCAGAGAATTGGGCTGTTAATAGGGCTTGGTAAGGAGGAGATCAACATGTTTCTGTAGGATCTCACAGCTGTATGTTGACTGTCAAAGAATGTAAAACATCTGGATGGATGGCTGATTTGCTGGTTCATTGGATTTGTGACCAGATGTCTGGTATCATGTTGACAGAGCTGAGGTTTCAAGGTAACGATGACACAGAAAGGTCATCATCATATAAAGCAGGCCCTGGCCTTTGCTTCAATCTACATACATACATATATATATATATATATATGGAGAGAGAGAGAGAGATGTGTATGTATGTGTGTATACACATATATATGCGTACAAACAAACACAGTTTCCTGAAACTAGATAATGCATTAACAAGTATAAAACATACAGGAGGATCAGTTTGTAGGTTTTCAAAATACAGGTAGATACTATTTCTGTTTTGATTTAAAAAAATAGAAAGATAATAATTGAAATAATTATACTTATTTAAATATCAAGCCATCTGAAAAATGACTATTATGTTTTGACTAAACATAATATTTTTAAATTCAGAAAATTGACAGAAATGATAATGCATCTTATAGGTCATTTAAAATTTCAAAATGTAGATTCATTTAAACATCAATATGTTTCACACATTTTCTTGCATTAAGCACATTGATTTGTGCTAATATTGCTGTAACTTATTAATATATTTAAAATTTTCTCTTTAAAGTAGATGTGTGTTTACCAGGACCTTCACACGCACACATTTGTATCACTATGCCCTCAAACAGCTGCATTAAAAATGCCAGGTTATGCCACATTAAATGGGCTATTTTCTTTCTCTTCTCAAACATGATTCATCCATGATTTTATTAAAATGGAGCATGAAACATTCAGTAATTGTACAACTCAAGGTCTAATTTTAAAGGAGTAGTTCTCATCAGAAACAACATGGCCAGTCCTGATTTTTTTCCTCGTTTTTTTAATTCTTTTTATATTGTATCTCTTTCAAACATGCAACTTAGACTGTGCCAAAGGAAAGTGTCCTCATCAACACTGAAATATGAATAGAAAAGAAGACATCTCTGAGGTAAAGAAAGCCGCAGTACTTCCCAGTTTGTCTGTATGGCTCCTAAGAACAAATCATACTCACTTGTACAGAATAATTTGTTGATTACATAGATGTAATGAGTACTATTTGGATTAAAGGATGCTACTTGTAAATCTATTGATTTTTATGTGTTGATATCATGCTTCCTGTTTTTTCTTAACATTGGTAGATTAAGTTTCCAGTGCTTTCTAAAGTTGACTTATTTGGGAGAAATGTATTTTGAAGCCATCATTCACAAGCAAAATGCACAAGAAACTCCACCTTTCCCATTAGGATTCACTTAGAATGACTGACGTCATGTCCGTTCATCTGTAAGTAACATATGAAGAATTTAGTGAAAGTTTCAGTCTTGGAGGTATCACAGTAAGAACAGCAGCATTATTAGCAAGAAAGACTGATAAACCCTTTGCCGTGGAGCTTTAGAAAACAATATCTCTTTTCTAAGAAGAACTTCAGTTCACGTCAAGTCCTTTATGTACTGTTCTCAGGTTCTCTTCAAGGTCAGTTCAGAAAATTAGTAATTATCATTAAAACTGGTAACAAGAAAGTATCAGTTTCTGTGGAAGAAACTGTTCAAAGTGGATAATTTCAGAGGTCCTTTGTAGCAAAGACTACACTGTGGTTTAAATGGTGTTTATTTTTTGAGTGTTTATTTGTAAAACTGATGTAGAGAACAAATGAAATATTCCAATTTAAGTTTGACTATGATGAGCATGGAAGCAGCCAGAGAAGTGGTTGGTGGGAAGGCGGCCGTTCTTCCTGACTCTACATGGCGCCCTCACATCTTCTTGTTAATCTTGATATTTTATCTCATACTCTTTCTAAATAGTTTCATTTTTTATTGTTTATCAACAAGGGCACTTTTTACAGATTTGAATATTTCATATTAACGTTTTGATGAGTGTTCAATACGAAATTAATAAAAGCATATATTAAGGATCTGTAACTTAGCTGAGAAAGGTGGTAATGAATTGCATTTTGTTCGACAGTTATTTCTGAGCCTAAGTTAGACTGCTAAATTACTGTAGGCCAGTGTCTGTGCCTAACATGCTTGCATGTTTTGACGTATGAGGCTACAATTGACTCCACGGGCAAATTTATCTGTGCTCATGAGAAGACGTGGTCACGCTGACTGTAAAGGAGCCACCTGGGGTCCTGGCCAGCTGCAGCCTTCTCTACTAACTATAGTGGTCTTGTCCACCGTCCGCGCCTTCCCTTCCGTGTATGGAAGGGAAGAGTGAGGGTGCTGTGTAGAGGTTCATGTGAGACAAGGCACCATGCTGGACAGCGGCTTCCCAGTACTGACCACTGGATGTACCCACACTGGACAGCAGTTCCACAGTACTGACCGCTGCAGTGTGTTCAGAGCAAAGCATTTCAGGTCCGTGCAGCCAGCCAGGTAGCCAGGTTCTCAGCAGAGCTGCTCCCACTGGCACCTGTGAGGTGCTGAGCTGCCAACACGCAGCCCTCTTCTCCTTGGATCCCTGCCCTGAGGGCCAGGTGGGGTACACCAGAACCCTGAACTCTGTCTAAACCCAACATCTGAGGAGGCTGCCAACTTCAGGACCAAGCTTCCATTTATGCACAGATATCAAGGTTGCAAATATCTCTAGTGAGTCCCAGAATAGAAAGCACAGACACCTATGGATCTGTGTGCTGAACTTGGAAAACAATTGCTCTCTGAAGGAAATTGATTCTCTCCCCAACTCTAGAGGTGGCACTGGCCTCAGGGATCCAGACTCTCATTTTACAGATGAGGAAACCGAGGCCCCAGCGATGGAGGGTCTTGTCCTTTCACTGGGATCAGAGAAAAGACCAGAACCCAAGGTTCTTGTCACAAAACAGGATTAGTCATTGATCCGCATTGATTTCTGCTCAGGAAAACTCAGGGCTTTGGACGTGGCTGCAGCAAGTCCTGATTCTTTCATCCTGCTTTTAAACCACAAGATATCTGTCACAGAACAGATACTGACCTTTTGTTTCACTTTGTAGTTTTGGGAAACTCACACTTTGATCTAACATCACAGCAGGGATATTTCTCAGGAAGCTACTGCCCCATACATGTAGCTGGTCAGACAGCTCGGTTGGGGTGCAGTGTTCACAGAGACACCTGGCTGGCAAGCCTGTGACATTCCAGAGAACCCAGCTCTCCATGACATGATTGTTACCCAAACGGGGAGGACCAGCAGTGAAACCCAGGATGACCGAGGCCTGCTGTGGGGAGCCAGGCCGCAGAACTTTTGCTCAAGATGAGCCTCCTAGCCTCAGGATCTGTGTATTTAGTGCCACTTATTTGCATGTGGTTTAAGGTCACAGACTGTAATTAATCTTCCCTTTGAACCGAGCAAATTTGCAAAGTGTCAGTGTCCATCAGCTGTGCCGGGCTGGCTCCCTCCAGACAACAATGCATTCAGGGGTTGTGATCATATTCATAGCTTTTCTGTCACATTCACTGAAGGTGCACAGGCATCAAGCTGCTGAAAGCTTTGCCATTCATAGATTCAGCGGCGCGGTCAGATCATTTTTCATAACCCTTTTTTCCTTGTCAGAGTGTCATAGCCGGTAGAGAGCTGTTAGGTCCCTGCACTTTTATAAATCTCTTCTCAGCTTCATCTCACAGCTATTTAAAACCGCTTTGCTCAACCCCTATGCTCACTAGCTGAAAATATCTTCTGTTGGAAGAGATGCATACTTACCGTTATTATGGAGGAGTTTTGGCGAGATTTCCCCTAGCACAGGCTGACAGGCTGCCTGGAACGTTGTAATTTATCATTGTACACTAGATCTGTCAACTGGAGAAACAATCTCAATAAAAAACTTCTGCATGAAATTACTTCACTGGAGAATAACTGGTTGTTTCGTGGGTACCAATCTGTGTCTGTGTCATTTTGTTTTTTGCCGTCTTTTTTCTTCTCCTTCTTCTTTTTTTAATTTTGGCTGTGAAAGGTACTTAATGTACAAAAACAATTTGTATAGACATTATTTTACCAAATGAAAGTGTGAGCGCATGCTGGGGCCCCTCGTGTAACTGTTGCTAATACATTTTCACGCTGTGCTCTGACGGCTTCATTTTACAGTTGAGGAGCTCGCCAGCTCCATGCTGGTGGGAAATGGGACCCTTGCCACTCGGCCCACAGAGTGCACTTAGCATGTGAACAACAGGCAGCCAAGCTGGGGCCTTAACGCATCTCCATTCCCGTGACGCTTGACACAAACTGGGGCTTCTCCATCCTTGGTATCTCTGGAAAGCACAGCCCAGCCCCCATGCTCAGCAGGGGTGCCGTCTCCATCCAGAAGGACCTGCGCCCCGGGGATCCACCACAGCAGGGCAGGTGTCCCAGGGGAGAGCCCACAAAGCTGATGGCACACAGGCCCTCTGGGGCCCTGTCCAGCCTCAGCCACCCGTTCTGCAGGGAAGGAGAAAGCATGTCTGTGGATCACAGATGAGCCCCAGTTGCTCTTACATTTGTTTGGTTTCTCATGTGAGTCCAGTGCTGAGAAGCGACCCTGAGGCCCACAGTCCGCACACCAGCAGGGGAATAGTTGCAGTGAGAGGTGTTTCTGGACAGCCAAGAGGGAGAGATCGGCCTGCGAGGCCCTTGTTTTCCACCCCGTCAGGTTTTCACCCACGATGGATTTGTTGTTGTTGCCATCTGATGATTCTGCTGACACCCCTGTCAGAAAATGAATTTTTCACTCCCCACTTGGTTGACTCTATATATAGGGTGGAACTCTGACAAAAACTGCCACTTTCAAGCTTGCTGTCTCACTCGTGCTGGAGACTCAGGCTGTTGGAGCCTGCCCACTGGGCCCAGCCTCTCTCCCCGAGTCCTGTGGGTCTCACATCTGAGGTGCACTGGGAGGGGATGGTCCATCTGCACCTCTAATGTAATTAAAGTTTACAAAATTCATGAGCATCTGAATTCAAGCAGAGTGTAAAATATTTCTAAGAAGAAAAATGGAAACTTTGCTAAAAGATGGAGTTGGGGATGAAACATTTCTGGTGCTCCTGGAATGCTTTTAACATTTGTAAAAAATGCCTCTGCTTTTAATACCTGCAATAACTGACTCCTGATGTAAGAAAACTCATTGAGGTCAAGGTAGAAAGGCAACAGTCCAAACAGATTCAGAGTGAAGTCGGGAAGCACGGAGAAGACTGTGTTTTTCCTGGACATTATCTTTGCTTGATTTACTTATACTTTTTTTTCAGATGGCAATAATAATATGAATCTATACTCACATAAGAAATTGGGAAATGCAAGAAAGCTAGCAATTGTGTGTTCGACAGTGTGCTGTGATGTGAGCTGTTTGTCCCATAGACCAGATCCTCACTGCTGCTGTCAGAGTCCCCCTCCTAGGAGATACCGGGCACAGACCCTCCTCAGGCTCAGGGCTACAGAGCCAGAGCAGGGGCAGTGTCAGCTCTGCCTGGGCATCCTGCTGAGAAGCCTGGGGGAGGCAGGAGGCCTGCTCAGGCGCTAAGCTCCCCCACATGGTTTCTGAAGCAGAAGCAGCCAGTGCAACTAAGGCTGAGATGGGAGTCCACATGCAGAGCCAAGCCCTAAGTGCACAAGGGGAGCTGCTCCCGCCCAGTCCCTGAGGGGTGCCCAGCCCAGCAGGCTGCCTGGTACAACAGCCATGCTCCTGTCCAGGGCCTACAGTCCAGGCAGAGCGATTCCAGAGGTGGCGGGAGGAAGCCGTCCACCGTGGAGGGTGAGGCCTGGTGTAGTCATGAACCCAAGACCACATGTTAAACTTCCAGTGTTGGGCACAGGGCAGAACCCACAGTGTGAAGTGAACACAGAAGAATGGGTCAACCCCGAGATGCCAACTTCTGGGCTTGAAAGCAGATCTGGGCAAGAGAAGGGGATTCCCAGGAGATAAACCCCTCTGTGGTGCTCTGTTTACACTCAGCTTGGTCTTAAACTCTAGAAGTACTGATGCCATCAGCGGAATGGAATGGTTGTTCCCAGACCCGGAGGCAGGAGGGCACAGCTTTTCTTTCTGGCAGTTCTGTTTTCTGCTAAGCTGTTTGCTCAAACAGTATCTGCCATATGCAGAATAATATGTAATTAAAAGAGGCACATAGGCTCTCATGGCCTATTTCTTTTTACAGTATTTCCATCAAAAATTGTAAAAACTTTGTTCTTCTTCTTAACCCTGAGGTGTATGTACCCACTGCAGATTGCATCATGTTTCCTGAATCATTGTGCTTTCCTAATCAAAAATACATTGCTCTCCTTTAGTCCAGGAGAAGACAACTCTCATTTTTTTTTCTTGAGACAGGGTCTTGCTGTTTTGCCCAGACTAGAGTGAAGTGGGTCGTGCTCAAAGCTCAATGCAGCCTCAACCTCCCTGGCTCAAGGCCATCCTCACACCTCAACCTCCTGAGTAGCTGAGACTACAGTGAGGCACCATCACACCTGGCTAAGTTTTAAGTTTTTGTGAAGATGGAGGTCTCACTGTATACCCAGGCTGGTCTCGAACTCCTGGACTCAAGAGATGCTCCCTTTTTGGCTTCCCAAAGTGCTGGAATTACAGGCGTGAACCACTGTGCCCAGCCAAATGTCATATTAAAAAAATTAAATGTATATTTCTTTCCCAAGGAATGCATAAAATGTTTTTAAAAGTAAGGCAGTTCTTGAGAGCAATAAAGCTGTAGCAGACACAGGCCCACTTCCCCAGTTTCACCCCTCCTGAGAGGCAGGGCAGGGAACTCCCACCAAGGGCCAAATAGAAACCAGCAGACAGTTCTGTAAATCATGGATTTGGGGGGACTGCAGCCCTGACCATTTCTTTTCTATTATCCAAGGCTGTTTTCATTCTGTAATACCAGAATTAATTATTTTCCACTGAGATGGTAGGACTCACAGTGCCTCAAATGTTTGCTGTCTGCCTGTTCACAGAAGTCTGCAAACCTGCAATCCCCAAGAACCCACTGTCAAACCTAGAAGCTGTTTCATCTGAGTTTTTGTTTCTAATATGAAAATAATATCCACATACTGTCTGATGTTTTCATTTCAGACATTACTAATGCCATTCACCAAGGAAGAAAATCTAGTTCTCTTAAACCTCCCTTTAAACACAAAAGCACATATACTCACTCTTCATTCTCCAGCTCCAGATTAGTAAATTTTTGTTAAATCATAATTAATAGAAACACTCTAATATGGTTGAATGTTTGTTGGCTGCTGACCTTCTAGTCCAGTTAATTTTCCGCATCAATTTATTTTTTCTTGGAATTAGCAATGTCCTTTCATTAGCCTAGTCTTCTGTGTGCTTATCAATAATTAAGCCCTAACATTTCTGACTGGACCATATATTTGTCTCAATATGGTCAAGCTGATGGTCATATGTCCATGCCACTAAAGCTGCTTTTATTCTTCCAGAAGATCTCCACTGTGTCCCGGTCTGCAGGCGCCGCGTGACTGCTGTTCTCATGCTGCACCTTCCTCACGTCTTCTGGTGAAATGTTCCCTTTGCCTCTCAGTGCCTGGTGTTACTTTCTTTTTTTCTTTCTTCAACTTTTATTTTAAGTTCCAGAATACATGTGCAGGATTTTACACAGGAGTACATGTGCAGGATTTTACACAGGAGTACGTGTGCAGGATTTTACACAGGTATACATGTGCCATGGTGATTTGCTGCACCTATTACCCACCACCTGGGTATTAACCTGGCATCCCTTAGCTATGCTATGCTCTCCCTCCTCCCACCCTCCCCGACTGGTCCCAGTGTGTTTTGATCCCCACAATGTGTCCAGGGGTTCTTATCATTCAACTCCCACTAATAAATGAGAATATGCGGTGTTTGGTTTTCTATTCCTGTGTTAGTTTGCTGAGGATAATGGCTTCCAGCTTTATCCATGTCCCTGCAAAGGACATAATCTCATTCATTTTTATGGCTGCATAGTATTCCATGGTGTATATGTACCACAATTTCTTTATCCAGTCTATCACTGGTAGGCATTTGGTTGATTCCATGTGTTTGCTATTGTGAATATTGCTGCAAGGAACATACATGTGCATGTGTCTTCATAATAGAATGATTTATATTCCTGTGATATATACCCAGTAATGGGATTGCTGGGTCAAATGGTTATTTCTGCTTCTATATCCTTGAGGAATTGCCACACCGTCTTCCACAACAGTTGAACTAATTTACACTCCACCAAGAGTGTAAAAGGGTTCCTTTTCCTCTGCAACCTGGCTAGCATCTATTGTTTCTTGGCTTCCTGGTAACTGTCATTCTAACTGGCATTGTGGTTTGATTTGCATGAACTGTCATTCTAACTGGCTTAAGATGGTATCTCATTGTGGTTTGATTTGCGTGGCTCTAACAATAAGTGCTGCTGAGCTATTTTTCTTTTTGTTTTAATTTTTATTGCATTTTAGGTTTTGGGGTACATGTGCAGAACATGCAAGATAGTTGCATAGGTACATATTTGTTGGTTGCATAAATGTCTTCTTTTAAAAAGTCTGTTCAGGTCCTTTGCCCACATTTTAATAAAGTTTTTTATTAATTGTACACTTTTTTAAGTTCCTTGTAGATTCTACATATTAAAACTTTGCCAGATGGATAGATTGCAAACTTTTTCTCAAGTTCTGTATGTTTTCTGTTCACTCTCACGATAGTCTCTTTTGCTGTGCAGAAGCTCTTTAGTTTAATTAGATTCTATTTGTCAATTTTTGCTTTTGTTTAAATTGCTTTTGCTGTTTTCATTATGAAATATTTGCCCATGCCTATGTCCTCAATGGTGTTGCCTAAAGTTTCTTCTAGAATTTTTATGGTTCTGGATTTTACATTTAAGTTTTTAATCCATCTTGATGTAATTTTTGTATAAACACCTGGTGTTTCTTAGTCACAGTGTTTTCTCTCTGTTTCTTCCAGAGATGTGTAGGAGTCAGGTTAATTCAGCCCTTACATGTCTTCAAAATGTCCTTATCCCATGTTCATATGTGGTCTGGGTATAAAATTCTAAGTTTTTTTTTAAATTAATTTTTTAAAATTATACTTTAAGTTCTGGGGTACATGTGCACATTGTGCAGGATTGTTGCATAGGTACACACATGCCATGGTGGTTTGCTGCATGCATCCCCCCATCATCTACATTAGGTATTTCTCCTAATGTTATCCTTCCCCAATCCCCACACTCCTTGCTTGTCCCTACCCTAGCCCCCGTACCCCACAACAGGCCCCAGTGTGTGATGTTCCCCTCCCTGTGCTTATGTGTTCTCATTGTTCAACACCTGCCTATGAGTGAGAACATGTGGTATTTTGTTTTCTGTTCTTGTGTCTGTTTGTTGAGAATGGTGGTTTCCAGATTCATTATGTCCTTGCAAAGGACATGAGCTCATCCTTTTTTATGGCTGCATAGTATTTCGTGGTGTATATGTGCCACATTTTTTTTATCCAGTCTATCACTGATGGGCATTTGGGTTGGTTCCAAGTCTTTGCTATTGTAAACAGTGCCACAAATGAACATATGTGTGCATGTGTCTTTATAATAGAACAATTTATAATCCTTTGGGATATAGCCAGTAATGGGATTGCTGGGTCAAATGCAATTTCTATTTCTAGATCCTTGAGGAATCACCACACTGTCTTCCACAATGGTTAAACTGATTTACACTCCCACCAACAGTGTAAAAGTGTCCTTATTTCTCCACATCCTCTCCAGCATCTGTTGTCTCCAGATTTTTTAATGATCACCATTCTAACTGGCATGAGATGGTGTCTCAATGTGGTTTTGATTTGCATTTCTCTAATGACCAGTGATGATGAGCATTTTTTCATATGTTTCTTGGCTATGTAAATGTCTTCTTTTGAAAAATGTCTGTTCATATCCTTTGCCCACTTTCTGATGGCATTGTTTGTTTTTTTCTTGTAAATTTGTTTAAGTTCTTTGTAGATTCTGGATATTACCCCTTCTCTGCAGAATCTATTAAGTCTGATTAGATCCCACTTGTCTATTTTGACTTTTATTACCATTGCTTTTGGTGTTTTAGTCATGAAATCCTTGCCTATGCCTATGTCCTGAATGGTATTGCCTAGGTTTTCTTCTGGGTTTTTATGGAGTTAGGTCTTATGTTTAAGTCTTTAATCCATCTGGAGTTAATTTTTGTATCAGGTATAAGGAAGGGGTCCAATTTTAGCTTTCTGCACATGGCTAGCCAGTTTTCCCAACACCATTTATTAAACAGGGAATACTTTCCCCATTGCTTGTTTTTGTCAGGTTTGTCAATGATCAGATGGTTATAGATGTGTGGTGTTACTTCCGAGGCCTCTATTCTGTTCCTTTGGTCTATATCTCTTTTTTGGTACCAATACCATGCTGTTTTAATTACTGTAGCCTTGTAGTATAGTTTGAAGTCAGGTAGTGTGATGCCTCCAACTTTTTTTCTTTTTGCTTAGGATTGTCTTGGCTATGGGGGCTCTTTTAAGGTTCCATATGAAGTTTAAGGTGGTTTTCTCCAGTTCTGTGAAGAAGGTCATTGGTAGCTTGATGGGTATAGCATTGAATCTATAAATTACTTTGGGCAGTATGGACATTTTCATAATATTGATTCTTTCTAACCATGAGTATAGAATGCTTTTCCATCTGTTTGTGTCCTCTCTTATTTCCTTGAGCAGTGGTGTGTAGTTCTCCTTGAAGTGGTCCTTCACGTCCTTTGTTAGTAGTATTCCTAGGTATTTTATTCTCTTTGTAGCAATTGTGAATGGGAGTTCACTCATCATTTGGCTGTTTGTTTGTTTATTATTGTTGTATAGGAATGCTTGTGAGTTTTGCATATTGATGTTGTATCCTGAGACTTTGCTGAAGTTGCTTATTATCTTAAGGAGATTTTGGGCTGAGACAATGGGGTCTTCTAAATATACAATCATGTCATCTGCAAATAGAGACAATTTGACTTCCTCTGGCCAGAGCAATCAGGCAAGAAAAAGAAATAAAGGGTATTCAATTAGGAAAATTCTAAGTTTTAAAGCATTTTTCCTTGAGAATTCTGAAGGATTGCTCTGTGCTTTCCAGTGTCCAGTGACCCTTGGAGAGATCTGATGTCATTCTAACACCTCACCTATTCTCCAGGAGTTTTCAGGATCCTCTCACTCTCCCTGATGCAAGGCCTCCATTGGTGCCATGTAAAATTCTCTTTCCTGGCTAGCCACTGTGCCTGTGTGATCTCTAGGGTCCCAGGAGATTTTCGAACTGTATTTCTTTGATAATTTCCACTGGTTCATTGTCTTTGTTTCCCCTTGATTTTAACAATGGTAACTTCTGCATTGTCACAGAACACAGAGCTGTGACCGTGAGGTAGGAAGCTGTTTGCAGCCATAGGATGGGCCATGGGTGGTCATGTAGGGAGTTGTGTGCCAGCTCTGCTGCTTCAAACTCTACCTGCTCAAGCTTCCTAGATAAGTTCCCTGAGCCTCAGAGGCTCTGCTTGGCTCCACATGGGTCCCTCCAGCACCTTCAGCACTCCTGGCCCTCTCCCAGGTTCTGGGTCCTACTGCTCAGGAATCCAGCCTCAAGGCAACTTGCTGTGCAATCTCAGGCTCAAAATAGGACCTGAAGAGAGAGAGGTGCCAAGTGTGCAGCTGGCCAGTTCCAGGGAAGTGGTCCCACACAGAAGAAATTACTATTTTTCTAATTCCCATAAAAGTAGTCAACCTAGCCAAGCATGGTGGTGCATGCCTGCAGTCCCAGCTACTTGGGAGGCTGAGGCAGGAGAATCACTTGAATCCAGGAGGCAGAGGTTATAGTGAGCTGAGATCACGCCACTGCACTCCAGCCCAGGTGACAGAGTGAGACTCCATTTCTAAAAGCAAAAAACAAACAAACAAACAAAAAAGTCAACCTAGAATAATGTAATTCACTAAAAGCTCAAGAAGGGCTGCTAGTGGTGGCTCACACCTGTAATCCCAGCACTTTGGGAGGCTGAGGTGGGTGGTCACGAGGTCAAAAGATGGAGACCATCCTGGCCAATATGGTGAAATCCTGTCTCTACTAAAAATACAAAAATTAGCTGGGTGTGGTGGTATGCACCTGTAGTCCCAGCTACTCAGGAGGTTGAGGCAGAAGAATTGCTTGAACCCAGGAGGAGGAGGTTGCAGTGAGCCTAGATCACACCACTGCACTCCAGCTTGGTGCCTGGTGACAGAGAGAGACTCTATCTCAAAAAAAAAAAAGGCTCAAGAAGATAGAACACTAACATATTCTGTGTTATTTTCTTTTTTAATATGCCTTTTCACTTATATTTTCCCAACTTCTCCAACTTCAAAGCAACTATGGGACAACATTGGTTGTAAATAAAAACAACTGAGCACAGCTGCAGTTTACAAGTCTGAAGTGAAGCAAACGTATTAATCAACTTGTTTGATTAAATTACTCTGCTCTTTTGCTTTCAGTAATAAATGAATTAAGTTTCATTTCCCTTTCCTTTTATTGCTCAATGAAATCTGTGTTTGGAGAGGTGGAGGACGAGCTGAAGGAGATGTGGGAGATGTGGGCTCCTCTGACTGCACGCAGCCTGAGTTCTCTCTCTTGCATCCTCAGCTGGTTTTGCTGAAAGGAGGATCCTCACTGGCAAAGCCACCTAGATTGTACTTATTAATGATTTTGAGCCAACTTAGAAGGAGATGCTCATTTTCTCCCCTTGAACTATATTCTTAGCCCTGTCTCACTAAAGATGTACATGAATTATTTAGAAATCAACCAAGGCCAGCTCACCTGATCTGCAGATAGCCATGATTTGTAGGTGGCTAATACCACAAATGAGAGTTCCAGATTTTATAATTGCCTTTATAGACTTTTTAGTGTGTTAAGAATGATATATGGAAATAGAACATGCATAAATATAAAAAGTTATAATCATTTCCTTAGTTCTGGTATGAAGAAAAATGATTTCTAGTTCTTTCTAGCTGAAGAAACTAGAATAATCTCTGCAGAGTTTCTTGTGACTGTTGATATTTTTGGAATATTTGTTTAAGAATCAGGAGCAAAGTAGTCATATCATAAAAATTCCATTTAATGTTGCACCTTTTTATTACTCTTTATATGCAAGGGACTCTGCTGGATACTAGCAAGACGCTTACAGACACAGCAGGTCCCTCCCACAGCTCCTCAGCATCAGGCAGTGTCTGGAGTGAGGTGTAGCGGGTGGGGAGCCAGGCTGGTGTATTTGCCCTTCCCTGACCTGTAGATTCTGGGGATCTGGAAATGTCAGGGAGATTTTCTAAAATCCGCATGACTCCCTACATGTGTGCAAGGAGAATACTCTGGAAGAACAGAGAAGGTTCTTTAGTCGCTGTGTCTGATAGGTCGTCCTACCAAAGAAATCTGCAAGTACTATAATAGGCTAACAAGTAAAGTTAAAAGTGTAAAACAGGGTTCCCACGCCCCAGGTGGGCTTGTCTGTGGCATGTCAGGAACCCAGGCTATGGTGCTTGTCTGTGGCATGTCAGGAACTGGGCTGCACAGCACAGCAGGAGGTGAGCAGCAGGCCAGCGAGCAGAGCGTCTGTGTTTACAGCTCCCCATTGCTCTCACCACCACCGAGCTCCACCTCCTGTCACATCAGCAGCGGCATTAGATTCTCATAGACATGCAAACCCTATGGTGAACTGCACATGCAAGGGATCTTGGCTGCAGGCTCGTCCTGAGAATCTAATGCCTGATGATCTGGCACTGTCTCCCACACCCCCAGATGGGACTGTCTAATTGGAGGAACACAAGCTCCCACTGATTGTACATGATGGTGAGCTGTATAATTATTTTATTATATATTACAATGTAATAACTAATAGAAAGAAAGTGTACAATAAATGCAATGGGTTTGAATCACACTGAAACCACCCCCAACTCTGTCTGTGGAAAAATTGTCTTCCATAAAACCAGTCCCTGGTGCCAGAAAGGTTGGGGACTACTGGTATGAAGAAAACGTTTTGATTTGGGTGAGGTGGGAGTAAGTAATTTATATTAGAGCCTTCACCATGAAGGTGGCATATCCACTGGATCTTAAACAATGACCAACACTGTTAGAGGGGGAAGAGCTGGCACCCAGGGCATCGACGCAGTGGGGGTGCACACATGGTGAGTTTTGCAGTCACCTGGTTAAGGCTGAAATTGAAGCAAGAATAGAGTTGTTTGTAAATGCTTTATCAAGATGGATACACATACTGTAAGATTCACCAATTTAAAGGGTTCAATTTAGTTTTATGTAAATGGAATCATGCAGTGTATGCACCTTAGCATGTGGGTTATTTCAAGAGATGCAATTATTTGGAGATGCATTTATGTTGCTACGTTGTTGAATAGTTCATTCCTTTCTTGAGTAGGTTGAATTGCACTACACAGATACTATGTCTGCATGATGTTTGCTCACTCAACTGCTGACATTTCCAGGTTTGGTCTTTCCAGTCTGGGGCTAGTACCAATAAAGTTGGGTTTAGCATGAATGTCTAAGTCTTTCTGTGAATGTGTTTCACTTCCTCTAGGTAAAACCCTGAAAATAGAATGCTTGCCATACGGTTGGTATATGCTGAGCATTTTATAAAATTGCCAAACTTCTAAAAATTTAATACAATTTATTTTTAGAGAGGTTTTAGCTTTACAGAAACATCAAGTGGAAAGAACAGTGTTCCCATGTACTCCCTCTCTCCCCCCAGGTTTCTGTATCATCAGCATCAGGAATTTTCCTGTATTTGTCAGAAGTGATGAACCAATATGGATACTAACTAAAGTCTGTGGTTTACATTAAGTTCACTCTTGGTGTTGTACATTTGATGGGTTTTGACACATGTGACATGCCACATGTCTGCCTTTGTAGTAAGAGTGATTTCACTCCCTAAAATCACCACGTGCCACCAGGCACAGTGGCTCACACCAAAATACCAGAACTTTGGGAGGCCAAGGCAGGTGGATCCCTTGAGGTCAGGAGTTTGAGATCAGCCTGGCCAACATGGTGAAAACCCGTCTCTACTAAAAATACAAAAAGTAGCCAGGCGTGGTGGTGGGTCCTTGATTCCAGCTCCTTGGGAGGCTGAGGTAGAAGAATTGCTTAAACCTGGGAAGCAGAGGTTGCAGTGAGCTGAGATCATGCCACTGTACTCCAGCTGGGGTGACAGAGAGAGTTTCCATCTCAAAAAAAAAAAATCGCCTGTGCTCCACCTGTTTATCTTTCTCTCCCCCCAAACTCCTGCAGCCACTGATATGTGACTGTCTTCACACTGTTGCCTTTTCTAAAATGTGGAAATTATGCAGTGTGGAGCCTTTACAGACCGAGTTCCTTTCTTAGTGAGATGCACTACTCTCCATCCATGTCTCCTCATGGCTCCAGGGCTGATTTCTGCTAGTCAATGATTAATGTTCCATTGCAGGGATGCACCTCAGATGTTCATTCATTCACTAGGGACAGGTTTCCAACCTGTTTTCAGAAGTGCTCAAACTACTGTATAGTCTCAGCAGCAGTGGGTGAGTTCCAGTTGCTACATATCCTCGCCAAAACTTAGTTGGATTGGAGTTTGTGATTTTAAGCATTCTAGTGTGATGGTATCTAACTGTGGTTTTACTTTGCACTTGCCTAACAAGTATAGATGTTCAGCAAGCTTTTATTGTGTACTAAAGTGTCTGTTCAAAGTTTGTCTGCTATTTAATTAGGCATCTTATTATTGATTGTAGTGGTTATTTATATATGCTAGACCCAAATTATTGGTCAGATATATATTGTGCAAATATATTTCCCAGTGTATGTCAGCATTTTGATTATTGTAACAGTTTCATTTGAAGTAAAATAGCTTCACATTTCTAAGAAGTAGAACCGATCACTTATTTTTAAATTTTATTATTATGTTTTGTGTTTAAGAAATCTCCCTGAAAACCCAAAGTTACTGAAATTATCACCAGTGTTTTCTTGAAGATGTGTTGAAGTATTAGCTCATAAGTTTAGGTCTATGATCTATTTTGAGCTAAATGTTTTACACAGTGTCAGGTAAGGTTCATGCTAAGGTATGCAGATGGATGTCCAAGGACCACACCACAAGTTGAAAAATGTTCATTTGTTTATTAGGTTGCTTTGGCCTTTTTGTCAATAACAAATTGACCATATATCTATTGTTTTATTTCTGGAATCTCGACTTTAATATTATCAAAATATTTTTCAAAAATGAAGACGTGATAAAACTTCTTTAGGAATAGAAACACTTAACCAGTACACAAGAAATGCTTAAAAACCTTCTTCAGGCAAAAAGAAAATGCTACCAGATGAAAATCTGTATCTTCACAAAGACATGAAAAACAATCTATAATAATAAATACGTAGGTAAATAAAAACATTTCAAAATTATATCTTTTAAAATATTTGTAAAGGTAATAGAGAGGAGTTTAGGAAGATGGCACTATAGAAGCAACTCAGGATTGCAGCTCTCAGTCAAGATGCAGAGGGTGAGTTCACACCGCATTTCTAGACGGATCTTTATAGCCCACAGAATGGGGACAATTCTAGGTTTAGGAGGGACACAGGAAACCAGTGCAGCAGTCTCCCCTAGTGCAGCCAAACAGCTGGTGCCACAGCACAGTGGCACGCCACACAAAACGCTCAGGTCTGGGCGCCCTGTTAAAAGAGCAGTTTGAGATTTGGGAGGGCAGATTAGAATATTCTTCTGATTAAACGGGATTTGGACAGTGAGCCAGACCAGGAGATTTCTGGGAGGTGAACTGTGAGCCAGCACAGCGGGTCACTGCATGGGAAATCACACAGATCCCGGTGCCCTTTCAGCAGGCAAGTGAAACACCTGGGACAGGCAACCCTACAACTTAAAAAAAAAAAAAGGCAGAAAGGCTCTGAGGCAGGGAGCCAAGTGATCAGGCTCGACAGGTCCCACCCCCACAGGGATAAACAAAATGGCGATTCAAAACGCTCAGGGTTGAGAGTTTCACTCCAGGCACAGCTGAACCCAGGACTGTGCAGCTCAGTGGGGGAGGGAAGTCCGTCATTACCGAGAGCTTCCACCCCTCCTGAGGTACTCGTCCATTGCTGATGCATCCAGCCATTGCCGAGGCAACCTGCCATAACAGAGAGACTCTGCCAACAGGGCAGAGCCCACTTCAGCAGGGCATAGCCTACTTCAGTAAGGTGGAGCCCAAAACAGCAAGATGGAGCCCACAGCAAAAGGGCGGACCTCATGCCAGCAGGGCAGAGCCTCGGCAGCCAAATAGTGACTAGACTGCCTCCTAGCTGGGCAGGACAACACAATGGATACTCACAAATAAAGCCCTAACTCCCCGAGACAGAGCATCGGAGGGGAAAAAAGGGGTTTTATGAGTTCTACTGCAACAGACTTAAATGTACTTGCCTAGCAACACTGAATGAAACATGGAGCTCACA
>CM052658.1:95987602-96017575 GCA_028533165.1 Leontopithecus rosalia
CGGAATAGGGGAGGGACAGCGGAGGGGAAGCTGGGGAGGGATAGCCTGGAGAGAAATGCCAAATGTGGGTGAAGGGGAGGAAGGCAGCAAAACACACTGCCATGTGTGTACCTATGCAACTATCTTGCATGTTCTGCACATGTACCCCAAAACCTAAAATGCAATTTAAAAAAAGAATGTAAAATATGTAATTTTGTTGATTAGAAGCTGAAACCCTGGCTAGTTTCCCTGGTGAGTCCCCACTAGTTTCCCTGGTGAGTCCCCACTACACTGAGGTGGTGAGAAGGTCATTGCAGGCAGCTGGGTGTTTAAAGAGATGCACCAGGCAGTGAGGAGAGTGAGGATGGTGTGGGAGGAGGGGGAGGCCAGGGAGGTTGAGAGGCTGTGGGTGGTGTGGGAGGCTTGGGAGTTGACTCTGAGTTCTGTCTCCACCCTCCGGGCTAAGCCTCTATTACCCATTGGGAAGTGCTGGCTGCTGCCCTTCGAAAGGTCAAAGCAATGAAGTCAGGAACTGCAGAGCCTCTCCTCAGGCATTGCCCCTACCCAAGGTGTGGACATCTGTCCTGCAGCACCTTAGCTGTGTTGGATCTGAAGCCCCTTGCCATGTCCATGGGTCTGGCCCTTCTGACACCTAGGTCTGAATCAGGGCCTTGTGCAATCTGAGATGGATTCAGTACCTTTTTTGTCCAACAAAAGGGGCACAATACTTATTTTACATAGAGAATTCATTTGAAAACAGTATAAATAGAAAAAAGTTCTCTATGGAAATTCTATGTGGCAACTGAAGTTCACTGACATACATCAGAAAGTACCTCGGTTAGGCCATTCTTGGCAGAATGAGGTATATATGTGTGAAATGTAGAATCATATATGATTTTATACAGGTATTGAAATTTACATGGCATTTATACATATTTATGCAATTAATGTTTAATGTTCCCTAAAATAAACTTGGCAATTTTGTGTGAGAAAGAGCAGTTTAATGATCAAGTTTCTGTGGGCTTTAGAATATCATCAGAACAATATTCTAAATAAATTAAAGATTAATTTATTTATTATCAGAAAATAGAGGAAGCAGTTCTGTTTCCAGTTCGGCTTGAGAGGTGTGAACTGTTTGCTGACTTCCCTCCACCTCAGGAGCTGCCCAGGAGTTTCCTGATGTGGCCACTGCTTATTTCAGTTCTTCAGTGCGGCCCTTCTTAATCTTCTGGTTTTGTGTCACACATTTCTAGGCTTCCTGTGGGATAGTCATTTACATGGAATTATCAAATGACAGCAAATGACAAACACTACTGTGAGTGCAGACATGCCTTAAGGTCAAATAGTGGTTCCTTATTCCCAGTAGCATTTTTGTCCTTTGGAAAAGACCAAACAACATCCATGGATATCCAGTTTCCTCAGCCCAGGGAACACCACGTGCTGCTCAGCCAAACACCACCACTCTCGCAATTTCACCACTGCCAGGATCCAAGATGGCCCCATGCACAGAGAAATGTCGTCACACATTTTCATGCCTCCCATCTGTGTGCTCATATTCAGAATACAGGACAAGGGAGTGGTGCAGGAAAGTTGGAAAAAGATAATGCTGTAACCATGCAATATTCATAAACTGTGTTTAGCTCCTAAAACAATTTGTCATAAACAGCCACCCACAAGTCAGCTGAAGAAGTGATATGTTTGGCTGTGTGCCCCTGCCCCCTCAGTCTCACCTTGAGTTGTAATAATTCCCATGTGTCAAGGATGCTGCCAGATGGAGGTAATTGACTCATGGGGGCAGAGTCCCCCAAACTGTTCTCATGGTAGGAAGTCTCATGAGATCTGATGGTTTTATAAAGGACAGTTCCCTGGCACATGCTCTCTTGCCTGCTGCCATGTAAGAAACGATTTTGCTCCTCCTTTGTCTTCTGACACCACTGTGAGGCCTCCCCAGCCATATGGAACTGTGAGCCCATTAACCCTCTTACCTGAATAAATTACCCAGTCTTGGGTATGTCCTTATTAGCAGTGTGAGAACAGACTCATACAAGGGATTATAGCCACTTACCCCTTGACTTCTGGTGAAAGAGCACACCTCACCTTTGTAGCCATCAGATCCTGGGGGCTCTGGGGCATTAGCTGCCCCACAACGGCCCTTGGCCTGAAGCCCTGTGCAAGTCCCCAGGCAGAGTCTGTGTGTGTCTGTGTGTGTGTGTGTGTCCCTGTGTGTGTGTGTGTCTGTGGAGGGTGGTGAGAGGGTGGCAAAGGATAAGGTCAGAATGAGGCCACCCATCCAGGCAGCTATGAAATGATCTTCCACCAACTTTGGCAATAATTCCAATCAATCATTTTGTAAATCTGTCTTGATACAAGTCCACGGAGATGCAAGATAAGAGTGGCTCAAGCCTGTAATCCCAGCACTTTGGGAGGCCAAGGCAGGTGGATCACGAGGTCAAGAGATCGAGACCATCCTGGTCAACATGGTGAAACCCCGTCTCTACTAAAAATACAAAAAATTAGCTGAGCATGGTGGCGCATGCCTGTAGTCCAAGCTACTCAGGAGGCTGAGGCAGGAGAATTGCCTGAACCCAGGAGGCGGAGGTTGTGGTGAGCCGAGATCACGCCATTGCACTCCAGCCTGAGTAACAAGAGCAAAACTCTGTCTCAAAAAAAAAAAAAGAAAGAAACTCAAGTCCAAGGGTAAAGTGGAAGACAAAACTAAGATCTGTTAATCTTATGAAACAAAACTGTGTTGAGAACTGGGAGATCAATCTAGAAAATTGTACAGAGCTTGAAACGGTCCTGGCATGGGCACTGCCAGGATGTGCCAGGCATGGAGCTGTGTGTTCTCTATGCATCATCTCATTTAATCTGTATAACAACCCCATGTCGATGATGCCAGGTATAAGCAACTGCTGGTCACCTGGTGATTTTTCCTCATTTCCTTGTTTTAAGGACACGTTTCCTCCTCACTGTCATCCTATAAGGCAGGTCATAACTGGCCACAACCCAAGGGCAGCCACACTCTAGTAACCTCTCAGGTTGAGGACACCTTTCGATGGAGTCAGCCCCTGAATACATAAGGCCTAGGAAGGGCAAGGTCACCCTGAAGGACAGAGCACGGCTTCTATTTTATTGGGGTGCTTAGGATTTAGCCTTATACATGTGCAACAAACCCCTGGCTCTGCTGAGTTCCTGGAATGAAGAGTGGAAAAGCAAAAGAAAATGAGGCCAGCAATGATTGACCCAGAGAGTAGAGGAGACGTAAGAATTTGTGGGTGAGTGGCCAGTCAAGCTTGTTTCTGGTGAGGCTACGTGGGAGCTGAAAATCTCCAGGAAGCAGCGGCTGAGAGCAAAGCTGTGGCTCCAGGCTGGCCTCTAATTTTCTCTGAAACTTAGGAGTCAGTTCTCCATCTCTGCCGGGAGAGACACCAAGTACTCTCCTCTTTTTACTTTTCACCCTCAGCTGGAAATGAAAAGGAAAGAAGCACCTCCTGGCTGGAAAGGAATAGAGAACACACAAACAGATTCATCTGGCAAGGGCAACCTTTTCTTTCTTTCTTTCTTTTGAGATGGAGTCTCACTCTGTCGCAGGACTGGAGTACAGGGGCATGATCTTGGTTCCTCCCAGGTTCAAGTGATTCTCCTGCCTTGGCCACCTGAGTAGCTGGGATTAGAGGCATCCACCACCACGCCAGGTTAATTTTTGTATTTTTAGTAGAGATAGGGCTTTGCCATGTTGGCCAGGCTGGCTTTGAACTCCTAGGCTCAAGTGATCCGCCTGCTTTACCCTGTCTACATCCTGGGATTACAGGCATGAGCCACCGTGCCTGGCCGTTGATGTGCAGCCTTAACTGTTTCCTTTTGAGCATTTCCAATATGTGGACAAATTTGCTCTCAAAAATTGTCCAGTCTTCCAACATTTGCAGAAGCCAGACTAACCGGAGAATGTCCAAAGCTGAGCTGCCCTGCTGCAGACAGTCTTCCCAGGAGGTAAGGCCTGACCAACAGAGAGCAAAGGAACACCCATTTTTTTCCCCAAGTCTGATGTCACTTTGGGAAGTTGCAGAATGTGCCCATAAGCATCTCCCTCCCCAGCGTCCCATCATGGCACGCACATGTGTTGGGGAGTGTTTCCAGGGGTTCAGGAGACTCCAATGGGAGCAGGGCCCTGTTCTCCTTTCTGGCTGCTGCGCAGACCGGACCCTGACAGCCCCCAACATGCGGATTAATGGGTTAAACTAGACATCCTTTTCGTATTTTAGGTTTATTTTCTTCATCGGCATGACTTTCATGCCCAGAGAACCCTGGCAACAATATACTCTTAAAAGGACACTTGTCAGTGTCCATTTGCAACCAGCCACCTTGATGGTGACGTCAGCCATGCCTGTGGTTTACCTTTTGACCTTATAGAGGCAGCAGATTGGTCCAGTAATAAATCCCGATTATTAGTGAAGGAGCCAATAGATTGGAAAGGCAGAAATAAAAGTCAGGCAGTTTTACATTGTGACTCTTGTTATCCTTTCTGACATGGAGCTGTAAGACTGTCAGGGAGGGGACGACCTATCAGGACCCTGCTTGCTTATTTTCCCCCTTTCCCCTGCCCTACCCCCTTCATTTCTTCTTCCCATTACCGTTTCCCTCCCCTGCCTCCCCTTCTTGCTTCCCTCCTTCCTTCAGTAGCTGACAGGTGGCTAACATCTTCTCCTTCACATATTCGTACAGAATTAAAATCTTTCCCAATTGCTGCTGAGGTGCTGTGTGTCCTGATACATCCCACAACCTCTCTGTGCTCTATAACTATTAGCAATTCCCAATGTTTTAGAAACAGCATATTATTAAGAAAATACATTCACAGCAGGATTCAGGCTCTTTTAATAAATGTAGAAAGTGAATCTGCTTTTAGCAAGCCATAAGAGGGCTCTGTAGTAGTTTAAACCTGATGGAGGTGGCTGAGGCTCCAGCCCACAGATCACCAGACAGTGGGTCGGGGGAAGGAGGTTTGGATGTCAGCTTTCAAGACAAGATCCCTATTTTCAAAATTCCTAGATTTAAATATTCTATACCACCAGCGAACAATATATGTGAGGTATACAATTCATATCTATAAATTTTAAAATATCATGACACTTATTTAAAAGCATCTTTGAACTTCTTTTGACAAATGACCAGTGATAAAAACATTAAGAAATATTATTGATATTGGTGTATTGCATTATTTCTTCAGGGATTCCAGAGTGGCCAGACCTCATGGAAATTCAGTCTGTGTCCTATATCTTTTAAAATTTGCATTTAAAACATTTCTGAATATATTTTTTACTGATTTTAAGAAGTCAAGAGATAGGGATTGCTTTTGTGAAAGTTGTCTTCACTGTTGAATTAGGTAAGAGTTTTGATATCATAATGAAAAAACCCGTTTTTGTATTTAGCCCCATAGCGTCAATAAGAAAAAGTAACAGCTTCTGATAGAAATCAGCAATCCAGGCCTTGAAAGGCAGGCAGCACACAGAAGTGGGCACACACAGGAAGTGATCCATGAAGTGGGAGTACACAGGAAGTGGGCATGCAGGAAGTGAGCCGTGAAGTGGGAGCCCACAGAAAGTGGGTACACAGGAAGTGGGCAAACAGAAAGTGAGACATGAAGTGGGTGGACACAGGAAGTGAGCCATGAAGTGGGCACACACAGGAAGTGGGCCGTAGTGTTCAAGTGGCAATTAATGGGTTTGCTACAGTTCTCCATGAAATCCATCTCTGGGGAGAAATATGTATTTTTTGGCAATTACAAACTAGAATCACATCTTTAAAAAAGTTCTTGTCACAAAATTAAAATAATTTTTCTTCCTTAATAGAAGTTTTTCCAGACAAAAAGTTAACACACAGAACATTATTTTTAGTGTCACACACTGTCATTTGTTTACAATTTTTTTCCGATACATTTTCATAACTTTTCTTTCTGAATGCAGAAATGTAGCAAAAGGATTACATTATTTTGTTAATTCTCTCACCAGCTAGGCTTGTTATAAGACCCTATGTGGATATTAATTTATTAAATCAATAGATGTGGAATAATCTAGAAATGATGCTTCATAACTTAGACCAATGAAATAAACTATCATTTTGAAATGGAAGGAAGGGTCTAATGGTGTAAAACAGGCAAACAAAATCTTGGTTATTTGTTAACGTGTATGAGAGATTTTTTACTTGGAAATTGGTGCAATGTGAAATCATGGGTTTTACTTTGTCAGTCTAGACTTGCACAGTGATTTTAATTCTTGTATAAAAATCAGAAGCTCATTGGTTTGTAGAGAGGTATGTGCCTGTGAGTATGTAAGCATGTGCACATGTGCAAGTGTGTACCTGTTCTTGTGTGTGTATGAGTGTGTGTGAGTGCATTGCAGTAGTGTGTGTGTCTTTGTGTATGTAGGTGTGTGCAGGGCATGTGAGTGTGTGCCAGTGTCTGTTTGTGTGTGTGTTTAAATGTATTTTTTTGTGTGTAAATGTCTAAGTTCTTTTTTTCAAAAAACATATCCAGGTGTTTTGGTGTTTTTTTTTTTTCTCCTTTTTGCAGAAACGGAAACAGCTGACAACCCAGGGGCTAATGTACCAGTTATCAGTGGCTGTGCAAGCTCCCAGAGGCATCTCTTCTAAAACCCCTGGAAAAATTTTGGCATATTATAAACTGTTTGAATTAGTATAAAACAGTAAACAACAAATTGGTGCCAGCCCAATAACAGAGGAGTGCCCTGCATGCTAAGTGACTTAGCTGTGCAAGGCCAAAATTAGCCACAGAGCAGAATCAATTTTTAATTCAACTCGAAACAGAAATATTTATGAGTTCCTAGACTATGAAAAGCACCTCGGTAGACATTTCATGGATCACAGAGAAAATCAGGTCTGTGTACACTACTACTCTTGTCTGGTGCATGTGTGTGTGTGTGCATGTGTGCACATATATGTGGATGTGTGTCCACGTGTGTGTGCACCATGTGTGTGCATGTGTGTGCGCCTGTGTATGAAGTAACAGACATACATGAATAAGCATAGATAGAGATGACCAGAGCAGAACAAGCAAAGATTTTATGTTTTGTTTATTTTTAAATACAGCAACTCTTATTTCGGAACAATCCTTATAGCTAAAGCTATTAAGCTTTATGATCAAGCCATAATTGCTTATAATAAACATCCTTTCTAGACTACACAATTAAGACAATTAGTAAATAAGTACCTCTTAATGTTTCTAAAATGTTCACATTTCTTTTTTAAAAATTCTTTTAATATTTAAACCACTACAATGTCAAAACATTCTGTACTGATATAAAAGCATTCTAACTAACTATTAATTAGTTTAAGTGCCACCACAGATTCATATACATTTCAAATTTATTTAACATTTTTTGGATAAAGGTAATTTGATTTAAATGTATTCTGAAGGATTCAACTATGTAGTAAATAATAACTTTTTAAAAATTAGCATTCATCGAGTTTACTCACAATTAGGTTGCTGTAATGTAAGCCATAATGGGCATTCAATCCACTACAAAATGTTTAATTTCCTGGGAGAAAACATGTAACAGGGAAAAAGTATTCTCTAACTTTCAGGTAAGTGTAGAAGTGAAATAATTAAATATTCTTAATCATTTTAAACCTTCTTTTTTAACCATGAAAACTCTTTGACATCAACAGAAACCACTCCTATTTCTTTGTCCGGAAGATTAGCACAATGTTGCACATTTGGGAAGAATGTAGAGAAATTTTAGCTGAATAAATGAATTAATAAATGAATGGATGAAGATCTCAGGTGATAAGAGTATAATCAGTTTATAAAGGTGGAGAAAGGTTCTTAAGAGTAATCTTAAGTTACTATGCTAAAGAAACTTTCACATTCATGAAAAAAGAAAATGCTTTTCCATTTTGAAAGGCTCAGGGAAGAAGGAGTGTCACAGTAGAGGAAGGGCTCATGGGCACTCTGGAACCCACAAATCTGCACATCTGTAAAGATTTATAGTACTTAAGAGATGATGGTGGGAGACATATGGTTTAATCATGATGTATTTAAGCCTTTTCTTATCTGCTTAAGAATTCATTTTTCCTGTAATTTGATTCATTGTTACTCTGAGTCAGTATGTCTTTCCTAAAAGAAAATAGATAGAAAAATAGATAGATATTAATATAGCAAATGTAATTTTTCAAAATGCCCAAAACTAAAATGTAGAATGCCTGATGGGCTTTAAGCAAATATTGCCCACTGTTGACATTGCATCTCAATGGTATATACGAGCAGAGTTCCCATAGCATCACATTTACAGGAAGCACCATAATCCTCAGAGGCAGATAATGAAAATGGCAGAAGGACTCTGTTATCTATATCTTGACATTATTATGTCTGTGTCAGTTCAGCTCTCTTTATTTCCCTAAAACTCTCCTTTATCATTAGGCCTGACAAGCCCTTTATTTTTAGAATAGATTGAAGTGAGTGATAGGAACTCAAATGAAACAAGGTTGCAGGGAGTTTCATCATATTTCTGCTGTGTCCCAGTATTCTCTGGTCTCCACTGTAAGTATAAACGCTATCTGGGAATAAATGCAGAGGCAATCAGGACACAGAGAAGAGACACAAACAGAAGAGCTGGCTCACCAGGTGCCGACTAAGTCATCTCGGAAAACAGAGACGTTCCATGCAGAGAGTGAGTCTCACTTGCTAGCCACGTCTTCCATATTTCAGTGAAGGTGTCGAGAGTTGTTTTATTCCACAGGATAGGGGCTGGCTATAAATCAGACAGCTCAGGGGCAATTACACATGAAAAACAACTCCACAGATGTGTTTCTTGTGGAAAGTGGAGGTGACCATGGGGAATTTTCAAGCTGATGAGAAAAGGAGTGTTGTGCCTATGGGCGTGAGCCTGTGGAGCAGCCGACGTGCTCACAATTCGCTGTCCATCCTTGACCTGCAGAAGGAGCTGGTTCATAGGTTCAGCCTCACAAGTTTAAAACTTTACATCTCAATCCTGCAGGTTTTTATAACTCGAAAGTATGCCATCAAGCTGGGTGCGGTGGCTCGCACCTGTAATCCCAGTACTTTGGGAGGCCAAGGCGGGTGGATCACGAGTTCAAAAGATCGAGACCATCCTGGTCAACATGGTGAAACCCCGTCTCTACTAAAAATACAAAAAATTAGCTGGGCATGGTGGTGCATGTGTGTAATCCCAGCTACTCAGGAGGCTGAGGCAGGAGAATTGCCTGAACCCAGGAGGCAGAGGTTTCGGTGAGCCAAGATTGCGCCATTGCAGTCTAGCCTGGGTAACAAGAGCAAAACTCCATCTCAAAGAAAAAAAAAGTATAACATCAAGCACTGCGGTCATATCTATTGAGGATATGATTGTGTGTTCAGCTATGAAATGAGGTGGAATGCGTGTCAGTGCACTGAGTGTGTGCTGGGCATGGAAAGGTGAGAGCTACTGTATGTCTGTGGTACCCGTGGGACATTGAGCAGCAGCTGGATGGGGCAAGGGCTCATGAAGACAGGTGGCCAAGAACCCTCTGCAAGACAGGGGTTGTGAAGCCAGGTTGGCTGGAGTAGTCCCTGGAGACCACTGGGAAGAAAGAGATGGAGTGAGAATGGAATGTATGGCGTTGCAGAAGCAGAAGACAGGCTCCCAGGTGGAGACTTCCAAGAAACCCCCAATCCTGTGTTTGTCTCCAGCAATGAACCTGCACTTCTCATTTATCCATGTCTGCATCGATTTCATCAAGGGTTTGGATTCCAAGGCCAAAAATACCAACTTTGAAAACAATCGAATATCTGCTATTACATGCAAACTGTTTACAGTGCCTGCTCTGCCCCTTCCCCCAACCAGTCCCTCTCCATGTTGACCCTTGATCTCTGGCCCAGATGCCAGGTGTGTGATCTGGCCCAGGCCCACATCATCCCCGCTGCCTGCCTGAGATCTTTGTGGCAGTGTGGACAGCTCAGCTTAGATGCTGCATCTCTGCAAAGTATTACCTGAGGTTCTACACAGAGTAGAAATCCCTCCTAAATTCCTTCATCCTCAGAATTACTCTTGTGCTCTGTAAGGGTTTCTACGACAGCCTCAGGCTCTCAGCATCCACATCTTGCCCCATAGTCCCCGTCAACATGAAAACGACAGTAACTGCAGGGGTTGACTCTTCTCTTTTCTCACTGTGATCCCAGGACTGATCAAAGCACTTCCCTAGTTTCACCATGTGATAAACGCAATACTTGAAGGCCAGAAGACATTTAGGAAATGCTTGTTGGGTAAGTGATTATACAAATTAACTAGATCCAATAAGAGTTTGTATAATTTTAAGGTGCCAGATCTCAGGTTCACATGAGAAAACCCTCTGTACTATAGATATATTCTCATTTAACACAACTTATCTATATCAGAAAGGAAAACCCAACCCATCGCAGGCAGCAGAAGTAGACGTTGGAATTACCTGCTAGCATGAGACATTTAGAATATATGTGCAGGCATACATGTGTAATGCGTGCATGTATGTATACATGTGTGTGTATACACAGGCATTAACAAAAGCATAAAGGAAGAGAAGAATATCTCTCCAGAGAAAATCAAGAGGCAAACAGGAGACAGTTGTTGAATTCTGGGAGATCAGGCTGGGATCAGGACAGATGGAAACTCACATTTGGGGCTACATGATAACCTCTCTGCCAAGACAAGTCTTGGTGTCTTTATCCCACACTGAGTAGGTGTGATAAACACCACAGAGGGAACAGAACTTCGGCCTAGAGAAGCAGGCATTGGTGAAGAGAATTGTTTGAATAAGATGATCAGATAACACCACAGCATAGATGATAACAAGAGGATGATTAGAATAAGAACTAAATAGCTGTTGTATAAATTAAAATTATAGATATTTCAGGAATGTACCCTTCATTTATATATTAGTCCAGCAGAAACTTTTTCACTAAGATTGTATAAATGTATCAACATTTAAGGTTTTGTATAAATCACGTTTTGCATATAAAATTGATTTACATATATACATTGGTTGAGGCTAGCAAAACAGACATTGACAATCAAATATCAATTAAACATTGGGATTGAACATAATCATTTAACTACTATTCTCTCTTTCCCCAGGCAGAGCATTTCACCATGCAGATAGATTGCAGGCTGTTATTTATAACTTGCACTATAAAAGATTTTAATAAATTTCTTCCCGCTTATGAAGAGTTCTTGATTGTAGGAGACCAGGTAAATGTAATGGAAGTATCTAAGACATTTATCTTTGCTTGTGGACAAAGTAGCTTATCAGAAAATATGTGTAGGGCTTACAAACAGTTAAGTATAGCTAGGAATGCCAATAACTCAGTTCTCTCGTTCACCAGTCTCCGAGTCTCAGCAGGTCTGAAGTTGAGCATTTGTCCTGCTGACGCTGCCCGAGGAACCAGCTGCTTGCCTGGGAGCCAAGCCGGGTTGAACGTTGCTCACATCAGACACATCTGACATGCCTTTAGGGCTCAGAGGATGGCCATGATTCTGCCGAAGATATTTGTCTGAATTCTGAGCCAAAAAGACGTAACTTTTAAAGACAATGGTTAGGAGAACTCAAGATGCAGGCCAACTGCTGAGCTGATGAGAAGACACTCACCGTCTTCAGCTACATCACGGTTTATCACACCCACATTTTCTTAAGTGGCTTCTGTATTGATCAATTGATTTCAAACTCATTTTATGAAAATCTTGCTGTTTAATTAGATTGCTTCCAGTAGATGATAGCCATGCTTTTCATCAATAACAAGTGCTTCCGTAGCCAGAGAAGAGGCAGTTCTAAGTTCTAAAAGCCAAATTCACCCACAGTTGATCAAAAGCCAGGGACAGTCCATCCTGCAGCCCTGGTGTGTGCACATGTGGCCACCTCATCAATTAGGATAAAGTGGCTGAGAAAAGCTGTATTCTTAGCGTGAGTCAATGATGGAGACAGATAAATGACATTTACTAAATCAAGATGAAATACATTTCAGAGTCTGCATTAGCCTTGCTCTCAACTGGAGGATGGGAATCAAATTTATCAGCTCATTATAATTCGGGAGCAAAGGTCTATGTTGGAGGCCACTACACTTTAGTTAATAACATGTTTTAAAATGATAGAACAAGAAAAATATTATCTCTGGTTAATCACTGAGTTATTATTGGTTGTTGATTGATTTCTCGTGCTCTCATCTCTCTTCTGACAATATGATAAAAGTCAGTGTGGACTAAGATTCAAGCTTTTCTTTTTTTGAACTGTCGTTTTAGGTTCAGGGGTACATGTGAAGGTTTGTTACACAGGTAAACTCATGTTGGGGGTTTGTTGTACAGATTATTTCACCTCCCAAGTATTTAACCCCTTCCCTAATGGTTACCTTTTCTACTCCTCTCCCTGCCCTCAACCCCCAAACCCCCAGCCTTAAGCGGACCCCAGTGTCTGTTTTTTTCCTTCTTTATGTTCATAAGTTCACATCACTTAGCTCTCACTTATAAGTGAAAACATGCAGTATTTGGTTTTCTCCTCCTGTGTAAGTTTGCTGAGGATAATGGCTTCCAGCTCCATCCATGTTTCTGCTAAAGACATGTTCTTGCCCCTTTTTGTGGCTGCATAGTATTCCATGATACATTTGTACCATATTTTCCTTATGCAATCTGTCACTGACGGGCATTTAGGTTGATTTCTTTGCTGTAGTGAATAGTGATGCAATGAACATTTGTGCATATCTCTTTATGGTGGAATTATTTCTATTCCTCTGGTTATATATCCAGTAATAGGATTGCTGGGTGGAATAGTTGTTCTGCTTTTAGCTCTTTGAGAAATCACCACATTGCTTTCTATAAAGGTAGAGCTAATTTACACTCCCATTCACAGTGTAAAGTGTGTAAACATTTCCTTTTCTCTTCAACCTTGCCAGTATCACTTATTTTTTTACTGTTTTTCTTTTACCTTTTTTTCTTTTTTTGAGACAGGGTCTCACTCAGACACCCAGGCTGGAGTGCAGTGATGCAATCTTGGCTCACTGCCACCTCCACATCCCGAGCTCAAGCTATCTTCCTGCCTCACCTCCTGACTAACTGGGACTTCAGGGCAGCTGCACCATACCTGTCTATAGTTTTAAATTTTTTATAGAGATGGGGTTTCACAATGCCCAGGCTGGTTTCAAACTCCTGGGCTCAAGTGATCTGCCCACCTCAGCCTCCCAAAGTGCTGAGATACAGGTGTGAGCCACTGTGCCCAGCCAACTTTTTAATAATAACTATTCTGACTGGTATTTGGTCACTGTGACTTTCAAAAATAATAGATGCTTGACTTACAGTATAAATTATTATCCTCATGCAACAGTGAGGTTTTGCACACATATTTTTAAATGTGGGTACTTGCGTGGCTGTCTCCTGAGGAGAGGTAAGAAAAGCTCAAGTCTCCTCTGACATCCAAGGCTTAGTGTTTGCAGAGATAATTCCCAGTCCTCTGGGGGTCCTTAGACTTCATGAACATTTTCAGTTTTACTGATGATAAAACACCTTTGCCATATTTATACTTTAGATCTCTCTCAATTGAAATCATTTGATGGCAAGAAATAGAGAAAACAAGAGCAGCCCCATAAACTGTCACCTAGCAGCTGTGGTCTTGAGTGTGAGTATCTGAAACGGTGTGGAGCTACAGCCAAGCTTCATGAAGGCTGGGCTTCATGCAAGCACTTTGCAGACATTCTCCGTTCTTCATGGTCACCCCTGGCAGTCGCTAAACTGACTCCACTTTGCAAATGTGGAAACCGGGGCAATGGGCTGCTTGCTCCACAGCAAGTGTGTGGCCAAGCCAGACAAGCTGTCATGCATTTCCCAGTGGACAGTCTTATTCAAACACAATTTTGTTAAATCAAATATTACAAATATGCCCTTGCCTATAAAAGTTTGCACTTACCATTTTGAAAAACATAAAACTGTATAATCTGTTCTACGTCCTGAAGATCCATATTTTCATCACAAACTGAAAGGAGGGGACCCACTCAGTGTGGCTGCATCTCACCACAACACCTGGCAGGGCTGGCAGCTCCTGTCTCATGGGTGTGCCCAGCTTCTGGATTCACAGTGCACAGGTGGCCTCGAGGGGCACTGGTCCCCACAGCACAAGGCCATCTGCATCCCATCACTCAGTCTGCGAGGCCCCAACTTTTGGAGAATTCCTGAAACTCATCCTGGAGGAGAAGTGGCCTCACTAACAAGTCATTGATGGCCCTGATGGAGTGTTCAGCCCAAAGGAGGGATCAGTGTGGGAGAGAAGGTGCTCAGTTCATAACAGAGAGGGGTGGTTGCTGACGATGGAGCCAGCACAGAGCTGTTCCCCCCGCCCCCCAGTTTCAGGCTGTCATGATTCCCCAGGGACGGATTCATGTCTCCTCAGGACTACCCTGTGCCTGCTGAGGATAAAATGTCAGTTGAGTTGTGAGAAGCTATTCTGCATCCTCACTTGTGCCAAGTACTGACCAGGCATCTGAACAAGTCACCCTGGTGCTAAATGTCGCCTGGAAGCTATGCTTCATCCACATTCCACAGAGCACCTGGCTAGGGCTCAGGGCTCCATCCCTAGCCAGACTGAGAAGGGGCTGCACAAGGTCCTGGGCTAGAAGATGCTCTGTGGAAGGTGTTGGAGGGAGGATGCTGAGCTCATCAAACCCCATTTGCAGCTGATGGAAGTCTGATATGGAGCAGGCAGAGCAGACTGGGGAGACTCCAGAGGATGCAGCGTCCTTAGGCCTCTGGCTTTCTCATGCCTCTGGCCATGGCTGCTTTGTCACGTCAGTCTCCTTGCATGGCCCAGGAGACACCCACGGAGCTCAGGGAGGTTCACACGTGCTTCCCTGGCCTCCCCATGTCCCTGGCCTCCCCGTGTCCCTGGCTTCACCATGTCCCTGGCCCGCCTCCGCAATGTCCCTGGCCTTCCTGTGTCCCTGGCCTCCCTGTGTCCGTGATCTCCCTGGGGTGGTGGTCCTGCCATGTGGGCCGTTCCACTGTCTCAGTGTCCACTGTCTTGTTGTGTCCATGATCCCACTGCATCCATGGTCTTCTGTGTCAGTGATCTCGCTGTGTCTGTGGTGTTTCCATGAAGGTGGTCTTGCCATTCTGTGGCATGTTCATGCCTCACTGCGTTTGTGGTTTCACCATGTCTGTGCTGTCACCATGCACATGGTCTCATGATGTCCATGGTCTTGCAATGTGTGTGGTCTCACCACCAGCAGAGGGTGGAACCAGGACACACACCATCCCCAGGGAGCCTGGGCCTGAGGACCTTCACCTCTGCAGCACACCCCTGCTCTGGCAGTGCCCTCAGGTGCACACGTGCTCCTGGGAATCTGAGACACTGTTCTGCTGTCTGTGGTTGTTCTTCCATCTGTGGTTGATCCATACGTGGTCGTGCTGCCATCTGTGGTTGTTCTGCATCCGTGGTTGTTCTATGTCCATGATTGTTCTGCATTCATGGTTGTCTGCTTCTGTGGTTTGTTCTGTGTCTGTGGTGGTTCTGCCATCCATGGTTGTTCTGCATCTGTGGTTGTTCTGACATCCATGGTTGTTCTGTGTCCGTGGTTCTTCTGTGTCCATGGTTGTTCTGCATCCGTGGTTGTTCCGACATTCATGGTTGTTCTGTGTCCATGGTTGTTCTCTGTCCGTGGTTGTTCTTCCCATCGCTGTTGTCATCATAACTTTCATTTTGATTGTTCCCACAACCACAATCGAATTCCAGGTTGTAGGGAGGGATGGATGGGGCCGGCGTCTCTGTACCCCTGCTGAGGAGTCTCCCTCTGCTCTGCTTGGAGAGTGGTGGCAGAGCAGCAGCACAGGCTGTGCCAAGAAGACAGGTGACCACCCAACCCTGCCAGCCCCGGGTGGTTGAGGTGCCCGCTGGCCTAGAGGAAAGCAGTAGAGGATGGTGGTTACATGCATCTTGTCAGCATAGAAATGAACCCCACTCAAATTTCGTTCTCCCAGTGACCAGCTGTGTGACCTTGGACCACCCGCTTACCTCCTAAACCTCAGCTTGAGATCTGCTGCAGGAGGATCCAAGCAGCATGTGGCCCATAGCAATGAGACAATCAAATCTAATGATGACCCTCAAAAGTTGGGCACACTCTCACACCCTTTCTCTTCCTTCTCAATTTATTTCCCCCCAATTTCCATGGTGAACACAAGCTCTTGCAAACATTGTTAGCTAAGGGTGTGACTTTCAGGCTTCCTTGCTGGGCAGTAAGGATGGCACAGACCTCATTGAGACACTGGCTGTCTTCGCTGATGCACCCATCCAACCCAAGCTCCGGCCATTTGGCAGCAGGCGAGTGTGCAAACTAGTGCCATAGGTTTGCAGTAGTGCTCAATGAGTGACATGTGCAATACTGGGCCTCAAGTATTCACCCTGAAAACACCAAAGTTCCAGGGAGCAAGTGAATGATGGTATGGAGTTTAAGATAGATAATTTCCTTTAAAGACCATTTTAAATAAAGGATGCACCTTTCCATGCCCTGGGTGGGCTTTTATGTAGAAAACAATTTAACCCATTCACAGTGTCACTCCAGATGACAAAATAATATCTTGAACCACTTGCAATTCAGTTCCAAAATAGAAGAAATATGCGTTATGGCATGCTAACCCCTGTATTAGAGGCTTGAACATGGAAAAGGCCAGAAGCAAGGCTGCTCTCAGTTTATTGGTGCTTTATTGATCTAGACTTCAGATGAGACTCTTCTCAAAGTGGAGGACGCAGACGTAGGAGACGTGAGTGGGGGAGGAGCTTTCATGACTCCTGTGAGCAGGTGCAGCAGGCACCTTGGGGCAGGTCCTGCACAGGGACGCACTTCAGGTGGTCTTGGTATCCCAAGGGAAGCTGGGACGAATCCCAGGAGGAAGAGCTCCTCCATGTCACATGCCCTTTGAGGGTCACACTGGGCTCCCCACGGGCCAGCGGTGACTGGAGGCACCATGGAGCTGTGGGCCCTGGCTCTGGCTCCTGCCACATGACAGAGCCACCATGCTAATGCCATCACCAGTTTGCCCCACCATTTATTAAACATTTTAACCAGAAAGGAGCATTAAAGGGTCCTTCAGATGAGGAACACAATTGAAAAACCTCTAAGAAAGAAAATATCTTATTAACTTTTTAAGTCAAACTGCTTGTATCTACACTTGTATAACTAGAATTATGGTTCATTAACTTCATTTCTTTATATGAGTTAATTAGCTCAGAGGAGGCCAGAAATTAATTACCAGCTTATATAGTTTGTGCAGAATGGCATTCTGTTTATTTAGTTTCTCCTATTAACTTTTAATCTCTTCAAACAATAAAAAAGGTAATTAGTATTTTATAAACAAAAATGAATGCAACAAAGGCAAATAATTTACCCAGTCCTGACACTCCTGTGAGGCCCCTGATAGTGGGGTGGCTGAAGTTACAGACCTTTCCAGCATTCACCATGAGTGGAGCAGGGTGTGTGGTGCAGGTGCAGTCCCAGGCGGGACCCATCCACCACTGGAGCAGAGGTACCCAGAAGTACCTCATGGAGCAGAAGCACCAGCCTTAAAATGTTTCCTGCTGTTTGAAAATAATTGCCCATGTATTCAACTACAGTTGCTGTGTAAACTCTCTCCAAACACGTTAGAAGCTATACTTACATAGACAAAAAAGGCAGGCAGGAGAACTCACCTGAATGTCTTATGCTCTTCTCTTTATGTTGTCTGCTGGCATAGAGATTTAAAATAATATGTTTGCTAGTTTTATTATGTAGAATGTATTCATTAATATAATTGCCTAATCCATATTAGATGGTATATTATATCTATTAAAAGAAGAAAAGAAAACAGAATTGATATTTGATCTGACATTGAAATGGATGTTTCTGATGATTAAGAACTGACTGGGAGCATTTTACAAGTTCAAGTCTGCAGAGCTAGTGAAAAGAAACCTTGGAGATAGTTTCAATGTACCATGTTTTCTGAATTTACAATTACACACTTTTGAAACTTCCAAGGGGCTTTTCACAGTATGTATATTTAGTCACTTTCTAGCAAGATATTTAATGAATTACAGGAGTTATTTAATCAATGTATTTTGTTAGCATAACATTAATATTAATTAAATGTTCATTAAAAAAATTGGATCCTTAACAGCCTACATCCAGGGGCTCCGAGTGCGGTGCAGAAGCCTTCTTCTCAGTGGGATGCAGCTTCCCTGCGAAGCCTTTATCAGACGAATTTATATTAGTAGAAAATATCCTCCAAGTTCTTTTACTACACATTATTTCCTTCAAAATAATAACTTGAACTGCAAAGGTCCTTTTCTCCCTGCTGCTGGCAATGAGAGCGTTTCCAGCATCTCTTGAGATCAGCTCTGCCAGCTCGGGCCTCGGTGCACTGAGCCCTGTGAGATAATGGGAGGAAGAGAAGACCCAGGGCACCACAGCTTCTCTGACTGTACATAACACCAAAACAACACTGACCACACCCCTTTCTCCTGTGAGAAGCCAAAAACAGTATCGGAACTTATTAGAGGAAAATTTTAACTTAGATGAATACTGTAGGGTTTTGGGTTTTTTATTTTTATTTTTTCTGTATTGGTTGAAGAGTCCTTTGAGTGAAGGGGTTTTCCAAGATGGCCCGTGTCTTGATGGAATTTCAGAGCTGATTGCATTGTTCCTCAGGGTGGAAACACTGTATTTTTCACGAGCCATGTGGGAGCATCAAATTCTTTATTCCAAGCATTTGAATGATCGAAATTGATTTTAACCTGTGATGAAACAGGATTCTTCTTCCCAAGCCCTGCAAATGCCCACCCTGCTTTGCCTCAGTCTCCTGATGAGAAGCAGCTGCCCTGATTCACAAGTGGGCACAGGCCGTTCCCTGCCAGCACTAGCCTGGCAGTGCCAACTGCCATCTGCAGCATCTAGCCACGAGCAGCTCCAGACACCATGGTCCCAGCAGCCATGCTCCTGGATGGGCCTCCAGGGTGAGCCTGCCCTGCACGCAGAGTCTAGATCATGGGCTTTCAAGAGTTGGCTCCTGTAGAGACACAAACATGCAACTTTACAGATGCAGATGTGTGGGTGTTGGAGGAGCAGACGATGGAAGGCAGGATGGGTTGTGTTCCCACTGGTCTTGTCCACTAGACCAGAGCCCAGGCGAGGACCACTGCCTGCCAGTATAAAATAAGAACATTCCCCTCTCCCCACTGCAGAGTTCTGTCCATCAGACCCAGCAGAGGCAGGTGCTGGATCAATGCCCCAGGGACGCCTCTGTACCTGTGCCTAATCAGGCTGCCAAATTCAAGGCTGCAGGCCCCACTGCAAGTTTCACTGCAAACCTGGGGGCCACCGTGGCTTGGCGCCCTGTGTCCTTCCCACTGTCCTCCACTTTCAGGGTTACATGGATGTCTTGGGACTTGCAGCCTCCTCTTTTCTTGCGTCTGTTATTCCGTGGTGAAAAAGCTTCCTACTTTCTCCATTTTGGCAATTGTAACACTGCCTCTTTTCCTCATCTTCAATTTTACTGCTTTCCTTAGTTCATTTGTTCTTCCTAAAAACAATGCTTTTCTCAACTTTTCTGGAGCATAAATATATTAGTCCTTATCACAGATCTGTCCACAAGCTCTCCGTGGTTTTACTGGAGCCCACATTTCTGTGGCACTCACGCCTTGTTCGAACCTCTGGGCACGCAAAGACAAACAACATATTGCGGCACGAAAGAGGCAGAGAACCAGGGAAGAAAGAGGATGAGAACCCTGCTCTTTCTTCATTTAACAAAATATTTCTCATCAAACCACTCCGTATCTTACGGATTCTTTTCCACAGGACATGAAAACACATAGTAAATCCTCCTCAGCTCATGCACTATCGCATGTCACACTGTTGTCAAAGGTGAGAACATTTTTGCCTTAAAACCCTCAGTCTGCAGGAGGGAATACAAATAAGCCCACATCCACACAGGTGCATCTCAACTGGATTTCACCTGAAGTCACTGTAATTTGGGGGGAAGATAATAATTCAATATTTTATGTGATACATACTGAGATTTTTCAAACTCACAAGTTCCCCTAAAGCACAGATCTTCTGAACAGAGGAAACTGCAGCAGCATGGCTGCCTGAATGAGATGAGACTTACTTGTCAGGTGAGGCAGCCCCTCCTGAGAGCAGGTGAACAGGATCATCCCTCAGAAACGTTGCCTGCAGGGGCGGGATGCACAGCCCCTCTCAGCTCCCAAGCACTTGTGGGAACTGCTCATGCAAATGAAACCTGAGCCTGGCCTGGGTTTCCTGGTAGGACCAAGTGATTCCAGAAAGCAGACCTGTGCCCGGTGAATGGGGATGACAGTGCACATAGTGTGGCCAAGGTCTGGCATGTGTCCCAAGAACTCCAACCTCGGCCTCAACAGCCTGGAGTGTAGCCCACCTACCCTCTTGCACCAGCTGTGTCCTGGGTCCACGTAGATGGCATGCCCTCCTGACCTCTGAGCTTCCACAATCTTTCCTCAACACCTGCAGAGAGACGCACACGCCTCACTGCTGTCACCACTGCCATCTCAAACATCTTCCTAGAACGACGGGGGTCAGGGGCGTAGAGTCCTCCAAGGGTGGGCTTACAGAGCCTTTCTCAGATCCCTGGGTCCTCCCTGGTCTAATCTAGCCTCATGGAGCCCCGGGAGGATTCAGCCTGGGAAACACCAGGGTTCTGTGTTCTGAGGACCTACAGTTATTCTGAGTTTGCACTCAGGGAAAATGCGCTTCCATGGGCACTTCTTGGGCAGAAGCTTGGCCCATGTGCCTTGGAAATGCCTGCCATTTTCACATGTAATAAGAGATTGAGAGTAATGGTGCCAGTGTCCACATTTCCCATTGTAAGGTTGGCAAAAGTACAATATGTTCTAGAAATACAGAAAAGTCAATAATTCAGTGAGCTTATGTCACTGATCTTGATATTTATTTAAGCATCTCTATTTAAAAACCAAAGTGGGACAAAATCAAGACCTAAAGCAATGCGTATTTTACCGATATAAAAGCTTTATATTTTTTTATTGGAAGTGTGAGAGGGGCCTCTTGGGAAGACGAGAGAGGCAGAAGCAGAGGGAGGGATATTGCCGAGCATATTCAAGATGGGAAAAGAAACCGATTTAAAAATCTTACTGCTCTGAAATGTTAATTTACCTAAAACCTTACAAAAATGTTACCATCCATGAAAGCATATTTTGAATGCTTATCATACAGTAATGGGCAATATTGTAGGGCCTTATCCGGGAAGGTTAACTTAAGGGGCACACAGTCATAAGATCCAGTGTTCCTGCAACATTGGAGGAAGGTTAGGACAGGAGCGTTTTAAAAGGTCAAAGGACAGAGCTGCTTCACTTCCTCACTTCCAGACGCACAGGCCTTGGCGCCAGGCTGAGTCTTGGTGTTTTCTTTATGTGTAATAGAGGTTTGTAGAAATTAAATTAAATCAAATGGCATCTGTCATTTACATAAACAGTGGCCGGCTCAGAGCAAGCACTCAAAACTGCTCCTGCACGTTACCGTAGCTGTGAGAAAAAGTGGGTCACAGCTCTAACCTCTGACATCCTCTTCCCCCATTGCCACAGTTTAGCCTGCTGTGCACGTTGAAATCTTGGCATTTTCCTCCATTAATTTATTATGCTAGCCCTTCCAAGGAAAACACAGTTTTTCCTTTTCATTTGTTTTTGATCTTTTTACTTTTCTATTCTCTTTTCCTGTGGTCAGCACGATATTGGTCCCCAGAGATGTCTATGTACCAATCCTAGGAAGTTGTGAATGGTTCTGTTACAAGTGAGGGAAGCCAGATTGCCAATAGACTGAGCTTAATAAAAAGCTTTCCCAGGATGGTCTGGATGCTCCAAAGTAATGACAGGTGTCCTGCAATGTTGGGGGAAAGGCGGGAGAGCCAGTGTCGGGGAGATGCTGTGTGAGAGGCTGGCCGGTCCTGCTGGCTTTGGAGGTGGAGGACGGACCAGGAGCCAAGGAGTGTGGGTGGCCACCAAAGCTGGAAAACTCAAGGGTGGGTTCTCTCTCAGGTGCCCGCATGGAAGCCGCCCTGCAGACACCCTGCTTTTATCCAATGAAACCCCTTGGGACTTGTGACTCAGAATTGTAAGATAACAAATGTGTATTGTAATGCACCACTAAATTCGTGCTACTTTTTACACTAACATTAAGAAATGAATGCTTCACCTCTGTTATTAATTTCTGGCTTAATACAAATCCTGCTTTCTACTCTAATTTAATATGTACAGGATAAATTCTGTATATATTTACATTAACATTCCAAAATACCACAGTAATACACACCGCTAAAGAAACTTCAGCTATTTCTCCTCATTCTTATGGGGGTTAAAAACTTCCTACTTTGTTATGTAGGGTATTTCTAGTTTATTTATTCAACATTGACTCTCGCTTCCCTGTTAGAAAATGCATTCCTGCCTCTGCGTGTGCTTGACCATATCCACCTTCACCTGACGAGTCAGGCCCCTGAGAGGTGGACTCCTGCCTCCCTACCAAAACCCACCCCTCCGGTTCCTATTCAGTCCCTGTCTCTTCCACAAAGCAGCCTCTAGTTTCTGAAACCACAATTGTTGAGCTACTTAATTCTTCTCTCTATTACACTTAATGCACACAGCCTAAAGCTACCAGCCCGGCAGTGGCTACTTCCAGAAGACACAGAACGATTTGCTGTAGGAGGGCAGGTTGCAGCCAGAAGACACGAGAGCTTTTCAGGATCCAAATCCACACCCAGTTACCGCGAATAATTTAAGGCAATCATTCAAAAACCATAAGTTCAGATGAATATGTGTGGCATCAGGTGGTGACCACAATTCTGAACATAGAACTGTAAGCAAATGCATTTGGTTTACTTTCCTCTAACTTTACCACAATATGTTTGTGTATAATATTTATATATTTAATTTGCATTGATATATTTATCATAAATATACAATTATATATAATTATGTAAGCAAGATATATAATTGTATATATGTGTATATAGGTTGCATTTGTGTTTATAAATACATATTTTTGCCTCATCATAAATACATATGCATGTATAGCATAACCATCACATATGTGTGTGTGTGTGTGTATTTCAAACCCAGCAAATGATCAAAGAAATTAGACTCCTCAGTACAGCAGCCCCCTCTGCCACCCCTCTGTGCTGTGAAGCTGTGTCCTGAGTTCTCATTGGAATGCTTCTCTGCGTTCTATATACAAACTCCAGAACCTTCTATCATCCTGATATATAGATGTGCACACCAAGGCAAGCGGATACCAGCAGGTCCCTACCTGGGAGTGGAGGATATGATCTTTCTTCTCTGTTCTCACTCTTGACCAAGGTTATTCTCCTTATCCTGTGCAGATTTTATTGAGTGATGCCAAGTGAGATGAATAGAAGCAAATAATGACAGGGCTGAGGAGATGAAGCACGAGGCGGGTTCGCCAAGGTTCCGCACTGAACAAATTGAGTCACATCTACTTCTCATCCATTATTTAGGGGTGATTGGCCAGGTTTGGCTTCTATAGATTTGATAATCATTCAGATGTCCACATTTAATACATAACATAAACTTCTCATTTGGATGTCGATGGCTTGTCACTGCTGAACAACAATGCATAAAAGGAGAGCTAATGTATGGATTCTCAGAAATATTTGACATAAATAAATACGTAAGAAGGAGATAATAAAATCTGTTTCTGTCTGCCTACCAGCGAGGCTTCATGTCAGGCTGGACAGCCCCGCATAATGGCGTGATTTTATGCAGCTGTATCCTATGAATATTGGCCTGCACTCTGGAGATTAGCACACAGCAGATGTTTCTCTGCAGGCTAGCTAACAAATATATCACCCCTGATATCGGATGACAAATATTGTTCCGTATTGTTTCAGACAAAACCAGGGCTCTGGTAAAACAAGTGTTACAGCTGGAATAGGATATTTTAACACAGTTACCTAAGGAGAAGACAGACAGTCGCCTGCTCCAAAGGTGTCTGAATGCCAAGCCACGCTGTTGTGCCCAGCCAGGCAGGGAAGGGACAGCTCAGAGAGTGTGGTGATGAGAAGCCAGCATCCGTAAGGGGTCCTCCCTGCCTCCCGGAGATCACATGCCTGAGTTTTCTGGGAGCTTCCAATCATTCACCAGCGTCTTTACTTCCAGGAGTGTTCACCAGCACAGACCAGCAAACATGCTCAGCTGTCTGGGAGGAGAGAGCCACTGAGATGGGATGAGAATAGCTCCTCTATTTACTTCAGCAATTTCAGAGGCAGCTGACCGATAGAGTTAAATGTCCGTGTGATAAGACACAGCAAAACCTGCTCCCCTTTATTGACGTGATCACCCAGTTAACTAGCACCCATGGCCCCTCCACTGTGGCCGCTTCTCCAGTGCCTGCTGGGCAGCTGCATCAGCCTCTACCAGACCTTTGGCAGAGTGGGAATAATATTAATTTCTCCCTCTTTGCCCATTTGTTTATTAATTCTGTGTCTCTCCTCTCCTCTTTCCCTGAAAAAAAACCCCACAAATTCTATTCCATAACCTTCGCAACCCACTGACTTCCAGGCAACTCAGCAATTGTGGAGCTGGGCAGCAGATTTTCATTCTGGGTCCTACTCAGGATTGGGCCACTGAGACATTCTGGGGCTCCTGGACTGTCGGCCGGGCTGTGCACTTAAGTAAATATACCTTCTTGTTGGCCGGCAAAGATGCTGAGAAAGAAGCTTAGGTAACAGCACGGTTCAGATAACAGCACGGTAACTTTCAATCACTTTCTGACTCATTATGAACTTTTCCTCACCTTGCCCTTCCTCATGGAGACTTTGGCTGCCAGTTACTGTGTTTTCCCCAAGCAATTTTATACAATGAGATGGTAATACTTGTTGTCTGATAAAGCATGAACTATTTAGAACACAGATGTTTGATTATTATTTATTTCTCTCTGAAGCCCACTAATTCAGTCCCAAATGATCTCTTTTTCCCTTTTTCCTAAATTTAATTTGGAATGTATGTTGTTGGTAAGTGACAGATAGTTTAATTATTAATAGGATCCTGTAATGCAATGCACCATAGTTTTAAATTCCTCGGGGGCCAAACACCACCACCTCCTTCCTCCCTGATGCTTCTAGGACTCCTTGATGAATACAAAGGTAATTACAAGATGCACCACAAAGCTGCATATATTATCTTATTTCTTCAACATTTGCGCTTGCCTATGATTTGTATCAAGTGCCACTCAAACTGCAGAGCAGCGGTAAATCACTGCGGCCTTTGGGGTGTCCTTGTCTTTGGAGCCATGATATTTATCTAGATGTGCATATGTATCCAGCTGTATCTCACAGGTAGCTTCATGGATATTGTAATTATAATCCCAAAAGAGGCCGAGCACGGTGGCTCACGCCTGTAATCCCAGCACTTTGTGAGGCGGAGGCGGGTGAATCACGAGGTCAAGAGATCGAGACCATCCTGGTCAACATGGAGAAACCCCGTCTCTACTGAAAATACAAAAAAAATAGCTGGGCGTGGTGGTGCGTGCCTGTAATCCCAGCTACTCAGGAGGCTGAGGCAGGAGAATTGCCTGAACCCAGGAGGCGGAGGTTGCGGTGAACCGGGATTGCGCCATTGCACTCCAGCCTGGGTAAAAAGAGTGAAACTCCTTCTCAAAAAATAAATAAATAAATAAAAATCCCAAAAGAAGAGTTCGCCCCAAACCTCCACTTGCCTAAAAGTCAGTACTGGGACATCAATAAAGAAACCACAGTGGAGGAGGTAACTGCACAGAAATAAAAGTTAAGTAAGAGAAAGAAAAAAACACCCACGTTGAGAATGTCCTGTGGAATAAAGCCGTCAGCTGGCTTTCTGTGGCTTGTTAGCTTGGCTGGAGCTGGTAGCGACAGAGCAAGCCCTGGGCTTGAGCCCCGTGTGGACCAGTTAGTCTCACAGGCTGCCTCTCTAATCACAGCCGCCTTACCAGCAGTCAGAAGGAGTCCAGGACCAAGGGGTGTCTAAGAAGAAGCGTAGCTCATCACTCCAAGTGGGGCGGGGAGCTCAGTGCCTGCCTGCTAACCATAGCGTGGGGCACCTCCGAGGGACATGGGCCAGGGGGAGCCTCAGGCACCACCTTCAGTGTGTCTCCGTCCTGAGCATCACAGGAGCTGATGCCCTGAGCATCTGAACTACAACACGTGCTGCACAGTTTGCAAACATAAATCTCATTTTCTTTTTTGTGGAAACAGAGGCATCCGAGGGAACCTAAGTGTCCTTTGTTTGTCCCTGACTTTTGCACAGACCCCATCCCAGTTTCTGGGCCTCTCTACATTCCTGAAAAATGCTTGGGAAATTAACTAGCTCTCTGTTGATTAAACTTTCTACCACAGTGAAAATTAGTCCCTTGTCTCAGTGATAGGTCTCAGCGCGACTGGTTACTGCTGAGGTACTCGCCTGTTTCCTTCCTTTATCCTTGAAAGCAAAGAGTGTCTTGCTCACTGGAGATTTTAGCATATCCTTCAAAAAGGAGCTACACAATTGGAGCATACAGAGTAGATTGTAAACCTTCAGCAAACACATGATGAATGGATATCAGTGTAAAATACCGCATTCCTAAAACGTCCAAGTCTCTCCCTTATTCTTAATTAAATACATGATGCAATTGTACAAAGTGTCACAAAGTGTCATTGTATGACTGTGTGGTAGCCATACAGTGATATGATACACTGGTGCCCAGGTAGTCACTACTGCAGCTTATTAGAAACCTGATTTGAGATGATTTGTCACAGTATGCATTAGTTTGCTTCTTGATTATTGAAATTAATAAGTAAAACTTCAATGCTCTCTAGCTCAGAGAGTATCCTCAGGGTTGTGTGTTCCCTGTGGTGAAGATCTGGGGGACTTTCAGGGGTGCTGCCTAGCCCCAAGCTTCCAGAAGGTTAGGTCCTCAGAACCAAAGGCTGCTAGTTGGACCTTTTCCTGCCATCCAAAATCACTCCTGCTAAGAGACATGGGAGCTGCAGAACCCCACAGAACACAGGTTTCCAGAGACCTAGTGTCTTAGAAGTTGTCCCCATAAATAGCCCAGATAAACAGCAATGCATGGGCAAATGTAGGGTGCAGCGCTCTTGAAAGTTCTATTCACTTAACACAAATCAATAGATGTGATCTGAAATAAAGAGATGGCTTCTCATTCCCCAGCTTCTCCTATTCCCTCAACATGTTGTTAAATAGGAATCCCAACAGAGACGCATGTATTTAGAAAATGACAGCCAATTCCTGGTTTGTTAAATCCATTTACTGAAAATTCACAACCGCCTAACAAACTAATAGAAAAGCAATTTCATTTTTATCAGATTCCTATAAACATAACCAGAATAACATAATATCTGTGCAATTAAAGCTATTTTCTGTGAAATTAAAACACTTATTTATTACCCCAACATTTTCCTATGAAAATAATCTGAGTTGCAGCATAATACATATTTAAACAACCTTTTTATTATGTATAATATGCATTCAGCAAATGAATTATTTTTCTCTTCTGTACCATTTTGACTGCAGCCTTTTAAGCTTTGGATTTGCTTCTTATCTGTTTCTTTTATTAGAAAAACTTAAAAATCAAAGTAATTAAACTTCTGCACTGATATGTGTGTGTGTGTGTGTATGAACATATGTTATATATATATATATGTAATTTTCTGTGTATACAAAAGCAAAGAAAATTTGTTATATATATAACATCTAAGTAAAAAAAGAAGCTAGTGATTCTCCTCCAAAACCATGACTATACCAGACATAGATTATTCTGAATCATTAGAGTGTCCTGTCTCAAATAATGTGTCAAATTGGGCAGATAATGAATTACTCAATGCAGACATATATACACTTACAAATCCTGCACTAGTGTACGTTAAATGGGGTGGCATTTCCCAGGGAGGTTACAACAGCAACCTCTTAGAGATGAAATTCTAATTTTCCCGCTCACCACCTGTGTGGCTCCAGCACTTTGCCCTTCTGGTCTTGGGAATCTGTGTTTCTGGTGGTGGAAATGAAATAAAACAACTTAGGATTTCTGTGTGTACAAAAACAAATAAAATGTGTGAAAAAAAATTTAGTGATGAAATGCTTTCCAGAATTAAGATAAAAAATTCCCCCAAATGTTAAGAGCTTCCTGGGTTCCAGTTTGTGAATAATGGGAAGCCTCCAGCCTTGCAGAGGGAATGAACTCTGATGTTAATCTGATCTTCATTTCCCATTTTGCCATTTTCACTCTTCAGTGGAACTGTCAGCTTCCTTGCATGTGGAAGAGCCAGGTTTCCAGGAACTGAGGTGTCCCACTTCACTGGCCTTCCTGAGAAAGTGATGCTCTCAGGTGCCTCTCCATGTGGGATGGTGACTTATCTGTTGTTGAGGCTCTTCCACCTCTGCTTATCTCAGGAGACACTGGCCTTGTCTGTCTACTTACCAGAAGGTAAAGGAGTTTTGTTTCTGGTATATCTGCTTCTGGTATATCTTTGTGCTTTGGAACTAGATCTTTTAAAAAGTGAGCTTACCTTAAATTTCTAAAGAATTTTTGCCATTAATCTTAGGCAAATGTAAAAGTATTTTAGTCAAAATGGAGAAGCTCTGATCTGGAGGCAGAGGTCCATGTCAGCTGATGTCAGCTGTGTGACCTGGTGCTGCTCTTTGAGCCTTCCAGACCTCAGGCTCCCGTCTTCCTCAAAGACTTTTACACAGTGTCCAGTCCATGGATCATGCCTCTTATCCATGTGCAAACCCCTAGCTGATGAGACTTCGTCAAATGTTGATTTAGGATCCAGCCTAGTACACTTTCCAATTAACACCACGGCTCTTAAAAGACAGTTACTCTCCTAATTTCCGCCTGATGCTTACCGTACAGGAGCCTCTCTGTTAAGTGTTTGGTTCTTGATATATTCAGACATATGTCCCCTCACAATGCTATTTTGTAATATTCTTCTCTGAGACCAAAGCATGCTGAGGAGGAAGGGGCCTAGGAGGAGAGGAACGAAAGAGGGTGAGACGGAAGCGAATGGGGATGGTGACGGTGATAATTAGAGCTGCACAGAACTCATCAACTCCACCTCATATGAGCTCATATGACACTCTGAAAGCTTTTATTCACCTGGTCTCACACCCTGGAATCTCCTCTGTGTTTCATTGGTTTGCAGTGTTAAAGGCATAGGTAAATCCAGAGAGAAGTCAGTGTTATCACAGTTTTACAGTGTAAGGGGTGAAGCCGAATTCATGGATCGTTACCATTCAGCTGAGTCTCACAAAACGCCATGTGAATGACAGAATCCCAAAGTCCTCCTGGAGATCTTGTATTTCTTAATAAAATCAAATTTCATGCCAACAATCCCTTGATCTGAAAAAATGAAGTATGCCTCCAGCTGAACCTGCCGCCCGCTCAGTGATGCACTGAAGGTGCCCGGTTTTATTGTGGCTGTATTACGAATCTTTCCAGGTTTTCTCTCTCCATGTCTTCACCTACGTTTTGCTTCTGAGAGGCTCCCAAAATACTGAAAAACTTGCAGCATCTTCCACACAAAGTCGTTCCATCTGCACTAACAGTTTGTCACAAATCAAGCTCATTCAATTCCAGGGGGATCTGGAGACAAAGATAGAAAGGGTGAGATATCGTAAGGAAAGTCCGAGAAGAGAAGCCACGCCCTGGTTTCTCTCTGCCTGTTCCCACGCACCACCTCCTTCTCTGACCTGCTCCCTTTTTTGGGTGCTGAAGCCGAAGGAAGAAAACAGTGGTGGCACCCACAGAATCACAGACCTGTCAGGAAGGGATGGGGTGAAGAGGCAGCAGTGGCATTTCTGTGTAGCCCGGTGGGGACTGGGGACCTGGGAGGGGCATGGGCAAAGCGCGTGCTCTGTTTTCCAAGCTCCCTTGCCACTGGAAACGAGGCTGCAGGTACAGGAGAAACACAAGGACCTAGAAAT
>CM052658.1:96018075-96052926 GCA_028533165.1 Leontopithecus rosalia
GGTCATTAGAGAGATGCAAACCAAAACCACATTGAGATACCATCTCACGCCAGTTAGAATGGCGTTCTTTAAAAAATCTGGAGACAACAGATGCTGGGGAGGATGCGGAGAAATAGGAACACTTTTACACTGCTGGTGGGAGTGTAAATTAGTTCAACCATTGTGGAAGACAGTGTGGCAATTCCTCAAGGACCTAGAAATAGAAATTCCATTTGACCCAGCAATCCCATTACTAGGTATATATCCAAAGGACTATAAATCATTCTACTGTAAGGACACATGCACACGAATGTTCATTGCAGCACTGTTTACAATAGCAAAGACCTGGAACCAACCCAAATGCTCATCAATGATAGACTGGACTGGGAAAATATGGCACATATACACCATGGAATATTATGCAGCAATCAAAAATGATGAGTTCGTGTCCTTTGTAGGGACATGGATGAATCTGGAGAACATCATTCTCAGCAAATTGACACAAGAACAGAAAAGGAAACCCCGTATATACTCTCTCATAGGCGGGTGATGAACAATGAGAACACATGGGCACAGTGAAGGGAGTACCACACACTGAGGTCTATTGGGGAAAATAGGGGAGGGACAGTGGGGGGAGAGTGGGGGAGGGATGGCATGGGGAGAAATGCCAAATATGGGTGAAGGGGCAGAAGGCAGCAAAACACACTGCCACGTGTGTACCTATGCAACTATCTTGCATGTTCTGCACATGTACCTCAAAACCTAAAATGCAATAAAAATTAAATAAATAAATAAATAATAATAAAATAACAATGATATGCTACTCTGCATATATTAACAGCTATAATAAAAACCAAACTGGACAATACCAACTGTTGGTGAAGATGCAGAGCAACAAGAGCTTTTGTTCATTGCTGGTGAGAAGACCAAATGGTTCAGCCACGTTGAAGGACAGTCTGACAAGTTTTAGAAAGCCATCATCTTCCATATGACCCAACATCATTCTCATTGGTATTTACTCAATTATTTTGAAGTTTTTATATCCTGAAATAATATCCTGTATGTAAATTATTATAGCAATTTCATCCATAACTATAAAAATCTGAGATCAAGGTGTCCTTCAATAGGTCAGTGGATAAAAGTGACATATTCACACAATGGAAAATAATTCTACAATAAAGAAAAATGAGCTATCAAGCCACAAAAAGACAAACATGTATCACAAATGCATACTGTGCTTATTGGTAAGTGAAGGAAGCCAATTTGAAAACATTAAAATATACTGTATGATTTTAATGGTACGACATTCTGGAATAGGCACCACTTCTGAAATAATAAAAAGATTGGTTGATGCTGGTAGGAAAAGGTAGAGTGGGAGGCTAACTAGGGGAAGCCCTGGGCATACATTAGGGCAATGAAACTATTCAGTAAGATACTGTGATGCGGAATGCATGACACTATGATTTGTAGAACATATTAAACTTCACAATACAGGAGTGAACATTAAGGTATACAAATAAATTTAAATTGTTTAGCATCCCATGATAGAATTAAGAATATGACAAGAATAATTTAATTGTATTACAGATAAAGGAACCCACCTAATTGAAAGTGGTATGAGAAGAAGGCACTGATGTAAGTAATTTTGGACATGAGTGGAATTGTGAACTCAAGGCAAGAGCATGAGCACATAGGTGGTGCCGTAGCTGATAATGCTGCTTCCTATGGAACCGTAGCTTGACACTTCTGTTACTGCTATAGATGTATACTGGGACTGCTGGAATTGATCAGTGAAGTAATAGATGGGGAACAGTAAAGCAAGGTTTCTTAGTGTTGAAGTAGGAAGTTACAGACAAGCAGAGTCTAGAATGCTGTATATGGTATGAACACATCAGCATGAATTCTGATTCAGGTGAGTATTGATACAGATGGGCACATCCAGAAGCATCTGTGAATACATGAATGTACAGAGGTTAGTATACACCCAGCTCTTCCCTCCCTGTGTCTGCTGAATGGCCTAGAAGCAATAATAACGCAGTAGCAAGGAGCCCCAAAGCAACCTGGAGCCACATTTCAGTTTCCTGTACCATTCTCACATAAAAGGAACCAAACCTCCTTGGGTAAATGGTGAGCCCTGGAGCAGAAAATATACAAGATAGCCTGGAGCACCTGGAAGAGCCAGAAAAAAAAAGTCTGCAAAAATAATGAATGAGACACAAAAGGCAACTGAAAATGCCCCTAATGGCCAAAACTGAAATAATCTGAGCAACGATGAATAAAGTTACATTGGATTATAACCAAGAGTATAAATTAATATTCATGAGTCCATTCTGATCTAAGCAAATGATTAAATAAATAGGTATATAAATGGAGAGAAAAGACCACTTTGCCTTGCAGAGGAATCCTTAGGTGATACTTCTTCCTCAAGGAGCTGGAGCCTGACTCTTCCCTTGTTCTGTATTAACCAGGTGGTGACTCTGCCTTAAAACTGCACTTTGGAAAGGGGAGAAGAAGAGGAACGCTCTGTGGAGAAGCCAGACAGACACCCCCTTGGCCAAATGGTCAACAGCGACAAGCCATGTGGATCGTGTACCTTTACACAATATGGTGTGCATGCTGTCTCACCTCTGTGGTCCTCACCCCCAAACACATAACCCAAACCTCCTCATGAGACAAAGTCAGAGAAGTCATTATCAAGACTTATTCCACAAGATACCTGACTTGTAATCCACACAATAAAAGAGCTATGTCTGAAAAGCTGTCACAAGACAAGCATTAGGAGATGTGACGACGAATGGTAATGAGACCCTAGGGCAGAAAGAACAGCAGATACTGAACAGTGTGGCTTTAGTTAATAACAACAATATTAATTAAGGAATAACAGTATTCCTTAATTAACATCAACAGATTCACCATACTAAGACAAGGTGTTAATAAGGGAGGAAACTGGATGTGGGGGTATGTGGCAAATCTCTGTACTGTCTTCACAATTTTTCTGTAAGTCTAAAACTACAGCAAAATAAGAATGTTTTTTAAATATATGCTGTTTTAATAGATTGCAACAATTTCAGAACTGTGTAAGGAAAAAGTAAAAACTGTCTGAATTCGCATCCTTCTTATCATCAATAGGTTATTGAACAGACTTTTGTCCACTATTTCATGACACACACACTCACACACCGTATACAAACCTCATGATAGTTGTGGTGGTCTTGGTTTTGGTTCTATAAAGTAACCCCCACTTCGCTGTGCTCTCAAGACAAGCTCTTTTCACTTCTGGACTTAAATTGTGATGCATGATTAGTAACTTGCTTTTGTATATATTTGCATAAAAATATGCACACACAAACAAAAATAATTGTCACTGATTCTTTTTTAAAATATATTTTTTATTTCACTTTAGGTTCTGGGGTACATGTGCAGAACATGCAGGATTGTTGCACAGGTACATACATGGCAATGTGGTTTGCTGCCTCCATCCCTCCGTCACCTATATCTGGCATTTCTCCCCATGTTATCCCTCCCCAACCTCCCTACCTCCTTGTATCCCTCCAGTATCCCCCACCAACAAACACCAGTGTGTGATGCTCCCCTCTCTGTGTCCATGTGTTCTCATTGTTCAACCTGCCTATGAGTGAGAACATGTGGTGTTTGCTATTTCGTTCTTGTGTCAGTTTGCTGAGAATGATGGTTTCAAGATTCATCCATGTTCCTACAAAGGACATGAACTCATCTTTTTGTATGGCTGCATAGTATTCTATGGTGTATATGTGCCACATTTTCATTGTCCAGTCTACCATCAATGGGCATTGGGTTGGCCACAGTGAACATACACGTGCATGTGTCTTTATAATAGAACGATTTACAGTCCTTTGGATATATACCCAGTAATGGGATCACAGGGTCAAATGGAATTTCTATTTCTAGGTTCTTGGGGAATCGCCACACTGCCTTCCACAATGGTTGAGCTAATTTACACTCCCACCAACAGTGTAAAACTATTCCTATTTCTCCACATCCTCTCCAGCATCTGTTGTCTCCAGATTTTTTAATGATCGCCATTCTAACTGGCGTGAGATAGTATCTCAATGTGGTTTTGATTTGCATTTCTCTAATGACCAGGGATGATGAGCATTTTTTCATATGTTTGTTGGCCTCATATATGTCTTCTTTTGAAAAGTGTCTGTTCATATCCATCATCCACTTTTGGATGGAATTGTTCGTTTTTTTTTCTTGTAAATCTGTTTTAGATCTTTGTAGATTCTGGATATTAGCCCTTTGTCAGATGGGTAGATTGCAAATTTTTTTCCATTCTGTTGGTTGCTGGTTCAGTCTAATGATAGTTTCTTTGCTGTGCAGAAGCTCCTAAGTTTAATTAGATCCCATTTGTCTATTTTGGCTTTTGTTGCCAGTGCTTTTGGTGTTTTAGTCATGAAGTCTTTGCCTGTGCCTATGTCCTGAATGGTTTTGCCTAGGTTTTCTTCAAGGGTTTTTATGGTGTTAGTTCTTATGTTTAAGTCTTTAATCCATCTGGAGTTAATTTTAGTGTAAGGTGTCAGGAAGGAGTCCAGTTACTGCTTTCTGCACATGGCTAGCCAGTTTTCCCAACACCATTTATTAAACAGGGAATCCTTTCCCCATTGCTTGTTTTTGTCAGGTTTGTCAACGTTCAGATGGTTATAGATGTGTGGCATTGCCTCTGAGGCTTCCATTCTATTCCATTGGTCTATATATCTGTTTTCTTACCAGTACCATGCTGTTTTGATTGCTGTAGCCTTGTAGTATAGTTTGATATCAGGTTACATGATGTGTCCTGCTTTGTTCTTTTTGCTTAGGATTGTCTTGGCTATGCAGGCTCTCTTTTGGTTCCATATGAAGCTTAAGGTGTTTTTTTCCAGTTCTGTGAAGAAGCTCCATGGTAGCTTGATGGGGATAGTGTTGAATCTATTAATTACTTTGGGCAATATCGCCATTTTCACAGTATTGACTCTTCCTAATCATGAGCATGGAATGTTTTTCCAACTGTTTATGTCCTCTTATCTCCTTGAGCAGTGGTTTGTAGCTCTCCTTAAAGAGGTCCTTTGCATCCTTTGTTAGTTGTATTCCTAGGTATTTTATTCTCTTTGTAGCCTTTATAAGAATTTGACATTGAATAAAATAGGTTGTTTCTGCTTATTGCTTTTTCATAAGTACACTTGACAGTCTAAGAAATGTATATTTCTCCATGTGAAGGCTAAGATAATTTTGCCCAGCTAAATTAAAACTTGAGAATCTGGCTAAAATTGCTATAATTTTACTTATTAATTTTTGCATTTTAACAAATCAGAAAGTGACAATTTAAAAAGAAATGAGATCCATGTATTTCAATGTATTATTTTAATATGTATACTCTGTATCTTTTAGGATCTTAATTGAGATTTAAATTTATAAACATTTGATACTGTAATCATTGCTTTTATTTATAAACCTTTTTTGTTTTTATGTCGATTATAAATGTTAGTTTTAAATATGTATATATTTTCAGTAATTGCTTCTATAGTAATCATACATTATTTAATACGTTTGATCACATTAACAATATTAGGTTGTCTTGGATTTTCTGTAGATACAATTATACTTTTAGGTAATTATTTTTGTTTTTTATTATATTGAATTAACCAGAACCTCTAAATGAGAGGCATCCCTCTTCTGAAGTTGATTTTAATGTAAATGACTTCAGCAAATCAATATTTCAAAGTGTTTTTCTTTAATTTACATAATTTTTTATTTCTATTTTTTCTCAAGTTTATACTCCAATAGCATTGATTTTTTAATTTTATCAAATGTTTAACATTATCAAATGTTTGCATCATTTTTGAAAATTCATTTAAAAGTTTTAATCTTTTATTTTTTAAGCTAATGAGTTATTTGTTATATTTCATAAGTTTTAACCATTTCTATATATCTGGAATAAATCTAACTTGGTTGTAATAAATTATTCTTTAAATTTTTAGATTTTATTTACTAATATTTTATTTATTTTTTTGGAACTATGTTAATATTTAAGAATTTTCTGTAATTTTTATTTTTCCATATTTGCCAAGTTTTGATAATAATTTGTTCTGGCCTCATAAAATGACTTGGAAAACATTTCAGTTATTTGAATTTCCTTGAGTAATTTACATAACATTCAATTTATCTGTTATTTTCTAGAAATGTGAAACAATCTGACACATTTACCTTTTTTAAGGCCAATCTGTAAACACTTTTACAATCTATTTTTGTAATTAGTCTATTAAAATTTTCTAGTTCTTCTGAACTGTAATTATAATGCACATTTTGCCAGATTATGTACTTTTCTGTGTGTGTGTGTGTGTGTGTGTGTTTGCTTATTCCCAGAGTTTCACCTAACATTTATTTCTAATTATTTCTACACATTTGTATATTTGATATATCTCTGTACTTTTAAGGGTGCGAATTTGCTTTTTAATTGCTTTGATGTACATTTTAATTATGTTGATGGCCTATTAAAGGAACACCTTTTATAAAATGTTTCTTTTATCTATTTTACTTTCCTGTATATTTTATTAATTTTATATTTTATTTGTATTGATTTCAGTTTTTAAAATTGTTATTAATATCCCTAGTTTATGCTTATTCCCATGAGGAATAAACAGATGATTTAGTTCTGTTTCTTGTAATCAATGACAAAGCTCTGCAGGTTTTGCGGTGCTACCCTGTTTTGGTATTAAATGTCCATTTATTGCTTCAGAGATAATTTGCAACTTCAGTTTTAAAACACTTTGTTATTCAAATGTTTGGGAAAAATTTCTTCATATCAAGTTTTAAATATATTTATTTATATCAATTTAAAAAATTATTAATTCAGATGGGCCATAAATTCTCCAACATTAAAAACTGCTATGGTTTTAAGTAAAACTGCCTGTTTACAGACAAATGATCTTTTATGTGGAAAATCCTAAAGATTCTACACATCAGAAATTTGCTAGAACTAATGAACCAAATTAGCAAAGTTACACAGTAAAAATAAACACACAAATTTTTGTTCCATTTCTATATGCTAACGATGTATGATCCTAAAGGGAGATTAAAACAAAAATTCTTTTATGATAGCATCTAAAATAACAAAAAGGAATAAACTTAACCAAGGAGGTAAAAGACTTGTATGCTCAAAACTAAAAGTGTTACTGAAATAAATAATATATAAATAAATGGCAAGATTTACTGTGTTCATGGATTGAGAGATTTAATATTGCTGTCAGTACCACTCAAAGCAATCTGCAGATTTCATGCAATCCCTCTCAAAGTCCCAGGAGCAGTTTTGGAAGAAACAGAAAAATCCATGCTAAAATTCATACGGAATCTCTAGGGACCTCAAATAGCCAAAACAATCTTGGAAAGAAGAACAAAGTTGGAAGACCCACATTTCTGGATTTCAGAACTTATTACGAAGCTATAGTAATCAAATGTGTGTAATGCACATTTTAAATATGATTCAAGAAGACCTATGTGGTACTGGCATAAAGATAGACATATACAGGATTGGAATGAAATAGAAAAAAATCCTAGTACATGTGGTCAAATAATTTTCAACAAGGATCCCAAGGCTGTTAAATGGGAAAAGGGCCATCTTTTTAACAAATGATCTCAGGAAAACTGGATATGCACAACCCAAAGAATGAATTTGGATCCTTACCATATATGATGTGCATGTATTAACTCACAGTGGATCAAACATTCACATGTAGGACCTAAAACTAGAAATCTCCTCAGAGAAAACATATGGGAAAAGCATTATGACATTGATTTTCACTATAATTTTTTTGATATGTCAACAAAACCACAGGTAATATAAATAAAAATAGATAAACTAGACTACATTAAAATAGAAAAAATGAAACCCTTTTGTGCACCAAAGAACACTACCAAGAGAAGAAAAAGACAACCCTCATAATGGAAGAAATTGTTGCAAATCATCTATCTGGTAAAGAATAAATGTCCTAAATATATAAAGAACTTTCTAAGCCAACAACAAGAAAAAAGAAACTACCAGATTTAAAACTGAACCAAACCTTAAATAGACACTTCTTCAAAGAAAACATACAGATGGTCAAGTATATGCTCAAAACCAGAAATCATTAGGGAAATGTAAATCAAAACACAACAAGATATCATCTCATATCCCCAAGATGAAAGCTACTAAATGAAAATCATCGAAAATGTCAAGCATCCAAGAGGATGTGGAGAAACTTGAACCTATGAGCACTGTTTGTGGACAAGTAAGAAGGTGCTGCTGCTGTAAAACACAGTACAGAGGTTCCTCAGAAAGCTAAACAGAATTACCCTGTGATCCAGCAACAGCACCTCTAGGCATGTATTCAAAAGAACTGGTCCATGATCACACCACTGCACTCCAGCCTGGGCCACAGAGTGAGACCCCGTCTCAAAATAAGTAAGTAAAGTTAAGTAAGTAAAGGCGGATATGCATAGTGGTTCACGCCTAAAATACCAGAACTCTGAGAAAACAAGGCAGGAGGATTACTTGAGGCAGGAATTGAGAAGAGCCTGGGTAACACAGCAAAACTCCATCTCTATAAATAATAATAATAATAATAATGACAATAAATTAGCCAGGTGTGATGGCATGCATCTGAAATTCTAGCTGCCGGGGAGGCTGATGCAGGAGGACGTCTTGAGCCTAGGAGCCCAAGGCTGCAGTGAGCTATAATTGCATTTTTGCACTCTAGCCTGGGCCAGAGAGTAAGGCTCCATATAAAAATATCTGTGTGTGTGTATTTTTATATGGAGTCTTACACATGCATACATACACACATATGTAGGTATATATGTACAACCTATACATATATAACATATTATACACGGTTTTTAATGTATATATCATGCGTCTCCAGTGGGGCTGGTGTCTGTCCTGCAGAGAGGTGTCCCTGGACTTTGGATTTGTAGCACAGACTTTTCCAGGGCCTTTCTAGGAACCCTGGACCACACATACAAGCAGGCCAACTGGTGTTCTGGTCTCTAGATATCAAGAAAATATTATTAACAAAAATACTTGTGAATGTTGGATAAAAGCGTTTTAAAAATCGCGGTGCAACCTGGAACTAGTAAAGAAGAGACATTTTCATGAGGAAGAACTCAGAGGAAGTTCAGATGCAAAGACAGCCATGGTCTGATGTCAGTGGCTGCCTGGAGGCTTCCTGAGTAGCCAGCCCCCAAGGCATGTCCAGTTTGGGACTGGTGCACTTCAAGGTCACCCAAGTGAAAGGAGGAACTATTTTTAAACATCTCTTAGCCATAATTGCCAGATTTGGTGATAAACTACATGATACTCAGTTGAATAGGAATTTCAGATAAACAGTGGATTAATGTTTAGAGCAAACATGACCTATGCAATACACATGTATTAAAAATTTTCTCACTGTTCATCTGAAATTCAAGTTTTAAATGAGCACACTCTGCTGCTGTATCTAGCAGCCTGATACCTGACCAACATCCCATGATAAAGAAAATTGATCTGTCTTAACTTTATGAACAAAAAATAGCTCCTGAAAATTCCTCACTTTAAACTGCCCTTCAAGCAGGAGTGGTCCAAGATACCTTATGCTAAAACTTTTCTTAAAGGTGGTCCTGCCTTCCGACTTGAAGAATAAAACACCACTCTTTGCCAAAGAAAAACATCTTAATGTTAGGTCCCAACAAATTGCTACAGCAAACATCCAAGCAATAGGAGCTCACCATTTTTGTAAATTACAAAATTGAGCAAGAATCGTCAGCAACAGCAACAGCTGAGTCAGATTACAATTTCTGCAAAGACAGTAACAATAGAGAAAAGATCATTATTCAACAAATGCTGGGGAAACTGGGTATCACCATGCAAACAAATGAAAAAATCTAGATAAAGACCTTAACCCCTTCAAAAAAATTCACCCAAAGGGTGTCATAGATCTAAACAGAGACCTACAAAACCAGAAGAGGAGCACAGAAGTCCTGCTCCTGATGAAACTCTGCAGGCAGGAAGCAATGGGATGAAAGAATGGGCAACCTCATCCACCCCCACCCCTGGTAACCAGGTGGGCCAGACCTGCTAACATTTCCAGCACAGTGGTCCAGCTTCCACCTGAACTCTGAGGTGAGTACATTCCCTGTTCCCCTAGAAAACACCTGCTCAGCAGGGTAGGCCTCCACCTAGGAAGCCACCTGGCCCCCACCCACTGGAGCTTCCAGCAGAGAGGACCTGCTTCTTGCTGAACTCTGCAGGTGGGCATAGACCCTTGTTCCCTGGGAAGCAGCTGGTCAGCAGTTTGGGCAACCCCACCCATCCCCACTGCTCCTACCCACCCCACCACTCCTAGCCCAGTGGGACTTGCTTCTTGGGTGGTGTCCAAGCAGGAGTGAGCCCTCAGACTGGGAACACTGAGAGGGGTGAGACATCTGGGTTCATAGGCCAACGGAGGAGTCAGATGTGCCTCCCTCCACCGGGCCAGCCTGGAAAAAGTGCATCCAGTCTGACCACTGTGGTCCCTCCTGAGGGAGCCTCAGGGACCAGAAAACCTAAGGAAAGAGTGCAGGCACAGAGCTAATGATCAGAGGTGGGTCCTAGGACATAGGAGTGTCTGCTAAGGGAGGGGGCATCTCTCTCCCCCACCTCAGTGCGCTATTTCCAACTGTGCCAAAACAAGATGGCCATGCAGCAGACTCAGAGGCCATGTTAAGCAACACCCACGGGTTCACTGCCCTTAGTGCAGCGTCAGAATAGTCCAGTACACAGCACCTGTGAAAACGAAAATGAAAGCAAAGATCCAGGCACAAATAAAGATTCTGGACACAGTCCTGACCCTTGGAAACACCCAGAAAGAAAGCCAACGTCCCTCACAGTTGAAGGAGTGCCAGTCCTCACACATGAGAATGCATCCATGCACGAACTCCAGCAAGTCACAAGCCAGTGTGCCCTTCCCTTGAAAGAACACACGACCCTCCCCCACCCCACCCGAGAAATGGTTCTTAGCCAGGCAGAGATGACTGAAATGAAGGATGTAGAATTCAGCATCTCGATGACAAAGAGAAGTTAAAACTCAATCCAAGGAATCAAGAAGAACATTCCAGTAGCTGAAAGAAAAATTAGTCATTTTAAGAAAAAAACAGACTGAACTTCTGGAAACGAAAAATTTACTTCAAGAATTTTACTTGAAAATTTTACTTCAAGAAATGTACTATCAGAATCATAATAGCAGAATAGATCAAGCTGAAGAAAGAATATCAGAGCTTGAAGACTGGTTCTTCAAATACACTCAGTAACACAAAAATAAAAACAAAGGAATTTAAGAAATGAACAAAACCTCTGAGAAACGTGGAATTATGTAAAGAGACCAAATTTACAACTCATTGGCATTTCTGAAAGAGAGGCACAGAGAGTAAGCAACTTGAAAAACATACTTGAGGATACACCCCATGAAAAAATTCCTAAATTTGCTAGAGAGGAGTACATACAAATTCAAGAAACTTGGAGGACCCCTGCAAGATACTACACAAGGTGACCACCCTCGAGGCACATAGTCATCAGATTCACTGCAGTCAATGCAAAAGAAATATTTTTAAAGGCGGCTAGAGAGAAGGGTCCAGTGACCTCAAAGGAAACCTCATCAGGTTAGCAACAGATCCCTCAGCTGGAACCCTGGAAGCAGGACCCCCAGAAGAGACTGGGTGTCCATTTTCAGCATTCTTAAAGAAAAGAATTTTCAACCAATAATATCATATTCCACCAAACTAAGCTTCATACGTGAGAGAGAAAGAATCCTCTCAGGCCAGCAAGCACTAAGGTCTTTTGTTACCACCAGATCACTCTTACAAGAGGCTCTTAAGTGAGTGCTAAATGTGGGAAAAAGAACCAAAACATGCTACTCAAAAATACCCTTTAGCACATAGTAAATGTACAACAAAGAGTAACTATACAAGCAAGTCTACAAAACACACAATGACATCATCACAAGATCAAAATTTCTCTTATCAATACTAACCCTAATGTAGATAGTTTAAATGTCCGGCTTAAAAGGCATAGAGTGGCAACTGGATAAAAAGATAAGACCCACCTGTCTGCTGTGTTTGAGAGACACATCTCACATGCAATGACACACACAGATTCAACGGAAAGAGTTGGAGAAAGATCTAACAAGCAAGCAGAAAATAAAGAAGAACAGAATATTTTTGTATCAGATAAAACAGGTTTTAAGTCAACAACAATCAAGAAGATCAAAGAATGGCACTACATTATTACAGAGGATTCAATTCAGCAAGAAGACTTAACTATCCTAAACATGTCTGCATCCAACATAGGAACACCCAGATTCATAAAACCAGTTCTTCTTGACTAATGGAAAGACACCCACACAATAGTAGGGGGACACTGTAACACCCCACTGACAGTATTACATAGATTATTATTTTTTTTTTGAGATGAAGTCACTCTGTCACCCAGGCTGGAGTGCAGTGGCATGATCTCAGCTCACTGCCACCTCCACCTCCCGGGTTCAAGCAATTCAATTCTCCTACCTCAGCCTCCCAAGTAGCTGGGACTACATGAGTGTGCTACCACGCTTGGCTAATTTTTGTGTATTTAGTAGAAAGGGAGGTCTTGCCATATTGGACAAGCTGGTCTTGAACTCCTGACCACAAATAATCCATCTGCCTCATGTTACCTGGGTTATTAAGACAGAAAACTAACAAAGAAATTCTGAACTTAAACTCAAGACTTGAATGGGTGGACCTACTTGAGATCTATAGAGTACTCCACTCAACAACCACAGAATATACCTTCTTCTCATCTGCACACAGAACATATTCTAAGGTCAACCACATGCTCAACTATAAAGCAAGTTGCAATACATTAAAAAAAAACTGACATCATACAAGCATGGTCTTGGAAAGCAATGCAATATAAGTAGATATCAATACCAAGAAGATCTCTCAAAACTACATGAAGTCTGAAAATTGAACAACTTGCTTCTGTATAATTCCTGAGCAAACAACAAAACTAAAAAATAAAATAAATTCTTGAAGTTAATGAAAACAGAGATATGACTTACCTTTGTTTTGGGGATGTAGCTAAAGCAGTTTTAACAGGAAAACTTGTAACTCTAAATGTCTTCAAGAGGGTAGAAAGATCTCAAATTAGCAATCTCACATGACAACCAGAGAAACTAAGAAAAAAAGAAGAATCCAACCCCAAAGCTAGTAGAAGAAAGGAAATAACTAAAATCAGAGAAGAACTGAAAGACATTGAGACCCAAAAGTTCATACAAAATATCAATGAAGCTAAGAATTTATTATTTTAAAGAATGACTAATAGACCATTAGGTAGATTAACAAAGGAAAAAAAAGAAGATAGACGAATCACAATCAGAAATAATAAAGGTGACATTATAACCTACCCCAAATAAATATAAACGATAATCAGACTATTAAAAACATCTCTATGCACACAAACTAGAAAATCTGGAGGAAATGGATAATTTCCCAGAAACAAACAACCTCTTCAAGGATTGAATTCTTGAAGAAAATGAAAATGTGAACAAAATACCAGCAAGTTAGGAAATTGAATCAGTACTAAAAACTTACCAACCAGAAAGAGCCCTGAACCAGAAGGATTCACAGTCAAATTCTACCAGACACATAAAGAAGATTTGATACCAATCCTACTGAAACTTTTCCAAAAAATTAAGAATGATGAATTTCTCCTTCATTCTATGAAGCAGCATCATCCTGATACCAAAATCTGGCAGAAATACAATGAAAAAAAGAAAACTTGGGGCCAAGAACTGTAATGAAGATAGCTACAAAAGTTCTCAACAAAATCCTAGCAAACTTATTGGGCAGCACATCAAAAACTTAATTCACTGTGATCAATCAGGCTTTATTTCTGGGATGAAAGGTTGCACATCCATAAATGTGATTCAGGACATAAACAGAATCAAAAACAAACAGCATGTGGTCATCCCAATAGACACGGAGAAAGGTTTTAACAGCATCTACCATCCCTTCTTGATAAAAACCATGAACAGTTCAGGCATTGAAGGTGTGAGGGTTTAGTTTGAAGTTGGGCAATGTGATTTGTCTCACTTTGTTCCTTTTGCTGCCAGGAAGAAAATGAAAGCCTGAACAAAATACCATCAAGTTAGGAAATTCAATACAGCCATCAAACTAAATAGAGCCATTGATGACAAACCCACACCCAATATCATACTGAGGGGGCCAAAGCTGGAAGCATTTCCCTGTAGAACTGAACAAGACAAATTTAACTCAAGATGCAAAAATTAACTCAAGATGGATTAAAGACTCAAATGTAGTCCTCAAACTGTAAAATTCTACAAGGTATTCTAGGAATTCCTTCTCAACATAGGCTTTGGCAAAGAATTTTTGTCTGAGTCCTCAAAAACACTTACAACAAAAACAAAACCTGACAAGTGAGATCTAACTAAATAAAACGTTTCTGCACAGCAAAATAAACTTAAACTTATCAACAGAATAAATACATAATCTGCAGAATGGGAGAAATTTTTGCAAAGTACATGTCTGACAAAACTCCAATATCCAGCATCTATAAGGAACTTAAACAAATTTACAAGAAAAATAGTACCCATTAAAAAGTGGGCAAAGGACATGAACAGTTTCCAAGAGAAGACATACACAAGGCCAAGAAACATGAAAAAATGCTCAACATCACTGATCATCAGAGAAATGCAAATCAAAACCACAGTGAGATACCATCTCATACCAGTCAGAGTGGTGATTATTAAAAAGTCAAAAAAATTGTTGGCAAGGCTGCAGAGAAAAGGGACTGCTTACACACTGCTGGTGGGAATGCAAACTTGTGCAGTCACTGTGGAAAGCAGTGCGGAGATTTTTCAAACAATTTACAATAGAACTACCATTTGACCCAGATATGCCATGACTGGGTATATGCCCAGAGGAAAATAAATCATTCTGTCATTAAGACACATGCACCGGTGCATTCATTGCAGTGCTATTCACAACACTTAGGCCATGGAATCGATCTAAGTGCCCATCAACAGTGGACTGGGTAAAGAAACAGGGGTAACTATACACCATAGAATATTATGCAGCCATAAAAACAAGCAAAATTATGTCCTTTGCAACAACATGGGTAGAGCTGGAGGCCATTATCCTAAATCACCTGACACAAAACCAGAAGACCAAATGCTACATCTTTTCATTTATAAATGGGATCTAAAAAGTGGATACTTGTGAATATAAAGGTGGCTACAATAGAGATTGGAAACCACTAGATGGAAGCAGAGGGGGTGGGAGGCATGGCCCGAGGAACCACCTGTTGTGGGTGAGGGTGGGTGGGAGGCATGGCCTGAGGAACCACCTGTTGTGGGAGAGGGGAGGTGGGAGGCATGGCCTAAGGAACCACCTGTTAGAAACTATGCTTGCTCCTTGAATAACTGAATCATTGGAACCCCAAGCTTCAGCATCAGCTTACCCATATAACAAACCTGTATGCATACTTTTTAATCTGTAACAAAAGTTGATTTTTTTAAGTCAAACAATAGTAGATGCTGGTGAGGCTGCAGAGAAAAGGGAATGTGTATGTAGTGTTTGTGGAAATGTAAATAATTTACATTCAGCCACTGTGAGAAACAGTTTGAAGATTTCTCAAAGAAGTTAAAACAGAGCTACCACTTGGTCCAGCAATCCCATTACTGGGTACATTCTAATGGAAAAGAAGTCATTCTCCCAAAAAGACACATGCAAATGTAAACTCATTACATTGCTACTTACAACAGCAGGAACACAGAATCAACATAGGTGCCCATTGATAGAGGATTGAATAAAGAAAGTGTGGTACATATGCCCTATGGATCACTATTCTATACAGCCATAATCTGGAACAAAATCACCTTCATAGCAGCAACATGGATGCAACTGCAGGACATTTTCCTAAAGGAGGTAAGACAGGAACCAAATACCAAATGCTGCTTGTTGTCACATCAGCAGGAACTAAGTACTGGGTCTACACAGATATAAAAACGGAAACAATAGATGCTGGGGACTACTAGAGGCGGAAGAGAGGCAGGGAAGTGAGGGCTGAAATTCTACTTTTTGGATGCTGTGCTCACTACCTGGGTTACAGGATCATTTGTACTCTAAACTACAGCATTGCATAATAAACCCATGTGACAAATCTGCACATATAGCCCTGGAATCTAAAATAAAAGTTGAAATTATAAAGCAAAAAAGGAATATATATTTATTGATGGAATAAAAATAAAATGCAAATATGTATATTTGCATATATATGTATACACACTCTATATTTATATACACTCAATACTGGAAAATCCAGACATATAGAGTAAATATTACCCTCCCAGAAAAACTAGAAGATAACACATGAAAAAAAAAACGGATAACCTTGGCTTTGGTGATGACTTTTTAGATACAATACCAAAAACATAATCCATGAAAGGAAACATGGATAAGTTAACTTCATCAAAATTACAAGTTATGTTCTGTGAAAGATGCGGTTAAGAGAAAGAAAAGACTAGCCACATCCTGGAAGATAATCTTTGCAAAGCATAACTGTGATTAAAAAATGCTGTTCAAGATAAATAAAGCACCCTTAAAACTCTATAATAAGAAATTGAATGGCTCAATTGCAAGATGGTCAAAAGATCTGAACAGACACCTCCCCAAAGAAGATACATGTATTTCAAATGCATGTATGAAAAGATGCTACGCATCATATGTCATCAAGGAAATGCAAATTAAAGCTACTATGAGATACCAGTGCACACCTATGACAGTGGCTAAAATCCAAAACACTGACAAAGTAAAATACTTGCAAGGATATGGAGCAAGAGGAACCCTCACTCATTGCTGTTGGGAATGCAAAATGATACAGCCATTTCAGAAAACAATTTAGTCATTTCTTACAAAGATAAAAACACTCTTATCATACAATCCAACAGTCACTCTCCATGTTATTTTCCCCAAAGTGTTGAAAGCTTAAAACCATGGATGTTTGCATGTCTATGGATATAGACACACACACGTGTTTATGGAGGCTTTATTTATAATTGCCAAAAACTGGAAGTAACCAAGATGTCCTTCAGTAGGTGAATGAATAAACAAATTGTGGTACATCCAGAGAATGGAATGTCATTTATTGATAAAAAAAAAAAATAAGTGAGCCATTCAACTATGAGAAGACATAGAGGAGAGGTAAATGCATATTGCTACGTGAAATAATTCAGTCTATAAAGGCTACATATTGTATGATTCTAATTATATGACATTATGGAAAAGACAAAACTATGGAGCTAGTTAAAAGATCAGTGGTTTTCAAGGGTTTGTGAGGAGAGGAGGGATGAACAGCTGGAGCAGAGAATATCTTTAGGACAGTGAATTCATTCTGTATGATACTATGATGGGGGATACATGTCACTATATAATTGTCAAATTCATAGAATGTACACCACCAAGACTAAACCATATGTAAATTATGAACATTACTTAATAATAATGTATCCATATTGACTCATCTATTGCAACAAATGTACCAGACTATCACAAGATGTTAATAGTAGGAGAAATAGTTTGGGGGAGAATGTATATGGGAATTCTGTACCTTCTGCTCATTATTTTTTGTACACCTGAAACTGCTCTACAGGATGAAATGGGTATTGGTAAAGGCTGTGGCAAATAAATAAGAGAATATCCAAGGAAAAGATGTATTTTAAGAATAACAGATGTTTACTTAAAGTAAAAATCATATAATACTTGAAATTTAAAACTTGGCAGATATATTAAACAGTGCATTAGACACAACTGGAGAGAAAATTTCTGAACTGGAATACAGAGGTGAAGAAATCACCCAAACTATAGCACATAGGTAAAAAGGTGGGAATATACAAGATGTTACTTGATGCAGAGGATATGGAGCTAACTAATAATTTCTTATCAGTGTTTTGGTAGAAAATTTTTAAAAATGTACCAAGTAATCAGTCTAAGTAATATTTTCAGAATGGATAAAAAACAAAAATGCTCAGATTTTAGGGGGCCCCATATGCCTCTAGTGGGAGCAATAAAAAGAAATTCATACCTCAACATATCAATAGTGACGCAGCATTATATCAAAGACAGTTTGAGAGAAATCAGATGCCTTCAAAGTGCTAAAAAACAAAACAAAACAAAAGCAAAAAAACTGTCAACCTAGAATTTTTTAACCAGTAAAGCTGTCATTCTACAGAAAGGATAAAATCAAATGTATGTCACCCAACTATTTAGCTTAAGATAGTTTACTTTTTTTTTTTTTTGAGATGGAGTCTCGCACTATCACCCAGGCTGGAGTGCAGTGGTGCAGTCTTGGCTCACTGCAACCTCTGCTTCCCAGGTTCAGGCAGTTCTCCTTGCCTGTATCCCAAGTAGCTGGAATTACAGGCCCCCACCACCATGCCTGGCTAGTTTTTTTTTTTTTTTGAATTTATAGTAGATATGGGGTTTCACTATGTTGGCCAGGCTGGTCTTGAAATCCTGACCTCATGATCCACCTGCCTCAGCCTTCCACAGTTCTGGGATTACAGTCATGAGACACTGTGTCCAGCTACAACAGTTTACTATTAACAATTCCTCACAGAGGAAAATTGTGAGAATGATCTCAGGAAGAGTGAAAGCATGTCTCAAATATAAGAAGGAGGAGTGAGTTTTTAAAACATGGAAATTATATGTTCACATTTAAATATACTCTGGTGATATAAAATAATAAATGTTTAATTTTGGTGGTTATAAAACTTGATAGACATACCATTTATATAACAATAGCAAATAAATTCTAAAATTCTTATGTTGTTCTATAAAAGAGCAAAATAACTTTAGACTTTGGAATGTTAAACATGCATAATATATTTTCTATTATCACTCCTAAAAGAAAATAGCTAGAGTGCATAAATTCATCTTACTAAAAAAAGAAAAATTAAGAAAACGACAAATGAATATCATGTAAAAAAGAAACAAAAAAGAAAAAGTCAAAAGGTTAAAATTAAAAGTAGGCTTAAATATTCTAGATCTCACAATAAAAAATAATTATTCCAATGTCATTTTTATGAAAATATAATCTTTGAAATAACCAAACAAAATACCTAGGAATAAATCTTTAAAAAATGGGCAAAAGTTTGCAAAGAAAATCATAAAGCTTTATTAAAAGGCCTTAAGGAACAGGTAAATAAGTGAAGGGATATGTCTTATTTATAGATGGGAATACTGATGAAGGAAAAAATACAAAATTTTACCAAATATATCAAAATTTGTAGTGCTACTCACTCAAAATACCAATAAGTTTTGTTATGGACATTACCAAGGTGACTCTAAATTCTGTATGAAAAAAGAGTCACAGATAATCATGTCGCTCTTGTAGCAAACTGGCCAACACAGACAAGACAGTATTTCACGTACTTGACATGTATCCAAATTTACAATACAAAAGTAGTGACTAGGCATTGTTTGCTCAAGTTTGAGAACCACTGGTCCAGAGTCATCTAACCTATCAGTCTCACAGGAATCTCTTGGGAAAGTGTATTTTTGTGTAACTATTTCCTGATAAAGACCCAAGCCCCAAACCCTATAAAGTGAGACATGTACTTGCAGAAAACTAGTACAATGAAAAATGATGTTGCCCAGGTAAATGGTTTCTGTCCAGAAGAGAAGAGAACTTCAAAGGTTAAGGTTTAATTGCCCTGTGAGACGCTAGCCAGTTTTGTATTTATCTTAGTCATATTACACCAGTAATTATACTTAGTTACTATGCATTGATAATTGGACTAGCTGGGGTGTCTCATAAGTCTCCTCATCAAAGGTTTGCTACATTCTGCTGTGTGTGGTTTCTCATACCTGTCATCCCCCTTTTTTGGGAAGCTGAGGTGGGAAAATGGCTTGAGGCCAGGAGTTAAAGGTCAACCTGGGCAACATAGTGAGACCCCATTTCTAGAAAAAAGAAACAACAAAGAATTATCTAGGCTTGGTGGTGCATGCCTGGTAGTCCCAGCTACTGGGCAGGCTGAGATAGGAATCATTTGAGACCAAGAGTCTAAGGCTGCAGTGAGCCATGACTGTGCCACTGCACTCCAGCATGGGTAACAGCATGAAATCCTGTCTCTAAAAAAATGTTTTAAAAAGATTTACTGCGCTTTTGACCAATACTGACTGTATAGTTGCATAAAAATTGCTTTCAACTCTTTGAAAAGTGTGCTTTAATGTAGAAGAGAAGTAGAATCAGAAGGGAGTAAGGTAGAAATGAACTATGTAATAATTGATGTGGGAAAATTGGTTATCCATGGGGAAAATTAAAATTTTATTCCAGACCACTCCATGCTGATCATTTCTAGTGTATAGAGAACATCTATGTAAATCACAAAACTTTAAGACTGTCACAAGGAAAATCAGTACAGTAACTTTGCAAACTTTTCATGTGGAAACATTTATTAAAATAGGCACAGAAAACATAAATCTGAAAGCAAAAAATCACAAGAAAACAAAACAAGAAATTCAACTTCATTAAATTAAGAACCTTTATGTCTCAAAAACACATGAGGAAAACAGTGAGAACACAAGTCATATACTGGGGGTTAGAATTTGCAACGAATTTAACCAACAAAGAATTCATCATCAAAATATATTCTAAAAGTTCTCCAAATCAGTAATAAAAAGGCAAACAACCTAATAGATTCACAGCAGAGGAAAAAATATGGCAAATAAACACAGGAACAGATGCTTAACCTCATTAGTAATCTGAGAAATGCAAATTAAAACAATAATGAGATGCCATTTGCACCCACCAGATTTGACAAAAGTTAAAAAGTCTGACAATACTACTTGTTGGCAAGGATGGATCCCTGAGAATACGTAAGCTTTACTAGTGAGAACGTCAACTGGAACAATCACTTTGGAAGCAATTTTGATACACTCTAGCCTATTTCTCATGATCCTCTAACTTATATTCTGCCCTCATATCCCAGAGAAATATTTGCACAGGTATACCATTCAACATGCACAGTAGCCTACATAGTAGCATTGCCTGAATTGTTTGAAGCCAGAAAAAGCTTAACTGTTGACCCATATAATTATAGATAAAGAAACTGGGACATTTTCATGCACAGGACAATACAGCACGAAAATGAACAACCCCTACATATATTAACATGTGTCTCTAAATTTGGACTATTGTGGGTGAATTGAGATGAATAATCCCCTTTAAATAAAGGGAACTTGGAGTAAGATCTCCTTTTTTCTGACACTGTGTGGTCCAACTTTACGAAATACATTTTGAAAGTCATTGGGTACCAAATTAAAATTTATTTCTATGAAGAAAGCATTTGTTCTTACTTGTCCTTTCTCCTTGCTTCTTTCAATTTGAAAAGTTTAAAAATTATTATTGAGCTCCTGGAGGAGTTAACACTAGCCAGCTATCAATCACATTTTTTGAGCATCTTAATATCTACACTGAAAGATGAGAAAACTCAAACGTTAGATGAATACAATCCGTACAATGGATTCCGGTGTTGGTGATGACGATCCCAGAGCCCACACAGTGACAAATCTTGGCATTTGATTTACTGATGCCTTGATTGCACCCCAAGTGGTGTCCTGATGTGAGAAAAGGGGCAGTCAGAATAAAATGACCCTCGTGTGAGCCTGAGCACTGGGAAAGAATAAGAAAAACAGTGGTGAACGTCTGTATCCCAAAGGGAAAGCTGCTTAAGACACAGGGAAGTGACTCCTGTGAGATTGCACCTAGCAGGGCACCCCGTTTCATTTCTGTGCCGCTCTGTTTTATGCTTCCAGGCGCTGCTGTCCTCCTCCAGCATTCTTCCTTGCTCCCTTCTCTTTGCCCAGATTCACCTGCTGTGGCTCAACAGAAGCAGAACGGGCTGGACCTGATCACTCCAAGGCGGCGTGCAAAAGCACGTGCACAGAAATTGTTTACAAAATCATTTGGGGGTGTGTTGCTGCTTTGAAAGACAATTTGTAATGTTTAAAGAGAGACATTTTAATGCGTGTTCCAAACCCCACCTTAATTCAAAAAGAAATTTGTTGAAAGAAACAAATTCAGGGAAAATATATTATTTGAGAAAAGATAAAGAAAAATGGTTGACTATAAAAACATTGCAGAACATTAAGATGAGAATGTGCACAAAAACCTGAAATGCTTATAAATTATGCATTCCCTTTTCCTCTCCTGCACCCCACGCAGCCCCGCCACGGAACGTGGCTTCTACTGTTTGATTTCTCTCAGTTAGGGAGATGAGATGACTTCACTGAAACAATGAAACACATAGATGGAAAATAACCCCAAAGACAGGAAAGCTGAAAATGCAAGATTGATAAAGTAATTTTAATTTGGCTCTACATATGTTAAGGTTGTTAGGGTGACTTTTGTGAAGCAGTCCAGCTGTGTGAAGACAGATGTGCAGAGTGGGATTGATACCCCCGCCCGCCCTCGCTCGGTGCCTGCTCCCCTCACTGGGGGCGATGCTGCTTTGACTTCAGAGCCCACTGCTACGTTTCCGCGAACCGGGGCGTCTCAGATAACGTTCTGCGAATCGCTCCTCAGCCATGAGGGGGCTGCAAAGCCACCGGGCGTCTCCTGCTCAGCTGAGATTATGCTGTGAAAACCTGTGACTTTGCCCTCGATGCCACCGGTCCCCAGGGCAAAGGAGGGGCAGGGAGGGAGGCAGGAGATGCTGTCAAAGAACAACTAGCTGCGACTGAGCCCTCAGCTTCCCAGGTACGATTTTTCCCTACAGTGCAGCTCAGGAACGTTTTTTCCTCTTCAATCTGCCCCTGCTCCCACTCACGTTCAAAACCATTACAGGTGAAACGTAGGCTCCGGTTGCTGCACAGATCCCGGCCCCAGCGCGGGGCCTGCGACGCCTGGACTGCATGCGCGCGCAGCACCGCTCGGGCCCTGGACAGCGCCGGCCACCAGGTGTCCAGGGAGACAGACGCTCTGGCGATTAATGTGTCAGCGACAGCGGTGGGGAGGAGGCTCGTCTGAATCTCACGAGCACATGCAGGCAAAATTGGGACAGCTGCTCCATCTGGGGAAGGCCGGGCCCCGTCCATGGAGTCTTCACGACTCAAAAGGCTGTAAGCGCAGAGGCCTCCTCTGCAGCTGGGAAGGGAGGAGGCAGAGAGGATGCTCTGAAGCACTTACTGTGCTTTCCATGTGCTTCTCTCAAAAGAGCAGAGATGTCAGATTTAGAAGTCAGTAGGTCGTAGTTAAGTGGCCTCTGCAATCTCCATGTCAGGGATGGGCTATTTAAAAATTCCAGGTGGAAATTTTTAAGGCATTTCAGCATTCTCGGTGCAGATCTCAGATGCAGTTTGTTTATTTATTTATTTATTTATTTATTTATTTATTTGAGACAGAGTTTCACTCTTGTTACCCAGGCTGGAGTGAAATGGCACGATCTTGGCTCACTGCAGCCTCCGCCTCCTGGGTTCAGGCAATTCTCCTGCCTCAGACGCCTGAGTAGCTGGGATTACAGGCATGCACCACCATGCCCAGCTAATTTTTGTATTTTTAGTAGAGACGGGGTTTCAACATGTTGACCAGGATGGTCTCAATTTCTTGACCTCATGATCCACCCGCCTTGGCCTCCCAAAGTGCTGGGATTACAGGCGTGAGCCACCGTGCCTGGCCCAGATGCTGTTTTACATATATCTCTTCAGTGAGTACGCTAAGGTAGGACACCTGCATCGACTCAAACTAGTTTATTCACTTTATCTGGAAATAGTTTCTTTCTCCTTAAGATGAGAAACCAAATGCACCCTGGAAGAATCTGAGGGTTCACTGGAAGGGACTGTTGATTCCCCTGAGGGAATTTCATTATGTTTTGAGACTCCAGAGCCCAAGAGGATAACCGATGTGCCCACAGGCTTAGAGCAGAGACCCAGCCTAGGAAACCTGTGTTCCTGGTTGGTGTTGTTCCTAGAAAATTATTCTTCATGTTTTTCTTAATCTCTCAACAGTGGAGGGAGTGAGGAACTGAGGAACCCTAGTACCTAGATTAAATATTTCTGGGCACTATCACGTGAGACAGTGGGATTCAACAATGAATAAAGCAATAGGCTGGGTGCTGTGGCTCATGTCTGTAATCCCAGCACTTTGAGAGGCCCAGGCAGGTAGATGGCTTGAGCTTAGGAGTTCAAGATCAGCCTGGGTAACACTCCCAAATGCCAATTGATGTGGCTACTGGTAGCGACCTTTGCAAAACAAATCATAATTTATCACAACTTTCACTAATCCAGCCATTCCCAGCAATCATTGTATTTCTGACAAATGTAAACATAATTGCAGAGGGGGGATTGAGAGGAGTTGAAAGACTTCATTGAATCAGTCAGAAAATATCAGCCCATGCATACGTTTATTTCCGTATGTTCCCTCTATTCAGAGCAATTTCATCTACTGCACAGAGTTTTAATTCTTCCCTGTTTTGTGCTCTCCATTCTTCCAGCTTTCATTCAGCTGCTTACTGCACCCCTTTTTATACACTTCATGCATCAAGAGTCTGTGTCGAGCCACCATTTACCATGTCACTGTTGGGATGTAGGTACTCACTTCCATTGGGTAAGTGCATTTCCTTAGAGTGGAATTGTCGAGACAGAGCAGATGTTTAACTGAACACATAGACCACTGGGTCTTCAGGTGGCTTTGCTGTTGTAACTCCCCCAAAAATGCACAGCAGGTCCAGCTGCTCCACAAGCTATTAGCTGGCTCAGGCTGCCATCATCAAAGACACGGACTTGGTGGTTTCAAACAGCCAACATTGATTTCATCCAGTCCTGGAGGCTGGGAGTCCAATACCAACATGTCATCAGGGTTGCTTTCTCCTGAGGCCTCTCCTTGGCTTGCAGAAAGCCATCTTCTCACTGTCTTTCCATGACCTTTTCTCAGTGCTCATAAGCTCCTGTGTCTCTTTCCCTACAAGGACAGCAATCATGTCAGATTAAGACCCATCCTGATGGTTTTATTGTACCTTAATACCATCTTGAAGGCTCTACCTCTAAATACAATTGCATTCTGAGGAGTTAGTGCTTCCATCCATAACACACATCCTCTCCAAAATTAGATGTGTTTGGATTTTCTGTTTTACTTTTATTGCCTTTTTTTGCCATTCTATTAAGTGTAAAATAGTATCTTTTTTATATTTCCATAAATCTAATGGACATTCTTATATCTCCTTTTGTGACATATTTTTTTTAAAAAAATGACTCTTCCTATTTTTTGTTTAAAAGTTTTTATGTATTCTCAATAGAAGTATATTGGATTAAATAATTGACTTGTAAGATTTTATAATCTGTAACTTGCTTATTCATTTTCTTAATGAGGTATTTTAATTAAATCTAATATTTCTTTTTTCACCTTTTATGATTTGTGCTTGTTTTCTTCTAAGAAATATTTTCCTGTCTCAATGTTTCTGGTTCTATCTTTCATACTTTGGGCCGACCACAGATTAATTTTTGTATAGGAAGTGATGTGATGGTTTAAACTGATTGTTGACATGTCTAATTGTCCCGAGAGACTTTCGTTTCCCCTTTGAGCCATCTTCGCACATTTATCAAAAAGCTGTTGATGGAGTGTGGGCTGCATATGCCAGAGTCCACCCAGGGAGGCCTAAAGTGCAAGCTGGTGCCACCTGCTCCCAAGCTGCTGGGGTTCCCTGCCCTCCACCTTCACCAAACGCAAGTTTACTGTATCTTCCTGAGTCTGCGCCTCCACCAATGCCCTTGTGGAATCTTTGTTAGTTTCTTTCAGGTCTTAGAAGAGGTTGATTTGTGTTAGCGTCACACTATCTCTTCCTAGCTTTTGTTAAATCAGATACATGAGCACACAAGCGCACATTTTTTCACATTCAAAAATGTGCACACAAGCACACATATCCACAAGGAAAACACTAGTACAGGGACACAGTCTCTCCAGGTGTGGCATGCCATATGTGAATGTGAATGTTACATCTGAATTATCTGAACATAACATTTTGAAGCTGCAAACCACTCTGCACATGTTCTTAAGACATCCATGTCTGGGCCTCCAGAGGCCTGTCTTCTTAGGCAGATCCATTTTCTAACTTTGGGCAGGAAACCCCAGCCAGGCGAGGTAAAGGTTTGTGTCTCCTGAAGTTCTCGACTTTCTCTGTCCCATGGATGGGAAGCCTCCCACTGATGTCCAGTGGCCAAGTCTGCTGTGCCTGTCAGCTTTGTTCACGTGGACAGGCCAGCTTACAGAGGGAGTTGACAGCAGGATTTAGTAGGAGATGATCCTTCTTACTTTGTGGAAAACCCAAATATTATAATACACATTTATTTTTTCTGGGATAGTTTTGTCCAAAGAGAAAATTTTGCTTTAATGTATGGGTTTGCACACATGTGTACCTGGGTGTGTGCACGTGCATTGAAATGTTTGTGCAAATGTGTATATGTTTGCATTTGTACATGTGTGCATGTGTGTGTCCGTGTGTCTCTGGAAAGAACTTCACACACCCGCTCATCTGTGAGCATTCCGTTCGCAGATAGATGGGAGAAGAGAAGAGAGAGCTGAGGCCCTGACTGGTCCTTACCCAAGTGTTGACATCACCTGCCTGTTTCCTGCTCTGCCACTCTTCTCTTTGCTTGGTGTTTCCAAATCCAAGCTTAATTTCTCCAGGAAATACACCTCCTGTGGGTGTGGTGCATAAAAAGGCGATGGGGCCTGGAGGGTCCATGGCCCCCTATCGGGACTTCTGTTGGCTCCTGTCTTATCCAGCACTCTGCAGGGTGAGGCACCTGAGGACGCATATGAGCAACTTCCATCCCCTGCTGGCTCCTCTAGAGTCTCCCACACACTCCCCGGCATGTGAATTCAACAACCTGTATTGGTTGCAACTGCCACAATTCCTATTTTCTCTGTCCTCACATTGGGTTATTTCCTTCCATTTCTCTTTCTTCTTCAAATCCAGAGGTCATTTTATTACTTTGCCAACTTTAACATTCACACTGAAGATTCTGCATAGAAACATAAGTTGTGCTACAAGTATATCATAAAAAAATAAATTTTAAATTGTTCACTTACAATCAATTGTTAAAACTTAAATTTCTAAGATGTATATTTTAGTACAGTATATTTTTTACACTTTGTGTGAGAATCTAATACAGTTTTTCTTTTATTAAAAAAAATAAAACCATGCTAACTGATATATTCTTCTCACTTGCAGAAAGTGTGTCTTTTATTTTAATTAACTGATCTGAAAGCTATAATGATAAGCAAACTCTCTAGTTAAAATCAAGTTTTCAGTGCATTAATCAAGTTTTGGCATTAAAAAGTGCCAAATTTCTCATCAGGACCTACAAAGTACCATGTGAAATGACATGGCATGCAGACAACAGTGAGAAACCTGTAGCTATAACAGAACAAGAAAAAGGGCTGTGACACATACATAGTTAAAATAAGCATAAAAAGTGTGGGGGGGAAATGAGGATAATTAGGAAATTGAAGCAGCAGGATTTCTTTCTAAATTCTGCAAGATTCAACTTTGCAAGCTGGAAAAAAGTTTCCTTCCATTTTTCTTTCTTCATTGTAACTTGTAGTAGTGATTACGGAGCCATCAGAGACACATGGTCATGTTAAATCCACCAAATTTAATGTTTACATAGAAAGAGCAATCATTTCTAATAAATGATTGGGCCTTGGTGTTATTATACCTACAGGATCCTATGGAGCTGGCTTTGGTTAGGCCTTGGCTCGGGGTTTGAGATATGACCCCTTTTCTGATCATGAGCAATTCTTTTGCTCTCTCTATTCTTCAATTCAATTTGTCAAAAGCAAAGAAATAGAAGCTATTTGACTTAATAATGGGTGTTTTACTCAGGTAGTAATGTCATTCCTTTCAATTTCCAGAAATTCAACTAAGAAGGCTTTACCCAGACATGATAAATGACTATTTCTATTGTAAGTTGACAAATTATAATTGTATATATTTATGGGGTACAAAGGGAAGTTATGATGTATGTGTACAATATGGAATAATTAAATCAAACTAATTAATATATCCATCACCTCAAATATTAATCATTTTTAGTTGTGAGAACATTTAAAATTTGATATCTTAGCAACTTAAAAATGTAAAATACACTATTATTAATTAAGTTATCATGTTGTGCAATAGACCTCAGAACATTTAACATTGTTAAAATGTCGCTACTACCCAAAGTGATATACAGATTCCATGTTATTCCTATCAAAATTTTAATGTTATTTTTCACAGAAATTTCAAAAAGCATTCTAAAATTTATGTAGAACCACAAAAACCCTGAATATCTGACAATTTTGAGCAAAAAAGAACAAAACTGAAACATCACACTACCTGACTTTAAACCAGCACAGAGCTATAGTAATGAAAACTGTATGGTACTCGAATAAAACAGAAACCTTGACCAATAGAGAGCCCAGAATTATACACACCCATTCATGGCCAAATAAGTTTTAACAAAGGTGCCAATAACACACAATAGGAAAAGAACTCTTCAAAAAAAGGATGTTAGGAATCCTGGATATCCACATTCAGAAGAAAAAATTAGATGCTTATGTCACATCACATAGACACATCAACCCAAAACGGGTGAAAGACTCAAACCTAAGACTGGAAATTGTAAGACAACAAGAGGAAAACATAGGAGCAAACTACATGGCAGTGGTCTGGGCAAGGAATTTTTGGATTTGACCCCCAAAACTCAGGCAACAAAAGCAAAAGTAAACACATGGGATTGCATCAAACAGAAAGATGCCTGCAAGGTGAAGGAAGGAATGAATATATGAAGAGATAGCCTACAGATGAAGAGAAACTGTTTCCAAGCCATAGAGCTGAAAACGGGTTAATATCCAAAACACATGAGGAATTCAAACAACTCAATAGCAAGAAAACATATAACCCCATGAAAAATAGGCAAAAGGACCCAAATAGACATTCTTGAAAGAAGATTAATAAATAGCCAACAAATATATTTTGAAACTCTCAACATCATGAATCATCAGGGGAATGCACATTAAAATTACAATAAATGTCACCTCACTCCTGTTAGAACAGCTCTTCTATCAAAAAGAGAAGATCACAAGCCCTGGAGGAGGATGTGGAGGAAAGGGCACACTGCCTGTTTCAGCTAGGAACAGAAATGAGTGCAGCCATTATGGAAACTGTCTGGTGATTCTTCAAGTAACCAAAAACAGAATGACCACATGACCTAGCAATTCCACTCTAAGTGTAGATCCAAAGATCTAAAATCTGGACATCGAAGACACATCTGCATTCTCATGTTGATGTGGCAGTAATCACAGTAGTCAAGTACGGAATCCATCCAAGTGTCCATCCACCAATGAATAGATTAAAAAATGTGATGTATGTGCACAACAGAATACTCCTCAGCTATAGAAAAGAAGGAAATCCTGGATTTTGCAACAACATGGGCAAACTTCAAAGACCCTGTGCTAAGTGAAACAATCCAGGGACAGAAAGACAAATACTCTATGATCTCACTTATATGTGAAATCCAAAAATAGTTGAACTCATAGAAGTAGAGTAGAATAGTCGTTACCAGAGCCTGGTGTGGTGGAGGGACTGGGGAGATGTTGGCTCAGTGGCTGTTTCAATTAGACAGGAGAAATACGTTTTAGAGATCCATTTCAATTCATTTTTCAACATAAAATTTTCATATGGGAGCAATTCATGAGCTACTTTTCTTGATTAGGGAAATCCACTCACAATTAGTCCTGATCCTTAGACACATATGTAAACACCTAGTTTTTGCACCCTGCTAATGATTGAAAACAAGCTTATCTTTTTATGACATGTACACATATGCTCCCTTATTTCAACTGCTTTAGAGAATCAAGGTACCTACAATTATAACAGTGATAAAATTTAAAAATTGAAATTCAGAACCATGACATTGACGTCATTGTGAACTGCCACATGACTTGAGTTAAATTTCTGCCTTTTCTACTTGCCTTGGGAAATTTTCTTGGCCTCTTTGGGTTTCAGTTTTCTAACCTGTGAGACAGGAATCTAGTTCACAGGTTGAGGGAAGATTAAATTAGATTCTTTTCTACATTGTGTAGCACATTGCCTGGCAGGCAGGAAGCATCAAATAACGATCTCAACTTTCTCCTCTTTTTTATAACAATAATACGAATCATATTAATATTATAATAATAATGGTTATTAAAATGAAAGCTGAAATGTAATAAGATAATACATACATAAATAAAATTGTTCTTGAATTCTGGAGCCATATGAAATTATTTTTATGGAATCCAAGAGTGTACACTAAAGCAGGGGTCCCCAACCCCTGGCCATGGATCAGTACCTGGCTGCCAGCCGAAGGTGTGCAGCTGCCAGTGAACAGAGCTTCATCTGAATTTACAGTCACTCCCCATCATTCGCATCACTGCCTGAGCTCCACCTCCTGTCAGATCAGTGTTGGCATTAGAGTCTCACAGGAGCCCAAACCCTACTGTGAACTGTGCATGCATGGCATCTCTGTTGCTGTTGCACAATCCTTATGAGAATCTAATGCCTGATGATCTGTCCCTGTCCCATCACCGCTAGATGGGACCATCTAGTTGCAGGAACACATGCTCATGGCTCCCACTGATTCACATTATGGTGAGTTGTATAATTATTTCATTATGTATTACAATATAGTAATAGACGGTGCAGTAGGAGCAACTCAGGATTGCAGCTCTCAGTGAAGGCGCAGAGGGTGAGTGTAAGCCACATTTCCAGATGGATCTTTGTTGCCCTTAGAATGGAGAAATTCCCAGGTGTAGGAGAGACACGGGATGCCAGCAAAGCCGTTTCGGCTGGTGCGGCCGTTTTGCCTGGCACTGCAGTGCAGCAGCACTCCACACAAAATGCACTGGTCTGGATGCCCTGTTAAACCAACAATCTGAGATTTGGGAGGGCAGATTGGCATATCCAGCTGATTAAGCGGGACTTGGACAGTGAGACAAAGGAGGAGATTCCCAGGAAGTGACGTTTGAGCTGGTGCAGTGGGTGGCTGCACGGGAAATCACACAGATCCTGGTGCCCTATCAGCAGGTGACTGAAACACCTGGGAGAGGGTCAACTGTTCAACTTTAAAAAAAAGGGCTCTGACTCAAGAAGCCAGGTGATCAGGCTCAGCGGGTCCAACCCCCACAGGGACAAACAAAATGGCAATTTGAAATGCTCGGGGTTGAGAGTTTCACTGCTGGCACAGCTGAACCCAGGACAATGCAGCTCGGTGTGGGAGGGGCATCTGCCATTACCGAGGCATTCCGCCCCTACTGAGGTACACTCCCATTGCTGATGCAGCCTGCCATTGCCGAGGCAACTGGCTGTAAGAGAGAGACTCCACCAATACAGAGGTGGGCCACCGTCACCACAGCAGTTTTAACCACACCCATATTAACAGGACTACAGGGAATTACACTTGGCAGCAGGGCAGAGACCGTGGCAACAAGGCTAAGGCCACGACAGTAGGGCGGAGCCCATGGGAACAGTGCAGAGCCCGCAGCAGCAGGGTGGAGTCTTGGCAGGCAAATAGTGATTAGACTGCCTCCTAGCTGGGCAGGACAGTGCAACAGATACTCATAAAGAAAGTCCTAACTCCCAGGGACAGAACATATGAGGGAAAAAAAGGGGTTTTATGAGTTCTGCTGCAGCAGGTTTAAACGTACCCGCCTAAGAGCCCTGAATGAACAATGGAGCTCACAGCTCAGCACTTGAGCTCCTATAAAGTACAGACCATCTCCTCAAGCAGCACCCTGACGCCTGTATATCCAAAGAGTCACCTCAGAAAGGACTGATCAGACTGACATATGGCAGGCATCATTCTGGGACAAAGATAGCAGAACAAGAAACTGGTAACATCCCTCACCATTCTGCAGCTGCTATAGGTGTAACCCAGACAAGCAGGGCCTGCAGTGGACCTCGGCAGTTGTACAGCAGAGGGGCTAGACTGTTAGAAGGAAAACTAAGAAACAGAAATACTTCATCATCAACAATCTGGGTGTCCACTCAGAGACCCAATCGAAAAGTCAGCAACTACTGAGAAGACAGGTGAATAAACCCACAAAGATGGGAAGAAACCAGCACAAAATGTAAGAAGACACCTGAAACCAAAACACTCACCTCCTACAAAGAACCAAAACTCCTCACCAGCAAGGGAACAAAGCCGGACAGAGAATGAGTGTGATGAAATGACGGAATCAGACTTCAGAAGGTGGGTAATAAGAAATTTCCGTGAGCTAAAAGAACATGTTCTAAATAAATACAAAGAAACTAAGAACCTTGAAAAAACATTTGAAAAAAGATGTGAGGAAATGATAACAAGAACGGACAACTTAGGAATATGAATGAATTGAAGGAGCTAAAAACGCAACACGAGAACTTCACAGAGCATGCACAAGTTTCAACAGCCGAATTGACCAAGGAGAAGAAAGAATATCAGAAGTAGAAGATCAACTCAATGAAATAAAATGAGAAACCAAGATTAGAGAAAAAAGTGTAAGAAGGAATAAACAAAGTCTCCAAGAAATTTGGGACTATGGGAAGAGACCTAACCTACGTTTGATAGGTGTACCAGAATGTGACAAAGAGAATGAATCCAAGCTGAAAAATACTCTTCAGGATATTATCCAGGAAAATTTCCCCAACCTAGCAAGGCAGGCCAATATTCAAGTCCAGGAAATACAGAGAACACATCAAAGATATTCCGCAAGAAGAGGAAAAACAAGGCACATAATCATCAGATTCACCAGAATGGAAATGAAGGAGAAAATACTAAAGGCAGCCAGAGAGAAAGGTCGGATCACCCACAAAGGGAAGCCCATCAGACTCACAGCAGATCTCTTGGCAGAAACTCTACAAGCCGGAAGAGAGTGGGGGCCAATATTCAGCATCCTTAAAGAAAAGAACTTTTAACCCAGAATTTTGTATCCAGCAAAACTGAGCTCCATAAGAGAAGGAAAAATAAAATCCTTTGCAAACAAGCAAGTACTCAGAGAGTTTGTCACAACCAGGCCTGCTTTACAAGAGCTCCTGAAAGAGGCACTACATATAGAAAGGAACAACCAGTACCAGCTATTCCAAAAACATACCAAATGCTAAAGAGCATGAACAAAATGAAGATTCTGCATCAATTAATGGGCAAAACAGCCAGCTAGCATCAAAATGGCAGTATCAAATTCACACATAACAATATTAACCCTAAATGTAAATGGACTAAATGCATCAATCAAAACACACAGACGGGGAAATTGGATAAAAAACCAAAACCCATTGGTGGGCTGTATCCAGGAAACCCATCTCACATGTAAGGACATACAAAGACTCAAAATAAAAGGATGGAGGAAGATTTACCAAGCAAATGGAGAGCAAAAACAAGCAGGAGTTGCAATTCTCATCTCTGATAAAATAGACTTTAAAGTAACAAAGATGAAAAGAGACAAAGGAGGTCATTACATAATGGTAAAAGTATCGATACAGCAAGAAGACCTAATGATCCTAAATATATATGGACCCAATACAGGAGCACCGAGATATATAAAGCAAGTTCTTAATAACTTACAAAGAGACTTAGACTCCCACACAATAATAGTGGGAGATGTCAACACTCCATGGTCAATATTAGACAGATCAACCAGACAGAAAATTAACAAGGATATCCAGGGCTTGAACTCAGACATGGAGCAAGCAAACCTGATAGACATTTACAGTACCCTCCACCCCAAATCCACAGAATATACATTCTTCTCACCACCACATCACACCTACTCTAAAATTGACCACATAATTGGAAGTAAAGCACTACTCAGCAAATGCAAAACAACTGAAATCATAAAAAACAGTCTCTCAGACCATAGAGTAATCAAATTAGAACTCAGAATTCAAAAACTAACTCAGAACCGCACAGCCTCATGGAAACTGAACAACTGGCTCTTGAATGTTGACTGGATAAACAATGAAATGAAGGAAGAAATAAAGAAGTTCTTTGAAACCAATGACAACAAAGACACAACATACCAGAATCTCTAGGACACATTTAAAGCAGTCTCCAGAGGAAAATATATAGCAATAAGTGCCCATATGAGAAGAGCGGAGAGATCCAAAATAGACACGCTATCATCAAAATTGAAAGAGCTAGAGGAGCAAGTTCAAAAAAACGCAAAACGTAGCAGAACACAAGAAATAACTAAGATCAGAACAGAATAGAAGGAAATAGAGACACGAAAAACCCTTCAAAAAATCAATAAATACAAGAGTTGGTTTTTTGAAAAGATCAACAAAATAGACAGACCACTAGCCAGACTGATAAAAAAGAAAAGAGACAACAACCAAATAGATGCAATAAAAAATGATAAAGGGGAAATCACCACAGATTCCACAGAAATTCAAACCATCATCAGACAATATTACAAACAACTCTATGCACACAAACTAGTAAACCTGGAAGAAATGGATAAATTCCAAGACACCTGTGTCCTCCCAAGCCTAAACCAGGAGGAAGCTGAAACTATGAATAGACCAATAACAAGTTCTGAAGCCGAGGCAGCAATTAAGAGTCTAACACACAAAAAAAGCCAAGGTCCAGATGGGTTCACAGCTGAATTCTACCAAACAAACAAAGAGGAACTGGTACCATTCCTTCTGAAACTATTCCAAATTATCCAAAAAGAGGGAATCCTTCCCAAATCATTTTATGAGACGAACATCATCCTGATACCAAAACCCAGCAGAGACTTAACAAGGAAAGAAAACTTCAGGC
>CM052658.1:96053426-96119500 GCA_028533165.1 Leontopithecus rosalia
ACAGAATGGGAAAAAAAATTTTGCAGTTTACCCTTTATCTTACAAAGGGCTGATATCCAGAATTTACAAAGAACTCAGATTTACAGGAAAAAAACAAGCCCATTCAAAAATGGGCAAAGGATATGAACAGACACTTTATAAAAGAAGACATACATGAGGCCAACAAACATATGAAAAAATGCTCATCATCACTGGTCATTAGAGAGATGCAAATCAAGACTACCTTGAGATACCATCTCACGCCAGTTAGAATGGCTATCAATAAACAATCTGGAGACAACAGATGCTGGAGAGGATGTGGAGAAATAGGAACACTTTTACACTGTTGGTGGGAGTATAAATTAGTTCAACTATTGTGGAAGACAGTGTGGCAATTTCTCAAGGCCTTAGAAATAGAAATTCCATTTGACCCAACAATCTCATTACTGGGTATATATCCAAAGGACTATAAATTGTTCTACTATAAGTACACATGCACACGAAGGTTCATTGCAGCACTGTTTACAATAGCAAAGACCTGGAGCCAGCCCAAATGCCCATCGATGATAGACTGGACTGGGAAAATGTGGCACATATACACCATGGAATATTATGCAGCAATCAAAAATGATGAGTTCGTGTCGTTTGCAGGGACATGGATTAATCTGGAGAACATCATTCTCAGCAAACTGACACAAGAACAGAAATTGAAATACCGCATATTCTCACTCATAGGTGGGTGATGAATAATGAGAACACATGGACACAGGGAAGGGAGTAGTACACACTGTGGTCTATTGGGGGAAATAGGGGAGGGACAGTGAGGAGGGAGCTGGGGAGGGATAGCCTGGGGAGAAATGCCAAATGAGGGTGAAGTGGAGGAAGGCAGCAAAACACACTGCCATGTATGTACGTATGCAACTATCTTGCATGTTCTGCACATGTACCCCAAAACCTAAAATGGAATTGAAAAAAAAGCAGTTGGGAAAAGTTAAGAGTGAAGGTTGCAGTTGGAAATGAAACTGTGGCCATCATCACCGTATAGCTGGTATTTAAAGCCACAAGAGCAGGTGGGTCCATCTAGGAAGGGAGCAATATGGAGAAGAGAAGGGGTCTAGCCATTAAGTGCTGGGGCCCCCAGTGTTAGGAAGCAGCCAAGAAGACAGAAAGAGTGAAAATGAGAGAGTTGGGGTGCCCCAAGGTGGAAGGAGGGAACAATTATGACCAATGCCCCTGGCAGAGCAAGCAGGCTGTGGGCTTAGGATTGAGCAACAGGAGTTCACTGGTGACCATGATCAAAACTGTCTCACTGGAGCTGGATGGGGAACTTGGGGAATGAGAAGGGATGGGAGGATTTGGGGACAGCCGTGCAGGCAACAGGCAAGGGGGCCTGTTATAAAGGAGGCAGAGAAATGGGATTGGAGCCAAATGAAGAAGAGGGGTGTCAAGAGAGGACTTTACTTTTACAATGAAAGATTAGAGTGCATTGTTCACTGGTGGGGAGAACTGGTCTTTTAGGGAGAGAAGCTCAGTGCCCGGGAGGGAGAATGGAGGATGGCTGGGGGAGGGTGTGGGGCTTGGCACCAGCAGAGACCCAGAAGGCTTGGGAAGTTGAGCTTCCTGAGTTTCCCCTCCTCTCCTGTCTGCAAGGGGTCAGTGGGCTGAGACTTCAGCACTTAAGCCAAGCATTTGCTCTTGTCTTCAGAGAAACCAGGTTGGTTGTGGTCTCAGGAAGGAAGGAGGTGTCCGGGCTCAGGCCGGGGCCTGGGGTTCAGGGAGGGCCCATGTGGGTTTCCCCTTGACCCTCTCTTTCAGCAAGGAAGTGCCCCTTTCTCTAAATGTCCCTTGCCTTGGGGAGGACAATGGTGTCTTTGAAGTTGTAGTAACTGAAGGAGAGAGCAGAAGGTGATGCAGATAGACTGATAGATTTTGTCTGAAGAGGGAAAGCCCAACCAGGTGATAAAGGGGTAAGAGGAAGGATGTTAAGGACAATTTTTAGGAAACGGATAATAAGTGAATGTCTATTTTTTCTCTCTCTTTCTCAATTTAAGTGGAAGCAGGAAAAACTGAAGCTAGACATAATGAGGAACTTCCCAAGCTGGGGAGCTCCCGAGCTGGTTAGTGATGACAGCACTAAGGCCAGGTCCTCCTCAGATATTTAAGATGAGACAGGACAATGCCTCTTCAGAGACAGGGAGCTGGCTGAATTGGTCCTCAGGATTCCCTCTGCTCTGAAGTTTCTGGAAGAAGGCAAGGGCAGAGGTGTGGTGATGCAGCTGCTGGTGGCTTGGGCGGGTCTTTCCACATGGCTTGAGCCATGTAGCTTGGGTGGGTCTCCCCTTCCTGGTATCCACAAAAACCAAATGTTACTAGCTAGAGTGTGTATGGCTCACATGTACACCAAGCTGCTCTAGGCTTGGTGTGCTAGGGAGGGGTCCCTACTTACTTTTGACCTGTCCCCTTGTGAATGTGTCTCATGTCCCCAGTGGGGTTTTTCAGTGAGGATCATGCTCGCCAGGATACACGTCTTTTTGCCAGAATTGCCTGGAATTACTTAGTCCTGGATGGCTGGTTAGCCAACTCCGGTCTCCTTTGGGAATTTCCCTGGGAGGTGGCCGGGCTCACCAGTCCTGTGCCACTGGACTTTTGGCATTCTGTGCAAGGCCCACCCACAGATGCCATGCCTGCTTCTCCAGCCTAGTGAGCTTTGATGGGGGAAGAGGGTGGTCCAGGCTCTCCTGATAAGGAGGAAAGAGCTATGTTATAATTAACATAGCATATTATACACTAATATATAATATTAGCATATTATACACTAATATAGCTTAAATGTTTATGTAGGATTTATGATATGAAATTGCATTAGATCACAGATGTTCAGAGTTGGGATACAACTGCTCCCAACAATGTAATGACCCAACAGAGACCACCAAGACAGAGAAATGACCACTGAGTAATTTTGAAACTCTTTTGTTTCTTCCAAACAGTGATTCTTAGGGCTCCTGAGAGGCAGATGGAACACTTACTAACATTCTACTTTATAAATTGGGAAACTGAGGCCAAGGAAAGTAGTTTGAATGAGCTTACAGTAGTTAATGAGACAGCCGATGCTAGACCAATTGTCCAGCCTTGGCCATTGACTTATTCATCCATCATTCATTTATTCTGCTAGATTCTATTAGGTACTTTATGCATATTTGCCTAAAGTTTCTTGTGTTCATAGTGCTTTGCACATGGGTAGGTACTCCACAAATATTTGTTGATGAAATAAATGAGTTATTGAATGAATGATTGAATTAGAATTACACTGCAGTGGTAAAATGGACTGGGTTGGGGAACATTTTAGTTTCTCTTTTTGTCTGTTTTCCAAAAATGTATGAATAGAGAAACACTTTAGTTTTTCTTTTTATCTGTTCTGATGGAAATCAGAAAACATTCAGAACTAAACAATGAGAATATTATTTATCAAAATCTATTGGATACAGCTAAAGCAGAACATGGGGGAAATATACAACCTTATGCTTAGGTTTGGAAAGAAGAAAGGCATTTATTTATTTATTTATTTATTTATTTATTTATTTATTTATTTATTTATTTGAGGTGGGGTCTCACTGTGTCACCCAGGCTGCTGGAGTGCAGTGGCACCATCATGGATCACTGCAGTCTCGAACTTCTGGGCTGAAGCAACCCTCCAGCCTCAGCTTCCCGAGTAGGTGGGACACAGGTTAGCACCAACATACTGGGCTAATTTTTGGGGGAGAGTGTAGACACAGAATCTTGCTATGTTGTCCAGACTGGTCTCAAACTCCTTGGCTCAAGTAATCCTCCTCCCTCAGCTTCCCACAGTGCTGGGATTACAAGCATGAGCCACTGCATCCTTCAAAGGCTATATTTTAATGAGCTAAGAATTCCTTTTTTTTTTTGAGACAGAGTCTTGCTCTGTTGCCCCCACACCATGCTGGAGTGCAGTGGTACAATCTCGGCTCACTGCAACCTCTGCCTCCTGGGTTCAAGCGATTCTTCCGCCTCAGCCTCCTGAGTAGCTGGGATCACAGGCGTGTGCCACCACACCCAGCTAATTTTTTTTATTTTTAGTAGAGATGGGGTTTCACCGTGTTGGCCAGGATGGTCTTGATCTCTTGACCTCGTGATCTGTCCACCTCAGCCTCCCAAAGTGCTGGAGGCTTGCGAGTCACCACGCCTTGCCAAGAATTCATTTTAAGAAAGGGCTAAATAGACAGCAAAAAAAAAACACTGAAGGCTGGTACTGAGCTGAGAGGGGAGCAAGGACAACAGATCTGAGGATTGCAGGAGATTACAAGCAGTTTGTGCTGCCTGAGGTTTAAGCTTTTAGAATCCAGTTCTCTCTGAGCTCCTTTGAGCTCTGACATTCTGTGATTCTGATTTGGTGGCCTTCCCTAAGTGGCCTTTCTGATTTCATTTGGATGGTGCTTGTGGTATGTTCAACCAACATGTCTTCCCAGCTGACCTTTTAATTTCCTATAAAGTAGTAGTTTTCATTGATTGCAGGTTAGGGACAGAAAATGCTGTGGAATGAAACAAAATACAAGTTAAAGAACCAAATTCCAAAAATACCCATTGCTACTATTGACTGAGTGCCTACTGTGTGCCAGGCCCTATAGCCAGTCCATTTTCTATATTGTCTTATTTAAGCCCCACAAGGGTGTAGTGTGGTTACACTGTTTCTCAACAATTAAGAAACTGCCCAAATCGCTCATCTGGCAAGTGGCCCAGCTAGAATTTGAATCCAGAGTTTTCCTCCAAAGCTTGTTATGACTCTATCTGTCATAAAATGTGGGGGCTTTATGTGGTAAATTTGCTCAGTTGGGCATAGCAGTTGTTAGGAAACCTGAGGCTGGTAACACCAGCTATAATACCAGCTATCCATCTGACTCATGCAACTGTTAAAGTTGATAGGGCTGAGGTGTCAGACTGAGCTCTGAATTGCCTGATTCCTGTAACAATATTAACTTAAACATTTTCAAATTATGAAATGCACCATGCCTACAGAAGAGTGTGTATATTTCATATGTATGGTGTTAACTGTTCCTATCACCCAGGTTAAAAAACAGGATGTTTCTAGTACCTGGGGCCTTCTATAATCACAACTACCAGAGGTAAATACTGGCTTGACTTTTGTGTAAATCATTCCTTTGCCTTTCTTTAATGTTTTAGCATCTTTTAAAATAAATCCCCAAACAATGTATTGTTCTATTTTGAAAAACTGAGTAGCAAGCCTAAAATAGCTGTGTAAAGAAACTATTAGGCTGGGTGGTGGCTCACACCTGTAATCCCAGCACTTTGGGAGGCCGAGGCAGGTGGTTCATGAGGTCAGGAGATTGAGACCACCCTGACTAATGCAGTGAAACCTCTCTCTACTAAAAATACAAAAAATTAGCTGGGTACTGTGGCATGTGCCTGTAGTCCCAGCTACTCAGGAGGCTGAGGCAGGAGAATTGCTTGAACCTGGGAGGCAGAGGTTGCAGTGAGCTGAGATTGTGCCACTGCACTCCAGCCTGGGCAACAGAGAAAAAAGAAAGAAAGAAAGGTCACTATTGCCTTTTCTTAGATGAACGTTCCCAAGGCAGGGAAGCTGAGTGTAATCTCAGGGACTTGGTCTGGCTTTGCCTTCCCTGGGAATTTATAAGGACCCCTTCCGGGAAGTCAGTAGGCAATGACATAAGTGAGTCTGGGGAAATTCGGGGCTCATTGCAGCTGGAGGGTCTGGTAAGGCCAATGTGAATTAGGTGCTGGCTGTCCAGAGGAAAACAGCCCAAGGAAGCACGCTGCTTCATATAGTCTGTGGTAAACTTGCCAAAGGCAATTCTAACTCACAGGAATAGGCAGAGACTAAACACTTCTGTGGAGTGAAATGAATTTCCTCAGCTGACTCAGGCAGCAGGAGTTGAGAAGAAATATTACTTCATGGTGAAGATAAGTCAAATATAGATAAAGGTTACGGTCAGGCTTGCCTGGACATCTAGAGGATAACTGCTATCAATGTGTCTGAGCCTTGAGTCACTGCTCCATTCTGTCTGAACTGGTGGCCTTCTATCTACTTAGAGTACACAGCCATCAACCTGAGACTTCCCTACATGGTCTTCCTGCATTGAGTCTCCTCTTTGGACTCTACTTTCCTGGTTTACTCTATTTTACTAGACCATATCCTCCAGTCAATTCCTTAGAATGAATGCATGAAAGTAAGAAATTTCTGAGCTCTTACATGTTTAAAAGTTCCCTCATACTGGATTGATAGTTTGGCTGGGTATAAAATTCTGCACTGGCCATCATTTTCCTTCAGAATTTTGATTGCATTGTTTCATTATCATCTCTTTTCAATATTTCTTCTAAGAATTCCAAAACCTTTTTTTTTTCTTTTTGAGACAGAGTCTCACTCTGTCACCCAGGCTGGAGTGCAGTGGCATGATCTCAGCTTACTGCAACCTCTGCCTCCTGGGTTTAAGTGAATCTCCTGCCTCAGCTTCCCAAATAGCTGAGATTACAGGGTCCAGCCACCATACCTGGCTGATTTTTGTATTTTTAGTAGAGACAGGGTTTTGTCATGTAGGCCAAACTAGTCTTGAACTCCTGACTTCAGGTGATCTGCCCACCTTGGCCTCCCAAAGTGCTGGGATTACAGGCATGAGCCACTACTCCTGGCCTCCGAAACCATTTTAAAACTCTTTCTGGAATCTTGTAAAAAAATTTTTTAGTCCTCAGCATTTCAAAATTTCAATGATGTGTCTTGGTGTTCTTCCATTGTGCTAGTCACCCAAGAGGTAGTTTTAATCTGGAAACTTCTCTCTTTATGTTTTGGGAAACGTTCTTGATCAGTTTATAGATGATTTCTTCCTCTCCATTTTATCTCTTCTCTCTTTATGGAACTGCTATGACTTTAATGTTAGAACTCCTTGACTAATCCTTTAATTTTCTTCCATTTTCCATCTCTGTGTCTTTTTGCTTTACTTTTGTATGACAGTCACAACTATATCTTTAAATTCTTGAATTTTTCATTTTTGTTGTCACGCTGTTAATTTGGTGGTTCTAGAGTAGTCAGAGAGCTCTTACTTAGAAGGTGAAATTCAAGCAAGAGATACGTTTGACTGTTCTTTTTTGTAGTATCTTACTCTTGTTTTATGGATGCCACATTTTCTTTGACTTAGGATCTTAAGATCCTAAGGTTTTTGTTTGTTTGTTTGACTCTTTTTCACCCTTTGTAAACTTTTTCTACAAGTTGCTTTCCCCTTTTCCCCTTGTTTGGCTAATATCCCCCATGTTAGATGCTTTCTCTGGGCTTACAATACTCTTTGGTTTTCTTTCTCATGATTGGCAGGTAGGATTTTAAAACTTGTTGAGCATGTGGGTGAAACTTGTCTACCATGAATTTCACTGTAGACATTTTGGGAAATGACAGTGTTTGTATCTTTAGGATCTTGCCTCCTGGGTTGATCAAGTTATCTGAGTAGACCACAGACCTCTTGCCTGGGGATAAACCAGAAATCTGTTTCAGTTTGACTCAGTGCTCCTTGTTTTAGTCATTTCCTTCAGTTCCAGAGGTCCCTCATGCTGATCATTCCAGAATTCTTTACAGATTCTAGGAAACACACCGCATGGTTTTCAACTTTCTCATTTTGGGGTTAAGATTGGGCTTTCAAGAGTCTCCTAAATACATTGCCATTTATTCATTCAGCAAGTTGAGTACCTGATTTGTGCCAGACACCCTTCTATGTGTTGGGGATACCTCAGTGAACAAAATGACAAAAATCTTTGCCCTGGAAATACACACACCAGTCAGGGGAGAGGAACAATAAGCCAAAGCAAGGAAATTACAGAGTGTGCTAGAAGGTGGTGTTTCAGAAAGTAAGTAAAGTGGGTTCGGGAGTTGAGAGTTTGGGAAGGAGGAAGGGGATTGACGGCAATTTTAAATAAAGTAGTCAGAGAGCTCTTACTTAGAAGGTGAAATTTGGGTAAAAACTTAAAGGAGGCCAGGCGCAGTGGCTCATGCCTGTAATCCTCGCACTTTGGGAGGCTGAGGCAGGTGGATCATGAAGTCAAGAGATCGAGACCATCCTGGTCAATATAGTGAAACCCCATCTCTACTAAAAATATAAAAAAAAATTAGCTGGGCATGGTGGTGTGTGCCTGTAATCCCAGCTACTCAGGAGACTGAGGCAGGAGAATTGCCTGAACCCAGGAGGCGGAGGTTGCAGTGAGCCGAGATCGCGCCATTGCGCTCCAGCCTGGGTAACAGCAGCGAAACTCCATCTCAAAAAAAAAAAAAAAAACTTAAAGGAGGCAAGGGAATTAGCCATGTGGACAGCTGGGGAAGGCTTCCATGTAGAGCAGACAGCCAGAGACAAGGCCCAGAGGCAGGAGCATACCTAGTAGTTTTAGGAAACAGGAGGCCAGGATGCTGAGTGGAGTAAGCGGGGGTCAAAGGAGAACCTTAAGTCGAGGTGGCTCTAGACAGGTATTTTTGTCTGTTTTGGTCCCTGAAGTTTGCTGGCTGTTGGATTTGGGCTCTTGCTCTGAGAGAATAGGGATGCTGTTGGAATGTCTGTACAGGAGTGATGTGACCTGAGTTTTGTTTGTAAAGGGTTAGGCTCTGGCTGTTACATTAGGACTAGGCTCTGGAGACAGGAACAGAAGCAGGGGGACCAGTTTTGCAGCCTGTGCAGCTTTCCATTTGAACAGGGATTTGGCTGGAGTAGGATGGTGTGAAGGAGGTGACAAGAATTGGCAGGGCTCTCTAGCTATGTGTCTGTATGTAGACACTGACCACAGATGGCATTTAAGCACTAGAAACCTGGCTGGTCCACATGGAGTTTCCATAAGCACCTAATATACACCAGATTTTAAAGACTTAATATAAAAAAAAAGAATGAAATCTACCTTGCTTTCTTTCTTTTCTTTTCTCTCTTCTCTTTTCTCTTTTCTCTCCTCTCCTCTCCTCTCCTCCCCTCCCCTCCCCACCCCTCCCCTTCTTTCCCTTTTTTTTCCTTTTTTTGAGACTGAGTCTCACTCTGTCACCCAGGCTGGAGTGCAGTGGCATGATCTTGGCTCACTGCAATCTCCACCTCCCAGGTTCAACTGATTCTCCTGCCTTGGCCTCCCAAGTAGCTGGGATTACAGGCTGCGTCACCATGCCTGGCAAATTTTTGTACATTTAGTGGAGATGGAATTTCATTATGTTGTCCATGCTGGTCTCAAACTTCTGACCTCAGTGATCCACCTGCCTCAGCCTCCAAAAGTGCTGGATTACAGGCATGAGCCACCATGTCCGGCCATATCTTGCTATTTTCTACATGGATTGCATGTTGAAATGGTAATGTTTTGACTATTGTGTGTTAAATAGAATATATGATTAAAGTTAATTGCATCTATTTCTTTTTACTTTAAAAAATGTGTCTCTTAGAGGATTTGAAATTATACATACAGCTTACATTTGTGCCCTGCATTTTATTTTTGTTGGACAGTGCTCTTTGGGACATGCTTTGAAGGAGATGTCAACAGGATTTGACAGATTACAGAGGCGAGGCTTCACGGGTGACTCCAAGACTTCAGGGCTGAGCACCTGGAAGAATGGGATTAATATTACCAAAGATGAGGAAGGCTGTAGGTTTGGCAGGTGTGTGGGTAGGTTAGGAGTTTAGTTTTGAATATGTTGGAGGTGTTTATGAAACTTTGAAGTGGAGATGGAAAATAGGCAGTTGGATGTGTAAGTCCAGGGTTCAGGGAGGAGTTCAGGCTGGAGATGAAGATGTGGGAGTCTGAGCAGAGGTTGTATTCAAATATTTAATCCAAGAGACTTGATGAAATCACCTCTCTTCCAGATGATTTACAGCTTGCAGAATCGTTTTCTCTATCTTTGTATGTTTATGTCTTTGTTTCATCTATTTTTCAGTTATTCACTGTTTTAGTGAGTTTTGAGTAGGAGCCAGATTGGATGCGTGTGTTCAATTCACCATCTAACACTGTATTAACTACTTTAAACTCATGTGGTTGTCCGGTTATTTTTCTGATCTTTTATTCTGGATAGAAGAAGATGCCTATGAAGTTGTAGTAATCAGTAAACCTTCCCACATCAGCCTTTCTGGAAAAATAATGTCTTCTACGTTCCCCATAGGCAAGAAGGCTGCTCGATCTTGCCACAGTGAAGGTAAATGGATTGGCTGCCTTCCTTGTACAGCATGTTCAAGAATTACCAGTCCCATTGGTCCTACCTTTGGAAGGTAGGTATATGTTCTCAGTTAATCAGAAAGGGAAGGCAAGTCAGTGCAGATCCATGGTTAGGGGCAGAACACAGCTCAGTTAGCATTCCATATGCTGGCAGTGCAACCTCCCTGTGACTCAGTTTCCTCATTTTAAGGATAGCACCACCCCCTATCTCATTGGACTTTTAGGAGGATTAAAAGGACAAAAGTGTATAATGTAGCTATTAGCTTTCATTATCTCCCACACAATGTAATGGTAATTGGAGCTGCCATATATTGAGGGCTAACTAAAGGTGCTACTTACTATCCAAACTCTCATTATCTGTACCAAAAAGATATGGACATATGTTTGGAGTTAGGGCTGGTATATCTTGATCTCTGAAATTTAGCAACTCACAATTGGAAACTCAAGAACCAAGTGGATCTAGAGACTGTGGTATCCCTCAGTGCCCAGGGACACCACCCAAACTCAGGAACATGTGGGGCATGGACAGCACCATTTAACCATGCCAGGCATCCTGCCAGGTGCTTTATGGACCATGTTTACCCTTTGCAACAACCCTGAGAAGTAGGTGGTATTTTTTTCCACCATATAGATGTGGAAACTGGGCAGGGAGATTAAGTGACAAGGGAGGGGGAGATAGGTCTGATTGTAAACTGCCCCCACCTATACTTTCTCTTTTCTTGGGAGAAGAAATGTCAGTTGTAAAGAGAGAGTGCAAGCCTGGCACTCTTTAGGGCTTGTTCCTACACTGCTGTATGGAAAGTTCATTGGCACCGAAGCCCCCTGAGCTGTGCGTGGTTCTGGCAGATGGGTCTATCACCCTGGGCCCTGCCCTCTGGGCAGTGAGCAAGCCTGTGGGAGGGGTGACTGGAAGCCTGTGCCTGGCACTCAGGTGTGCACCGTCTCATCAAAGAATGGGATGTAGACATCAGTCAACCACACAGGGGTGCACAGCATGGAGTGTGGGGCCTGGTTCAGCCCTTGGTTGAGGTTTGCTGTTGATATCATCAAGCACAACTGGTCACTGTAAGACCAGGTCAGGGTGCAACATTCCCCACATTTCTAAAGGTGACAACTGATGTGTTTATTTCTCTATAAAATGACATATTTTTTTCTGGAGAATTTTAGTATCATTGGTGATGGCTGGAAGCCTGCATTGGAAATCAGGTCAGAAGAGGAAGATATATATCTGATATGTATTAGAGAGGAAGAAATCTATCTTATGGTCTAAGTTCAGCAATCCTGGTATATTCAGAGGGCAGAAAGCTCAACAATAATCATCAACTCTGGGAACAACAGAGGTTACATAAACACAGCGTGTCCCCTCTGTATGACCACAGATAGCCATCAGTGAGCTCAGAGCTCTCTGAAAATTGCTTGTTAGTTTTGGGGTTGAAAATAAGTGGACGAGTGTTTGGTTGGGAGCAGTGAGGCTGTGATGGCCGGGGACCATTCCATCAGCCTGGGACTAAACCAGCACTTTCCCATTTCCCCTGAAAGGGGAACTAAACCCTGACACAGGAAATGGTTTGCTCGCATTGCTTTCAGGATGAGAAAGGAAGAGCAGTCGCCTTTTAAACACACCCAGTGCATGAAGTCTCCCTGCATGGGGTGCATGGGGAGGATGGGGAAGTGGAGGAAAGATCACAGACTTTCATTTGAGTGCTAGGCTGGGATGCCCTGGTGACCCTGAGACCTTCTGTTGTTAGGAAGATCCAGATCACAGGATCATCTCCCCATCTCGAAGTTTAGCTTCATCACATCAGCAGAGTTCCTTTTGCCATGTAAGGTAACATATTCACAGGGTCTGAGGATCAGGACATGGACATCTTTGGGGGTCTATTGTTGTGCCTACTATATCCATTAATAATCATGATAATAAACACTGTGTTTTGGGAGTTTGCCATATCAGATATTCTTCTAAACTGTATTTTATCTCACTGCCTCCTGAAACAATACTTCCAGGTATATATTGTCCCCATTTTTACAGATGAGAGAACTGAGGCCTGGAAAGGCTAAATGGCTTGCTCAAGTGAATGGTGGACCCAGGTTTTCACTCAGGTGTGTCTGACTTCAGAGACTGGGCTCCTGAGCCCTTAAGTCTATTGTTTCTCTTTAGAGAAAGACAACTGAGGCTGAGTGGTGAAGGGATTTATCTAAAGCCACCGGCCACTATGGCAGGACGGATAACAGAATACAGATCTTCTGATCCCAGCCAAGAGCCTCTTTTCATCATCTATAACTCCTCCTGGTGTCAGTAATGATAACGGCAGTCACTGATGTCTTTCGAGCACTTACTTTGTGTTGGGCACTGTGCTAAGTGTTTGACATATGTTATCTTAGTTGATCTGTGTAAAAACTCTGTAAGGTAGTGACCAACATTTCTCCCACCTTACAGAGGTGGTAACAGAGGGTTAGGAAGTTTCCTTGACTGTTGTCAAAGTCCACAGCTTGTGAATGGTGGAGCCAGGATGGGTGACTGCTGGCTTGCCTATCCCTTCAGTTATGTCCCCTTCCCCTGCAGCATCCCACTGTCTAGTTAGGTCCTATATTCAGCATGGTGCAACCTTCATCTGCCTCTTCTTCTGCCTTCCAGCTGCCACATGCAAGAAGTACATGGCCAAGCTGAGGACCACGGTCTGCTCAGTCCCGCTTCCTCAGTACCTATGACAGGGCAGAGATGCTTTGCCTGGAGGACATATACACAGAGAATGTCCTGGAGGTCTGGGCAGATGTGGGCATGGCTGGACCTCCTCAGAAGAGCCTGGCCACCCTGGGGCTGGAGGAGCTCTTCAGTACCCCCGGCCACCTCAGTGATGATGCGGACACTGTGCTGGTGGTGGGTGAGGTGGGCAGTGGCAAGAGCATGTTCCTGCAGTGGCTGCACTTGCTGTGGGCTGCAGGGCAAGACTTCCAGGAATTTCTCTGTCTTCCCATTCAGCTGCCGGCAGCTGCAGTGCATGGTCAAACCACTGTCTGTCTGGATGCTACTCTTTGAGCACTGCTGTTGGCCTGACATTGATCAACAGGACATCTTCCAGTTTCTCCTTGACCACCCTGGCCGTGTCCTGCTAACCTTTGATGGCTTTGACGAGTTCAAGTTCAGGTTCATGGATTGTGAATGTCACTGCTTCCTGATGGACCCCACCTCTGTCCAGACTCTGTTCTTTAAACTTCTGCAGGACAACCTGCTAAAGAATGCCCGCAAGGTGGTGACCAGCCGTCCTGCTGCCGTGTCAGCATTCCTCAGGAAGTACATCCGCACTGAGTTCATCCTCAAGGGCTTCTCCAAAGAGGGCATTGAGCTGTACTTGAGGATGCGCCATTGTGAGCCTGGAGTGGCAGACCACCTCATCCACCTGTTCCAAGCGACCTCAGCCCTGCATGGTTTGTGCCACCTTCCCGTGTTCTCATGGATGGTGTCCAAATGCCACCAGGAACTGTTGCTGCGGGGGGGTGGGGGCCAAAGACCAGTACAGATATGTACCTGATGATCCTGCTGCATATTCTGCTGCATGCCATCCCCCCAGACTCAGCCTGCCAGGGTCTGGGACCCAGTCTCCTCTGGGCCACCTCCCCACCCTCCTGCACCTCAGCAGACTTGCTCTCTGGGGCCTAGGCATGTGCTGCTATGTGTTCTCAGCCCAGCAGCTCCAGACAGCACAGGTCAGCCCTGATGACATTTCTCTTGGCTTCCTGGTGCATGCCAAAGGTGTTATGCCAGAGAGTACAGCGCCCCTGGAATTCCTGCACATCACTTTTCAGTGTTTCTTTGCCGTGTTCTACCTGGCACTCAGGGCTGATGTGCTGCCAGCCTTGCTCAGACACCTCTTTAGTTGTGGCAGGCCAGGCAACCTGCCAATGGCCAGGCTCCTGCCCATGCTGTGCATCCAGGGCTTGCGGGGGAAGGACAGCAGCATGGCAGCTTTGCTGCAGAAGACTGAGCCACACAACCTTTAGATCATGGCAGCCTTCCTGGTGGGGCTGTTGTCTTGAGATCACTGGGGCCTGCTGCCCGAGTGCCAGGCATTCGAGAAGGCCCTGCTCCAGCGCCAGGCCTGTGCCCACTAGTGTCTGGCCCGCAGCCTGTGCAAACACTTCCACTCCATCCTGCCAGCCGTGCCGGGTGAGGCCAAGAGCATGCACACCATGCCCAGGTTCATCTGGCTCATCTGGAGCCTGTACGAGATGCAAGATGAGCGGCTGGCATGGAAGGTTGTACATGGCCTGAATGTCAGGCAACTCAAGTTGACAGTTTGCAGCATGGGCCCAACTCAGTGTGCTGCCCTGGCCTTCGTGCGATGACACCTCCAGCAGCCTGTGGCCCTGCAGCTGGACTACAACTCTGTGAGTGACATTGGCATGGAACAGCTGCTGCCTTGCCTTGGTGTCTGCAAGGCTCTGTAGTAAGTGTTGCTGGGCATTGCTGTTCAGGCATGGGGGAGCACCATCAATGTTAATCATGGGAGCCCCAAGCTGGTATCCAGAAATCTGGGCCCAGCTTTACCTCTTTCACCCTTCTTTGCAACACTTCCCAGATCCCTTCCCTTCTGGGTCTTAATTTCAATATGTGACAATGACAGCCATACTTTACTAACTGGCCTATGTGCTGGGTCTGGTGCCATGCTTTCCAGAATGACCTCATCTAACCTCTACAACCACCTTGGGCTATAGGCAGGAATGTTATTATCTCCATTATCCTTGACTTGAAGCTCTGAGAAGTAAAGTAACTTGCCCAGAGTCACACAGGAAATGGCAGAGCTGGGTTTGACAAATCACATCTTTCTGATTACAGGTTTCCTGTCCCTCCCAAAGTCTGTGGATCCACTTCAGGGGCTCCCTGAAAACCTTGAGGTCACATGCAGAAAGTTTTGTGTAATATGTGTCGGTATCAGCAACGACACCAAATCAGAGGTGATTTGTGCCCCATCAGAGACTTTAACATTCCAGTCAGATGGGAATTTCAGGACCCAAGAGATGGAAAGAGGCTGCAGGGTTTCAACCACTCTTGGACTCCTTAGGTAGCACAGTGTCCAAGCAGGATTTCAGCACTACCTGTATTGCTTAGAGCCCCAGCCAAAGATGTGAAGTTTTGCCCTTTGGCCAATCTGTGCTCCTGAATTCAGTGGTCTCTTTCTACATCTTAGACCTGGGGATTAGTATCCCACAGATTCCCCAACAACCTTCCAGCCTTGAAAGGGGAGGCCTTGCTCCTATATAGAACCTATGAGAAAGCATAGGTTCTAGATAGAAATTAAGATTCAGTCCCAGCTTCTTGGGGCCTTAGGCTTCCCCTGTAGGACCTTAATTGACCCTCAGCAGGGGACGACCCTCTTCTTGAGAGTATTAGCTTGGTATACATCTTCTCCGAGGAAAGCAATGAGATTTATTTTTCTCCATGGACCAAACATATGGATATCCACTAGAAACTGCAGTGACTTTTGTTAACCCTGACATATGGATGATGGTCATAAGGTTATGGCATAATAACAGCATAATACATAACATATAGAGCAAATATATATTCTATGCAATGAATATAAATACGATTATGCCCATCATGGCCTTGGAGGAAACAGATTACACACTTCAAATGGGTGATTTGGGGACAGTTTAATAAAGATATTATTTACAAGCTATGGGCAGGCATTAGGAAGAGCAAGAGGGTTGGTACAGGGGCCTGGGATTAGTAATGGCTGGGGGAGGGTAGACCTGAAGGGGCAATGGGAGGAAGACTAATTAGCTGGGGGGGAAGGTATGGAGAGGGCTGCCTGAGATTCTGCAACGTGGAAGAATACAGCTGGCCCCTAACCCCCTTCCCCAATCCTTGATTCTGGCCAGTGTCTTCCACTGGCTGGACCCATTAGGGAGGCCAAGTGGGCTGCTTGCTGGAGTAGTCCTCAGACATTGGCCTCCCATGAGCCAGACATGGGCAGAGAAGTGAGAGAGTGGATGTGGCCAGGTAAGTGGAAGACAGTCAGCACCAAACTCTATTTCCCTAGGAGGGAGGATCATGACACTTCAGTGGGAATTTGGAAACCTATCTGTTGGAGCAATTTTCCTGATAGAAATAAGAATGTGCATTTTCCTGGGTAGTAGACTCAGTTTTTACCCCAAGACACCAGGCACTCCTGGCTTGTGTGATCCTCACAGGCCAGTGCATCCCTGGAATTCTGGAATGGATCTTCCGTTTTTGGTTAGGGATGTCCATTCCCAGGATGTGCAGAAGGGCTCCAAGAAACCTGTGGGTCTGTCTCTATTTTCAGAGAAAGGTGAGGATGGCCTGGTTCTAGCTCATGGTGCTCAGACTGTGGTGTGTAAAGGCACCTGTGGAAATGCAGATTCCTGCACCTGCTCCTAGTGATTCCCATTCAGTAGGTTTGAGGTGAGGCCCAGGGCATCTATATTTTTAACAAACAACCCTTGTGATTCTGATACAAGTGGTCTCACCCTGGGAGAACTACTGGTCAGCAGCAACCAGCTTGGTTTTCCATTCTGCTCTTCACCCGACCCACACTAAAATTACCAAGACTGTTGGGGAGGGGAAGCAACCATTAGGTTGCTGTGAGTGCACTGTGTGTGTGTGTGTGTGTGTGTGTGTGTGTGTGTGTGTGTGTATGTATGTATGTGCGCGAGAGAGAGAGAGAGAGAAGAAGAAGAAGGGAGGAAGGGGGAGGGCTCTCTCACAGTACCAACCTCTCTCCCACTTGAAGTGTTTCCATGCCAACCGAGATCCTCAGCCTCTAGGAAACCCTATATACACAGTGCTTCTGTGTAGGTTTCTTTAGATTCTGGCTCTCTCTGACTCCAGAGTGACGGGTGTCAAAGTTTTTTTGCTGTGACCCACAATGATTGAGAGAGAGACAGAGAGAAAGAGAGTGCATCCACCACCGTAAACATGAAACCAAAGCTTCATGAAATGACTTTGCTCTGTGAACTCTGATGCACAGTGCTCTCTTCTGTTCTGTTCAATCTGTATTTTAGAAATGCTGCTCAGAACCTCAAAATGTTTGCATGTCCCACAACCTGCAGTCTAAAAAAAAATCACTGCTCTAGAGAAGTGGCCATAAGAGGCCCTAAGGCAGAAGCTGCACCATGTTAGGGTTAGGAGTGGGGTTTGGAGCCAAGCTACCTGGGCTCAAAGCCTTATGTGCTGTGCATCCTTGGCAAATCACTTCACTTGTCTGTGCCTCAGTTTATTTCTCACGAATGCACAAAATAATGGTACCCACTTCACTGGCTTGTCATGAGGATTAAATAGTGTTATTATTGGGCAGTGCTAAGGATAGGGACCAGGGCTAGCAATCACAATTCTAGGTGATTTTTACCATGTACCAGGTGCTCACAAGGCTTTATACACACAGTCTGGTGAGGCTGATAATACTATCATAGGTGAAGACACCAACAGATAACTAGTAAGTTGCTGATTAGGATCACAATATCCAGCTGAGGCACTCCAGAGCCTGAGCTGTTAATCATTCAGTCAGGGCCTCCCAGGTTTGCCTGAAGATAAAGAATCATGTGCACAGTTGTTAAAATATACAGATCCCTGGGCCCCACCCCACAAATACTGGATCACCAGCTCCAAGGTACAGGCCTGAGAGTCTGTATTTTAGGGAAGCTTTCAGATGAACTTGTGATCAGGTGAGTTTTGTGGCAGGCCAGGCTTGCTGGGCAGGGACTGGCCTGTGGGAGTGGTATCACTGGGGTTAGGGACTGGGCACTAACCACAGCCTGCCTGCCTGTTTCCAAAATTTGTGACCGGTCTCATCCAGCTGGTCTACTGTCTGCTGGCCTAGGTGATGGTAAATTTCTGCAGGGGTAGCCTGCCTAGTTCAGGCTGTACCTTTCCCATATATCCGCTCCTTTTCACCATCGTTCCCTTTGTGAGGCTGCTGTGATTATCATGTTTCTTTTGCAGAGATGGAAACATTGCTTCAAATTAGCTCTGTGATTTCCTTAGGATTCCAGGGTTTTTTAGTGGTGGATCTGGGCCCTACATCCTGGACTGTCTCTGCCGTAGAGCAACACACCATGTCACCTCCCCAGCCAGGGACCTTGGGGTCTCCACTTTTCTGGGGTGCTCCATCTTTGCAGGGTTTCCTGGAAGCACAGATGCTGGCACTTCAGGGATGAATGAAAATCTTTTTTGTAGATTTGTAGATTTTTTTCTTGTCTTTCCAGCTCCATTTTCAAATGTATTTATCTTGTCTCTTTTAGTTTGTGCGGTAACAGTATCTCAGACCAAGGCATCTGCAAGCTCATTGAACATGCTCTTCACTGTGAGCCACTGCAGAAGTTAGTGTAAGTCAGCCTGGGCTGTGGACATTGGGCCCTGAGTCCCCCGATCTCACCCCAGGTCATGCAGCCTGGGTAGCTGTGAGTGATGGGCTGGGGCAGGGGCTGTTTGCATGATGGGGAGGTGCAGGTGATTCCTGTCCAGAGGGGAAGGGCAACCCTGGGATTGGGTGCTCCCTGTCCAATGTGCTTTGCTTCTGTGTCTCCTCTCTTCTAGAAACTGAACAGTCTGTTCAACAACAAATTGACCGATGGCTGTGCACACTCCATGGCTAAGCTCCTTGCATGCAAGCAGAACTTCTTGGCATTAAGGTGAGCCCAAGTTTTCCTTATTCCCTGGAAACTATTTTTTGCCCCACAGCTGAGTCCGTCTGGTTTGGTCTTGGCCTGGCGCTGCCCACACTGGCTGCTGATCTTCTGATTGAATGTAGGGACAGTGTGTCATTTTGAGCAGGGGTTCTGTCTACTGCCATCATCTCCCTTGTAAACTCTGGACTAGCCCTGCTGAGGGCTTCCTGTCTTTTGACCTTTAATCCATAGGACAAAAATGTTTTTCTAGTCCCCTTTCCTTTTCTGTGTCTAAGAGTGTCACAGGTCTCTGGAGTCACTGAGTTCCACAATGCATGTTGAGCATGTCTCACTGGGAGAGGCATACACAGTTACTTGCCACCCCAGCTGTGGCAGCCAGTGGCTGCAGTACTCCCAGAAGGTCCTTTCACCATTCAGAGCATGCAAGGTTTGCAGTCTCATCTGAATCTGCATTTCTGCTGCTCCAGTGTCTCCCAGTTTCAACTGGAGTCTCTCTCTCCCACCTGGTACTGTCAAATTGTCCCTCTAGCTGGCCCCTGGGTTGGCCTGGCTCTCTCTCTTTCTCTCTCTTTCCCGGATATTCTTGCCTCCTGTGATTTGCAAGGTAGTAAAAGAAGACAAGTTAAAAATTGCTTCCCTCTATTCTTTTAGCTCTTGGACTGGATTTCTGGATGGAAGTTGCCATCTTAAAATGGCTGGCCACATAGCTCAGTCTCAGTGAGGGCTACTGAGATCAGGACCACAGGGGCCAATCTGTATATCTGTACAAAGGACTCTGTCCTGTCACTACCGCCTGCTCCCTCAGACTCACAAGCCTGGAATAAGCTTTGGCCAGATGTGACTGACCCATCCCTGAGATGGGTGCCAGTTTCACAAATGGAGGCTGTTTGTGGCCAACAAAGTAGTCCTCTGTTATGTGCACAAGAGACATTCTAAGACCCTAGTGGATGCCTGAAACCAAGGAGAGGATCAAGCCCTATACACACCATGCTTTTCCCTATACGTACACACCTGCGATAAAGTGTCATTTACAAATTAGGCACAGTAAAAAAGTAATAGCAACTCATAATAGAACAATTATAGCAATATAGTATAATAAAAACTATGTGAATGCAGTCTCTCTCCGTCTCTCTCAAAATATCTTGTACTCTACTCACCCTTCTTCTTCTTGAGAAGATGTGAAGAGGTAAAGTGCCTGTGTGATGGAAGGTAGTGAGGTGGATGGCGCAGCATTGTGACCTAGCACTGGGCTGCTGTTGACCTGACCACACGTCAGGAGGAGAATCATCTGCTCCAGGAGATCCTGAATCTTTGAGCCCTGATGAGGTCGGTGGTTGGCCATCAGGAGCAGATAATGTTGATGACTACTTAGTGGGAGCATATAGATTGTGGATACGCTGGACAGGGGGCTGATTCACGTCCTGAGCAGGATGGAGCTGGATGGTGCGTCATCAGAATGGCATGCAATTTAAAATGTATGAATTGTTTATCTCTAGAATTTTCCATACAACATTTTGGAATGCAGTTGATTTCAGATAACTGAAACCATAGAAGATGAAACTACAGATAAGCAGGGGGCGGGGGACTACCGTATATCATTGTAATTGAGAGCACGAGCAGCTCTGGAGTCAGACTGCCTGAGGTTTTAACCCTCATTAGCTGTGTGACCTCATGTCAGCCCAATGTCTGTGTGCCTCTGTTTCCTTTTCTGCAGAATGGGGTAATAACCATGGCTACCTCACTGGCTGTAGTGATGAGCAAGCGAGTTCATCTACATGAAGGTCTGCACCATCTGGCAGTGGCTTTATATAGTAAGCGAGTGGCTCCAAGATGCTGGGTAAATCACACAAGCACTCAGCTTGTTTCTCCTTATGTGAGTCCAGTCCTCCAAGCAGGGTTCTGATGTGCCACACATTTATCGAGGAAAGTTCCTATGAGGGGAAGTGGGGAAGAGAGCTGGGGGAGGCTGGGAGTGTGTCCCTGAGTGAAGGAGAGAGGGAAGGAAGGAAGGTTAAGACAGGGCACCATGGACTTCAGGGCAGTCCTAAGACATTTGGGCAAGGCTAATGAGGAGTTCTTAAGCAAAGTTCACCCAGCAGAGGAGACTGTTGTCTCAGTCAGGGTTTGGCAAGCAGCCTTGGTGCCACACCAAGATGTTAGATTTTGGAGCACAGCAGCTGAGGCCCTTGGCTACCTCCAGGGAGGTGAGGCTGGAGACCTGAAAGGTGAGTCTCCTATCTGCTCCACCCCTCTCCAAGGGTGCAATAATATCTGCCCTATAGGATTGTTGTGAGCTGAGTGGCTTGAAGTTCCTTGAAAGGATGAAAGCCTATTGTTACCCCAGGAAGCCTGGGGATGCAGGTGAGCTCCAGAGCTTCCCTGAAGCATTTCAAGTTGTCTGGATTTGCTTATAGCAGGAGCCTTCCTTGCTGCAATCTTCCCTGACCCCTAGCCTTGGCCTTCTCTCCCTCCTTCCCTCCTGGAAGGCTCATCAGGCTCCACTCCCCTCCCCCAGCCATCTGGACCTGCCCCAAGGCTCTTGTGCAACAGGTAAAACCTATGTGAAGCAACAGCAGATCTGGGAAGGCTACAGAAGGCACAGTGGGGTCTGGATCAAGGATGGCTGAGACTGCAGGGAAAGGTGTGATGCTGAGTCACCCTTGCTGTCCTGGGGAAACCACCTCCCAAGACAACTTCCTGCAGTGGCTCCTGCCCGGAGCTGTCATGCTGCTGTGCAAAACGGTATGCCGCCATCCCTTTCCCTATGTTGGGGGAAAATGCAGTCATGGGAGCCGCCGAGTAAACTGAACTGAGCAGCAAGGGCACCCACTATGGCTGCTGCCTCTCAGGTAGGTCCTCAAAGCTTTCTTCCTGCCAGGACACAGACAGACAGCCCTCCTCTTCTGGTTGCCGCTGTGTTCCCCCATCCTCCCCTGTCTTCCCTTCCAGGCTGGGAAATAACCACATCACCGCCACGGGAGCCCAAGTGCTGGCTAAGGGGCTCCGAGGCAACACCTCCTTGCAGTTCCTGGGGTAGGTTGGATTCCAGAAAGAGGGACCTGCATGGAGGGGCTTGGAACTTTTGAGGATTTAGGGGCAGGTGAAACTCTTCAGCCAGGAGGCCTGGGGGCAGTACAGCTCCAGCGGGGAGGATGAGCCAGGGAGAGATTGGGCGGCTCTTGACTGCCACCTTGACATTTGCTATATTGGGGACAAACAGGAAGTTTGGGATGTTGGGGTTGGGGGAGGGCAGTGCCCATGAGCTGGTGACAGGAAGCCCTCTGGTCCTCAGGAGGTGCTAGGGCTATACATTGGCTGCATATTAAAACCACTTGGGAGCTTCTAAACATTATTGCCAGGCACCCCCCACACACACCCCAGACTGATAAAATGCAAATATCTAGGTGCAGAGCCCAGGTATCAGGAGTTTTAAAGAGCTTCCTGGGGGATTTGCAGCCAGGAGTGAGGACCCCTGACCCAAGAAAGAGAAGAAGATAGGGAAGAATAGGAAGGCACCTAGGATGGGAGTGGCTGTGCTAGGTCACTCAGAGCTCTTGCTCCCTGTAGGACCACACTAGGGCCTGCCAGGGAGGAGAGCACCCCAGATGGCAGCCCCAGGGCAGCCCTCCTCTCTTTGCTAGGCACTCAGGCTTGCACCCATGCTGTTCCCAGCAGCCACTCTCCTATCCTGTCATGCCCTACAGTTAACTGGGGTCCATTTGACAAGAACTGAGGGTTTGAGAACCTGAGACTGTAGGAAGAGAGAATAACCTTAGGGCTTAGGTGTTCCAGCCCATTTCACAGGGAGGCAAGTTGCTGCCAAGCTCAGTTGTGTTTTTTTTGTTTTTTTTTTCTTTTGAGACGGAGTCTCACTCTGTAACCCAGGCTGGAGTGCAATGGCACCATCTTGGCTCACTGCAACCTCCACCTCCCTGGTTCAAGCGATTCTCCTGCATCAGCTTCCCAAGTAGCTGGGATTACAGGCACCCACCACCATGTCCAACTAATTTTTTTTATTTTTTAGTGGAGGCAGGGTTTCGCCATGTTGGCCAGGTTGGTCTTGAAATTCTGACCTCAAGTGATCTGCCTGCCTTGGCCTCCCAAAGTGCTGGGTTTACAGGCATGAGCCATAGTGCCTGGCCCCCAAGCTCAGTCTGAGCCACGAAAGGGACTAGGTGGCTCTAGAAATAAGCATCTTTTTCACACTGTATTAGTAGGAACAGTCTAGAATAAAGGAGGCCACAGCCCCACTGAGCTCTCTTTTACTTGAAGTCACATCTGCCACATCGGTGGTATCTACCTCTTTCAACACATATTTATTAGGCTACCTGTCTGGGCCAGGCACTGTGCTAAAAGCTCCAAACACTGTCATATGATACAAAGTGTTCTGTAACTTGCTTGCCTTTTTTTTTCTTCACAGTATATTATAGGAAATTTTTAAGGTCATTATGACTCCTTACTTACTTACCTATTTATTTATTTTATTAATATTTACAGATAGGGTCTCACTCTGTCACCCAGGCTGGAGTACAGTGGTTGCAATCACAGCTCATTGTAGCCCTGAACTCCTAAGCTCAAGCAGTCCTCCTATCTCAGCCTCCTGAGTAGCTGGGACTACAGGCGCACACCACCATGCCTCGCCAATATTTTTGTGTTTTGTAGAGATGGGGTCTCACTATGTTGCCCAGGCTGGTCTCAAACTCCTGGGCTCAAGTGATCCTCTCTCCTTGAGTGTCCGAAGTGCTAGGATTATACATGTGAGCTACCTCTCTCAGCCTGACCACCTTTTTAAAAGAGTGCACAGTGTTACATAATCTATTTAACTGGTTAGCTTTTGAAGACTATTGTTCTCAGGTTTTCTGCTAGTACAGTGTCACATCCCTGGGACACAGAGCAGTGCTGGCAAATAGCCAGAGCTCAATAAATAAGTACCTGATGGATGGAAGTGCAGGTCGGGTATGGTGACTCATGCCTGTAATCCCAGACCCTTGGAAGGCTGAGGTGGGCAGATCACAAGGTCAGGAGTTTGAGACCACCAGCCTGGCCAATGGAGGGAAACCCCATCTCTACTAAAAATATAAGAATTAGCCAGGGTTGGTGGCAGGCTACTTAGGAGGCTGAGGCAGGAGAATAGCTTGAACCTGGGAGGCAGAGGTTGCAGTGAGCCAAGATCATGCCACTACACCGCAGCCTGGGCAACAAAGTGAGACTACATCAAAAAAAGGAAAAGAAAAGAAAAGAAAGTGCAGTGGACTTCCTAGTTCAGCTGTCGTTTGCTCACTTGTGCACATACCTGTCCATGGTAGGTCCCTAGTCAATGAGTCAGAAGGTGTGAGTTGGGCTCTACCTTTTGGAAAGGGATGTTTTTGAACTGCAGTGAGTCAGAGGAGGATGGCCCAGAAGCTGAGGGAGTTTGACATGAAGGAATTGGGGGTGTTAGGAAGAAGCAGGAGATAGAGAGCTGGCTTGCAGAAGAAACGGTAGGCTTGTTCTGGGCAGGTACTGGAGGGTAGCTAAGGACTTGCGGGTGGCAGTTACTGGGAAGTAGATCTGAACTAAGTGTCAGAAAAAGTGTCACAACTGTAAATTACTCTTGTCAGTTAGTTCCTGTCCTTAAGGTTTGGGCTGGGTAGGCATCTACTATTCTCTAAGTCTATAATGTAAAACCACTGAAAACTCTTGGTGAAGTTTGGCCATCCTACCCAAAAAATGGAGGCAGGTCCTCTTTGCTGAGACCAGGAGCCCCAGTGAGGCCACTCTGGGATTGAGTGGTCCTGCCCCTCTGGCTGGAACTGCAGAGAGAGGAGGACTGTTAGTTCATGTCTAAAACACATGTCAGGCACTCGCTGACACCGTGTGTTGATTCTTTTGGCCTTTTCGGGTTCTGGGGCAACAGAGTGGGTGATAAGGGGGCCCAGGCCCTGGCTGAAGCCTTGAGTGATCACCAGAGCTTGAGGTGGCTTGAGTAAACTTCAGAGTCTATTCTTCAATTTTCATGGGGAGACCAGATGAAGAGGGAGGAGCTGTCAAGAAATGTCCTTGTCTTCTCAGGGTTTTGATTCACTATGTGTAACTTGAAGATCTTGGGGTGGATCAGGTACATTTTATCTTAAGGACCAATTCCAATCACTGGTAGTAGCTGCACAGTGCACCACAATGAGAAGAATTATAAAGCTGCACCTGGGCTTAAAGAACACTGTAATTGATTAGTGATGTCTAAAAAATGTAAAAAAAAAAAAAGGAGGGGGGCACTGCAATCAATTAGTGATGTCTTAAAAGGATAAAAACAGAAAAGAACACATCAATCAATTAGTGATGTCTGAAATGGAGCAGACCAGGAGGGTGCCATTAATTTTGCCCTCCATAGGTTAGCTTATCTCTGAGGTTCTTCCCTGTTCTGACATGTTTTTGTTCCACGATTACCACCAGCCTAGTGGGGAACAACATTGGCAATGTGGGTGCTCAAACCTTAGCACTGATGCTGGCAAAGAACGTCATGCTAGAAGAACTCTGGTGAGTTTGGGGAATTCTCTGTTCTGGGGAGATGGATCACAATCTTTGTTGATTCCCCGGCCTTATCCACAGGAACAGTCGTGTGGGTAGACAAAGGTGGATGATTGATTGATTCATTGATTGATTATGTTTGTCTTTATACTTACTGAGTGATATGAAGCTTATAGAGCCTGGTATGTACATGCTAATTTTTTAATTTAATAAACTATTTTGGTTTGCTGATTTGATGACTGCCTCCACATGGCATAAGTGTTAAGAGCACAGACTGTGGAATCAAGCAGGCTGTAATCTTAGGCAAGTTAAATAACAATTTCAGAATCTCAAGTTTCATGTCTGTAAAATAAGGGTAAGAATACTTCTAACTATAAAATATTTTGCAAGAATTAGATAAGGTAGTGCCTGTGAAGACCTTAACATAGTGCCTGGCATATTTTTACTGCTCCTTAAATGCAAAATTAGAATAGTGGCAGGATTACTACTACTATTACAGCTGCTGCTGCTGCTGCTACAACTATTAGTACTCTGACTACCACTAATAATAAAGTTTTGTTATTTTAAAGTGAATTTGAGTTCCCAAGAGCACTGGGTATTAGAGTCAGGGGTCACTTTGGAAGGTGGAATGGAGTTTTGATAGTTGAAAGAGGAACCATGAATTGTGCTTATACTATTGACCTGAAGTAGATTCTACATTTCCCATCCTTTAGATACCACTAGTATAGTCTTCTGACATGTTCTGGGCCATTTCAGATTATATCAGGGAGATAAAGTGCTGAATGTTTGATTTTCCATGGAAGCAGAAAGGCACTGCATCATATGGGCATTGCCATAAGCAGATTTTGTAGATGGACCTTGGCTGTGGCAGGGCTTAGTAGCTCTACTACAGTGTGATTGATTCTATCCTTATTGGATTTTGCTACTTGGAATTTCTTAATAGAGGAAAACCTTATTGTGAGCATCAATTATGATTACTGTTGAAAGAAAAACTTTAGGCAAATTAAATTTTACAGAGCTGGTTTGAGCATATAGCAGTTTATGAATTGGGCAGCATTCAGAACTGGGAGATCTCCACTCAGCACGGTGGGGGCAAGCAGTATCTATGGAAAGGAAAAGGAAGTGATGTACAGAAACAGCTTGATTGGTTGCAGCTGGGCATTTGCCGTATTTGGACATGGTGTGATAAGGCATTTGCCTTATATGGACATAGTCTGATCAGCTGGTAGGCTGTGACTGACTGAAGCCTCGCTGCTGTGATTGGCTGACACTTAGTTGTTTGTTATAAGAATATATTGTTAGGTTGCTGTTTGCCACATAGAAACTCAAGGTATGGAGTCGGTCTCAAGCCAAATTTAGTTTAACTCTATGTGAAGCTGCAGGTGACAGAATACCTCCATCTACAGGGGTTTAAACATGGAAAGGGTTTATTTTTTTCTTGTATAGGTAGCTGGAGGTAGGCAGTGTCAGGCTTGTACTGTAGCTACAAGAGGCCAGAGAGGTCTCAGCTCTGTCTCATTCTCTTTCTGCTCCGTCATCCTTAGCCTGTGACTTTATTCTCATGGTTGACTGCCTCATGATCACAGGATGGCTGCTCCAGCTGCAGCACTACTTCTGTATTCCAGGATTCAGTCAATATAACTGGGAAAGCCATCTGGGTTTCTCTCCTTTAAAAAGTATTCCTGGAAGCCCCACCTGTCAACTTCCCCTTATGTATCAACCACATGTATGTCACTTGACCAACCCACGTGTATGTTGTTTGACCAACCCTGGCTGCAATGGTGAGTGGGAAATGTAGTATTTTCACCAAGCCTATGGCTGTTCAAATGAAATGAGACTCCATTAGTAAAGAAGAAAGAAAAGTTGGATATTGGGGAGCTGGGGGATGAGGGAACTTATTACGTAGTGGAGCCCTTGAGGTGAATTCTCTTGCAAATATGTCCCTGGAATTGAGAATCCCCACACTGTACTTTATCTGTTCTTTCTTTACTCATAAGTTTGGGTTTTCAGATGTTGGATTTCCTGTATTGGGGGCCTGTGAGTTAATCTTTATTGACCTCATCTTCCATAATCAACATTATCGTATCAGCTGGATTTTCTTTCTTGTTCTCATAGCCTGGAGGAGAACCGTCTCCAGGATGAAGGTGTATGTTCTCTTGCAGAAGGACTGAAGAGAAATTCAAGTTTCAAAATCCTGAATTAAGAAACCTATGAGCAGGATTCAGGGCAATAATTGCTGGTCTTTGGAAGGGGCATTTCTGAATCAGATCTGGGCAGCTCCCAGCTGGGGTGATTCACATGAGGGGGCTTGTCTTGGTCTTGGTGGACAAGGATTCCAGTGTAAGTCATTTATCTGGGAGGTGGTTCCAGCAAATGCTGATAGGAGAGTGGTGAAGTGAGTTGGGGAAGCAAAGGTAACCAGGAAAGGGTAGTTATTAAGCCAGTTATCACTGAAGGAAATTGGAGCTCAGTACTCTGAGGCACTCCTGGAGCCAGTGCAAAACACACCTGGTCACCTACCCAACCAATGGGTAATAAAGCCCTGGTATTTATCTACCAACCACCTATCCTTCCTGTGTTGACATGTGCTCATGGGGCACTGATTCTCCAGCCCTTCTGGCTCAACCTCACCCAGCTGAACATGTTTTTGGGGTCAGGAGAATGGCCTCAGGCAGAGAGTGGCAGGTCTTCTCCACAACCAGTGGCTGGGGAGGTGATATAGTGGGGACCACTGTAACCTCCTCCAGTGTCTAACTCAGTGACTTGGGACCTGTGCCACCAAGAGATGGACAGCAGAGGTTAGCATGAACCCACTAGTGACCATCGCAGGCTTGTCGGGGTGCTCTCTGAAGCTGATGCCAAAATTCTTATTTCAAGAAGACTTCAGGAACCCCATCAGATGCTTCCTTTTGCTGGAGGAAAGTGGCATCTGCCTTGGCAAATGTGGCCCTAGGAAAACACTTGCCTTTATAGACAGACAGCTGACTCTGTGAGTGCCAGCTTTGCTGCCAGGCTGCCATCCACTCTGGTGATGCTTGTTTGTGTTGCTTTCTTTCACAAGCTAGGAAGTAGTTTCCAAATATTTGGAGAAAACACTTCTGCTAATCATTTGGGTGGAAGTGGGCTGGGAAGTTGGGGTGAAGCCCATATGTGTCTGAGCCAGATGCCAGCTTTGCACTGAGGATGGGCCTTTGGGAACACCAGGCCCATTATCAACCTGGTATGAGTGTAGCAGTTTGTCTTCCCCCCTTGTCACCGCCTTACCCCACTTGACTCCAGTGGATGACAGGCATTGAGGCTGCGGGTTACCCCATGCCCTGTCAACAGCCTTATTATTCTGCATCCTGAACTATATCATCCCCGACAAAAATTGAACTTCTGATATATCTTTTTCTAAAAAGAGAGATACCTGCATCTTTTTTTTCAGGCTTAGTTTCTGCTGACAGTTGGTTAAGAGTCCAGGCTCTGGAACCAGGCAGCCTGGGTCTTTCCCCAGCTCCACCATTACCAGCTGGTTCTCCTTGGATGAGTGCCTCAGTTGCCTCAAGTGTAAATGGAGATAATGGCTGGACCTTCATTATAGGCTGTGAGCATTCACTGAGAGAATGTAGGTAACAAAAGTAAGTTGTAGGTTGGAGCAAAAGTAATTATGGTTTTCAACCATAAATTTTAAATCATTATAATGAGTTTAAATCATTATAACTAAAATACTTTATTAATGAAAATAGGAAGCATTACAACCAACACATTTTTTGCAAATAAGAAATGCTTGTTTATTCCTGTAGCATAAAAATTCATGCTTTGGGATTTGACGAACTCTTGGAAAGTATTTTCTGCATCCTGCTGATTGTGGGAGCATTTTCCCTGCAAAAAGTTGTCGAGATGCTTGAAGAAGTGATAGTCAGTTGGTGAAAGGTTAGGTGAATATGATGGATGAGGCAAAACTTCATAGTTCAATTGCATGATGTGTGTTCAAGTGTTGTTGTGGAGAAGAACTGGGCCCTTTCTGTTGACCAATGCTGGCTGCAGGTCTTGCGGTTTTTGTGTATCTCATTGACTAGCTGAGCATACTTCTCAGATTTCATGGTTTCGCTGGAATTCAGAAAGCTGTAGTTGATAAAACCAGCAGCAGACCACCAAACAGTGCTCAGGACCTTTATTTGGTGCACGTTTGGCTTTTGGAAGTGCTTTGCAGCTTCTTCTTGGTCCAACCATTGAGCTGATCAATGTCAGTTGTATGAAATCCACTTTTCATCACACGTCACAATCAGAACAAGAAATGGTTTATTGTTGTTACATGGAATAAGAGAATACGAGACTTCAAAATGATGATTTTATTGATTTTCACTCAGCTCATGAGGCACCCACTTATCAAGCTTTTTCACCTTTCCAATTTGCTTCAAATGCTGAATATCCATGAAATGGTCAACGTTGAGTTATCAAGTAAGAAGATCACATTGAGTTGTAAGAGCTTGAGTAAGAAGATCAGCTTTGATGATTGCTCTCAATTGGTCATTGTCTACTTCTGATGGCTGGCCAGTATGCTCCTTATCTTCAAGGCTGTCCTCTCCTTTGCAAAGCTTCTTGAACCACAACTGCCCTGTACGTTTGTTAGCAGTTCCTGGGCCAAATGGATTGTTGATGTTGCAAATTCTCTCTGATGCTTTATGACCCACTTTAAACTTGAGTAAGAAAATTGCTTGAATTTCCTTTTTGTCTAACATCAGTTCTATAGTCTAAAATAAATATAAAATAAGCAGCAAGTACTGTCATTAGAAAAAAATAAAACAGGAAATGTGCGTTAAAATGGTGTATAACATAACCACATTTATTTAAGAATGTATTCCAATATCAAACAGCAAATTTCAACAATGCAAAAATTGCAGTTATGCTTGCACCAACCTAATAGAAGCTCAACAACTACTGGCTATTATGAGTAGTGTCGCCTTATGGTCAGCTTGTAAGACATTACTAAGATTGTGGGAAAGGGGGAAGATCTGGAGTGGACATTATTGGTAGGCAAAGCTATAAGCAAAAGAGCAACATGGGAAACATGTGACTCCTTTGTTGCTGTCCCTGGCCCTATCCTATCTCCCCTCCCTGTTGCTAGCTACCTCATATGTTCTCTGATCTCTGTCTCTGTACCCTCAAAGACTCCCCTGAAAATGGAAATACTACTGCTTATTGGTTATTTTCTATCAATTAAGTACAGTATTAGTCTGTTTTCATGCTGATGATAAAGACATATCTAAGACTGGGCACTTTATGAGAGAAAGAGGTTTATTGGACTTACGGTTCCACATGGCTGGGGAGGCCTCACAATCATGGCAGAATTTGAAAGGCACATCTCACATGGCGGCAGACAAGATAAAAGAGCTTGTGCAGGGAAACTCCCCTTTTTGAAACCATCAGATCTCATGGAACTTATTTACTGTAGAGGACAGCATGGAATTCAATTACCTTCTGCCTGGTCCCTCCCACAACATGTGGGAATTCAAGATGACATTTGGGTGGGGACACAGCCAAACTATACCAAGTTCTGTGTAAGTGTTTTAGGTATGCAGAGAGTGGAGGGTCTTCCCAGCAAGCAGAGTGTGGGGAGATGATGGGGGCACTGGTGGCTGACTTAGTGGCCAGGGACTTGAGCCGAAAGAATGACAGATATGAACAGGAGCCTGCTTATGGCCATCACAATTTCAATTCTTATGCTCAACGACATGAGTACTCTTTTAGGCCCATTTTACCAATGAGGAAATTGGGACTAATTTGCTTGAGAGCAAAATGGAAGTGGTGTAGATGAGATTTAAACCCAGGAAATCTAGCACTAAAATGCAGATACTTAACCACTATCCTAAGGGAGTGGCTACTTAAGTTGATAAACTCATCTGGTGAATGGAAGAGAGATTATTGAAGTTACTGAGCCTTTGTTGTTGAACTCATTGGGAATCTCAGACATGAGTGGGGTATGTCTAGTGGACAGGTGTGCTTCAGTAGGCTGGCTAACTTTTAAAGTCTCTTTAACTGGACAGTTTCAATAGGAAAACCAAGAATCCTTGAAGCTCACCATTCTGTCTTCTTCTCCAGGTTGTTCAAAAACTGCATCACCTACCTAGGAGCAGAAGCCCTCCTGCAGGCCCTTAAAAGGAATGACACCATCCTGGAAGTCTGGTAAGGCCTGGGCAGGCCTATTGTAGCTCTCCAAGCCTCAATTTTCCTATCTGTAAAATGGGGTGATGGGAGAGAGGAATGGCAGAATTTCAAGGATCCCTTCTGATTCTGACATTCAGTGAAAATGATTCTGCATGTGAGGGATTTGGTTCTCTGTCTAAGAAAGAAGTCTTTACATCTTTAAGTAGGGAGCAATTGTTTCATTTTTAAACCTTGACTATGTATTCAGCAACTTCTATGTTCTATGAGATACTGTAGGAATGGAGATGTGGCTGAAGAATGAAAAAGCAGCTCCTGCCCTCCTGGAAACTGCATCTGCTTTCACAGGTCAAGGATATTGTATCAGACTTTCTGTGGTTCTGAATGGAGCTTACAAAGGTTAGAAACAGGTTGCATAGTGTATTCAATTCTCTATATTTAAAGCCCTAGTCCTTCATGTATTTGAAAAAGGCAAGAATCACATTCTTGATAGATTCTGTTGTTGCCTTAAAAAGAATGACCAGCCTCGGGGAGTCTGGGCAGCTGGGTCCAGTATTGTGGACTCTCTCTGCTAAGCCACAGCTTTAAAGAGCTGTCCTTCTTGTTTCTATGAATCTATTTCTCAGACAATAAGTAAAGGTTTTTCCTGGCCTAATGTGCTATAAGTGAATGTTACTATGTACGTTCCAGACACTGGGCTAGAGATTAATATTTAAAAGCCAGGAATTTTCCTATTAAAAATCTATATCTCAGGGTTTTCTCAAAAGAGTTTGGAACTCATTTTCCACTGGGGTTTGCAAGGTTCAAGTTATTTGAATAACCTCCACATATTCTGAATATTCCCTTTTGTTATATATACCTTGTAAATATTTTCTTCGAGTCTGTTATTTGTCTTTTAACATTATCAATAGTTTGCTAAAATATTTTTAGGTAGTAAAATTTGTCCATCTTTTACTTCATGATAGTTGTATTTCATTTCATGAATCAAAGGCATGACTATTTTTAAAATTTAGTTTCTTGCAGCACAGATGTTATTTTTCGTCTCAGTCTTTATGTTATTTGAAATTCATTATTGTTTGTTTTTTCACATTTAAAATAATACCCAAATTCAAAGCAATTATTTTCTCTACTGATTTTAAATGCCACATTTGTCATCTCTGGAATTCCTATATATTTCATGTCTGACTACCACACTACTGCTGTGGATGTGTTTTGCACCAGCACAGTACTGTAGGGTTGTCAAATGATCTGGTATCTGGTAAAAGCGCACTTCCACTCACTTGCTTTTTTTTTTCCAGAGACAAAAGAAGCGATTTTTATATGAGTTCTCATTTTTGTATTAACTTTGAAGTAGTTTATCCAATCACATGCCAATGACCATCTGTTGAAATTTCAGTGTTTTTAGATGTGAATTTTAAGAGTAAAACCATCTTTTTTTTAGCACTTCAGATTTTTATTGTCTTTCAATTTAAAATGTATTCTAAATTTTATTTTGATCATTGTTTCTTTATGAATTATTTAGAAGTTTGAGATTTGATTTCCAAACACTTGTGTTTTACTAAGTATCTTAATAATATTGACTTTTTTATGACTTATTAGCTATTCATTTTTCTTTTTTTTTCTTTTTATTGCGTTTTAGGTTTGAGGGTACATGTGCAGAACATGTAAGATAGTTGCATAGGTACACACGTGGCAGTGTGTTTTGCTGCCTTCTGCCCCTTCACCCACATTTGGCATTTCTCCCCATGCTATCCCTCCCCCGCTTCCCCCACCCACTGTCCCTCCCCTATTTCCCCCAATAGACCCCAGTGTGTAGTATTCCCTTCCCTGTGTCCATGTGTTCTCATTGTTCATCACCCGCCTATGAGTGAGAATATACGGTGTTTCATTTTCTGTTCTTGTGTCAATTTGCTGAGAATGATGTTCTCCAGATTCATCCATGTCCCTACAAAGGACACAAACTCATCATTTTTGATTGCTACATAATATTCCATGGTGTGTACGTGCCACATTTTCCCCGTCCAGTCTATCATCAATGGGCATTTGGATTGTTTCCAGGTCTTTGTTATTGTAAACAGTGCTGCAATGAACATTCGTGTGCATGTGTCCTTATAGTAGAATGATTTATAGTCCTTTGGATATATACCCAGTAATGGGATTGCTGGGTCAAATGGAATTTCTATTTCTAGGTCCTTGAGGAATCACCACACTGTCTTCCACAATGGTTGAACCAATTTACACTCCCACCAGGAGTGTAAAAGTGTACCTATTTCTCCACATCCTCTCCAGCATCTGTTGTCTCCAGATTTTTTAATGAACGCCATTCTAACTGGCGTGAGATGGTATCTCAATGTGGTTTTGATTTGCATCTCTCTAATGACCAGTGATGATGAGCATTTTTTCATATGTTTGTTGGCCTCCTGTATGTCTTCTTTTGTAAAGTGTCTGTTCATATCCTTTGCCCATTTTTGGATGGGCTTGTTTGCTTTTTTCTTGTAAATCTGTTTGAGTTCTTTGTAAATTCTGGATATCAGCCCTTGGTCAGATGGGTAAACTGCAACAATTTTTTCCCATTCTGTTGGTTGCCAATTCACTCTAGTGACTGTTTCTTTTGCAGTGCAGAAGCTGTGGAGTTTGGTTAGGTCCCATTTGTCTATTTTGGCTTTTGTTGCCAAGGCTTTTGGTGATTTGGTCATGACGTCCTTGCCAACTCCTATGTCCTGAATGGTTTTGCCTAGATTTTCTTCTAGGGTTTTTATGGTGCCAGATATTGATCATTTTTAAGCAATTAACTTATTATAGGGGTTATTCTGAAAGAAGCCAGAATGACTCTAACTGTGTACCTATTAATTTAGCCTTGGTGAGGGCAGCTGGATGACCGTGAGGCAGAGAATGGCTCCCAGTCCTTTCCTCTCCCATTGCATCCAACTCCCCCACATTCTGTTCTGCCCAGGGGTGACAGATGCTGAGTTCTTCAGGGTTGCATTCCCAACTCAAGAGCAACACTGCATGTGTTAAGGCCAAGGCCCTACTATAAATCACATTATAAAATGAGTGTAGTCTAGCCAAAATGTCTCTCCTTGACTTCCCTGCCATTCAAATTGTAAATGTCCCCAGTCTCTTAATAATATTAAGGTGAGCAGAAACTTGTTTTATGCCTCCTTGACATAGCCTAGTGTGCTGGAGCAGAGGGAAGGGGATTCTTTTTGCCATGGAATGTATCTTGCTTATGTATTTATTTGGGATGAATCTTCCTTGTAGCCTTAGAGCTTTTCCTCCTGCGAGGTAATAGGGTGGGTCTCCATGGGTCCATTTGTTGCCATGGTGATGTGCCCAATATTCCTGTTGGTGCTTCTCTACTTCAGTAAGTCCCTTCTTGTTATCATCCTGGTAAACACGCCTGGAGCTTCTTCCGAGCTACTAAATGGTACCCATCATTCCTGTCATCTGATCGCAATTGCGGGGTTTGTGAGTGCACGTGGAGTCTGAGTTGTGCAGCTGCCCTAAAGGAACTGTGAAGAATAAGCCCCAGGTCAGCAGCAGGAGTGCAGAAGAGGGCTCTACCTATCCCTCATCCCAAACTTGGGGTGCTGGGATGCAGAAGAGACCCCAAGCAGCTGTGCCTTGTTTGGACATCAGTGTAAGGACCCGACCAGTCAGCCTTTATTTGTTTCAAAACAGAATTTGGAGCATCTTAGTAGCTCAGAACGATATTTTTAAAGATAACCCACTGGACTAAAATTGAGCTGTGTTGGCTTTATTGTGTTTCTCCTCCCCCAGGAGTAAGATGGAGAAGAGTTTTTTGGAGCTACTCGAGTTTAATATTCATGTGTCTGCCAGTGTTTATGCGAAATATTACTTTGACCTGCATGCCTTGGCATACAACCATGAACTGGATTTTCAGTTTAGTTTTCTTCACAAAGATAAAGCACAGAAATTGAAGGTAAGGCTGTGAAGTCACTTAGTGGAGTTTCCCATTGGCCACAAAAGCCAACATCTGTGACAAAATCATATTAAGTAGTGATTAGGAAAATGAAAGCCTTAAAACTAACAGACCAAAGTGCTTATTTCTTTGGCATCATATTTCTTGTCTTTTATGCTTTATACAAGAATCCTTATTATTATTATTATTTTATGAGAAGGAGTTTCACTCTTGTTGCCCAGGCTGGAGTGCAATGGTGCGATCTCAGCTCATTGCAACCTCCGCATCCTGGGTCCAAGCAATTCCCCTACCTTTGCCTCCCGAGTAGCTGGGATTATGTGCATGCACCACCATGCCCAGATATTTTGTATTCTTATTAGAGACAGGATTTCTCCATGTTGGTCAGGCTGGTCTTGAACTCCTGACCTCAGGTGATCTGCCTGCCTTGGCTTCTCAAAGTGCTGGGATTACAGGGATGAACCACTGCACCCAGCCAAGGATCGATATTTTAAAAATTTATTGATATTCTCACTGCTTTTACCATAATTCAGAATATTTTTAATTAAATTTAATCTGTTCTTTTGGGTTTTGTTTTTAATCTCTACTTGTTCACATAACATTCATGAATAAATGCAGTTGTATTCCTAATTATATCTAAATAGACAATGCACTTACTGCTCTTGACTGCCTTTTACTTAAGCAGTTTGCAATTTTGTGTCCTTGTCTATTCTTTATATCTCAGTGCAGTCCCAGGAGTTTATCAGACAAAGCAGTAGTGGCTGAGAGACTTATGCTTAGACTGTATAAGGTGCCAGTATTTCAGGTACTAGGTATAGGAAGGACATGGGATTTTGTGAAAATGGCTTCATGGGACAATGTAAGATTTATGGTTTATGACTGTTGCTGAGTATACAGAAAAATTCCAACTGAAATACACATTTAAAATTGGCACTGTCTCTGGTGTCTTGGTGGTACTTTGGAATAATACATTTATTTACCACAATGTGCAAGTAAAGTAGCTTCAATCATTAGACTTCTTGGATGTTCCAAAACAGCCCAGCATGCACCTGCCTCATTAAAATCTGCTTGGAGTGTGTAGTAACTACTAAGGATTGGGTAGAATTTGAACCGCTGAGTAAGCTGATTGTTTGGCACAAGTGTATGTTGACTATGTTGAAGGAACAAGTACACAGGTAACAGATAATATTGTCACAAGCTTGTCACAATACTCTTAAAATCTTTAGGAGCCCTATTTTATTTTTTATGTGACAGTAACATCAAGCAATGAGCCCAATTTTAAAATTATAAAGTAAGTTTCTCTTGGCTCCGGCAGTCTTTTCATAGCTCTTAAAGGAGATGACCTTAGTGGATGGGCAGGGAGTTGCATCATCAGAACCTGATCTGAGTGTAAACCTCAGCCAAAGTAGCTGCAAGGGAACCCTCTAAAGGAATCTGTCTGTGTGGCTTCTCATCAATCATGCCTTTTAAAAATGTTGGAGCCTTTTTAAAAATTGTTCCTGTTTTCTCTTTGATTGACTTTCCTAGGCTATGTCACGGCTGTGTGAATACAAAGACCTGCATCAAGATGCCACCACTATGACAAGGACCGTCAGCATGGATTTCATCAACATTCGGCATACTAATGCCATCTTATCTTAAAGAGAGAAATTAGCATTATAAGGTCCTGGATTTGTCAACTATAAGGACTACAAAATATCACTTCACCTGCTGAAAAAGCCAGAAAAATTAGGATTTTCTTTATTTATCTTTTTTTTTAATTTTTATTGTTGTTGTTGTTGTTGATTAGGATTTTCATAGAGTGGAGACTTCTTCAAATAACCACACTGTAAAGCTGGGTGATGGTGGCATGAACAGTGGGTGCCAGGTGCTACCTGCCCTTCTTGTTCCACTGAGTCCAGATGGCATTCCTAGGGCACCACCTTCTTGAACAACTCTTGGGGAGGAAGAGTGTCACATGGACACAGCACATCCCAGTTCAGAGTCCACAGTCACCCACAGTCCCAAGCAGGTGACAGTCTGAGCTGACCTGGAATTCAAAAGACGTCGGAATTGGCTCCAGATTTGTGAGAGTACCTGGGTTTGGATCTCTGTCCATGGAGGCACTGAATGCACAATGGCCTGAAACAACAGTGTGGGAAGAGAGAATGACATGGGGACAAGGCTGTCATTACTCCAAGTACCATGGGGGCTCAGGCCTGTTCATCAAGTCTTTGGAAGGAATCTGTGCACGTGAAATGAGGCACCCACATCATGGTTATAAAGGGAGAGATGAAATCAGCTCATCTTCCCCCAGGCTTATAATGGTCATGCCAAAACACAGAGTCTTGCTGTGTTGCCAGGCTGGAGTGCAGTGGCAGGATCTTGGCTCTCTGCAACCTCTGCCTCCCAGGTTCAAGTGACTCTCCTGCCTCAGCCTCCCAAGTAGCTGAGACTACAGGCATGAACCACCAACCCAGCTAATTTATATATTCTTAGTAGAGACAGGGTTTCATCATGGTGGCCAGGATAGTCTTGATCTCTTGACCTTGTGATCTGCCTTCCTCAGCCTCCCAAAGTGCTGGGATTACAGGTGAGTGCCACTGTGCCTGGCCTCTTGCATTTACATTCACAATAAAGTGGTTTGGAATATCCCACTGTTGATTTGCGATTTTCTCCTCCAAACATAGTCTGTGGCCCTGTATACATAATTGAATATTTTTGTGTATTGATATTTTGTGTCTGAAGATGAAATATTAGATGAAACATGTTAAAACATTTTATTATAAAATAGATTAATTTAATAGATTAATTATTATTAATTATTAATTTAAATATATTAATTATTATTAATAATAATTAATTAACTAAAAGGCAAGCCTTCAGTGGTTGTAGTGTCTACTCTTTGGTGAATACACGAAATAATCTATTTTAAATATTAAAATTGTTATTACATGTGATAATGATATTTTCTTTTATCTTCATTTGTTAGATATAGTTACTTACATTCTTCCATAATTAATGATATTGTATCTTATATTTGATGTAAAAGACTCCTAGAATATTTGGAATTGATCATTGAAATTAAACAGCAAAATGAGATTTGCTGACACCTAGTGATAATGTACTCATAATGGGTTTATTATCTATTATCTCTATCGTTAAGTTTTAAAATTTCCATGGAAAACTATACTAAGAACTTAAAATTTTCTATAGAACCCTTCATGTCCTGCACTTTAGCTCCAATGCATAATGAATAAAGGAAAATAAATTCTCCTGTGGGAATTCTGCTGGATTCTTCCTTTCTTTTCCCTTTAACCTGGGGGGAGCATCTTGAGTCACCATGGGGTGAGGCGACCATGAGTGGGGTCCCTAGAGCTGCCGCTGGTGGGAGTGTGTATGTGGAGATGGGTTTCGTGGCCACGTTTCTTCCTCAGGTCTTTCTGGTTGTGATGGTGGCTTTGAGGATGGTTTCTGAAGATCTTCTCCAGGGGAGTCTGCCACCTGTGGTGTCTCCCTTGGGGGAAGGCCCGAGGATATCTGGAGAAGGATTCATAGGGTCACCCCTGTGTGACAGAGGTGCCTTGTGCTGGTCCATAAAGCAGCGTTTTAGGGGCAGTGGAGCCTCATCTCCCCTGTAGGGTGGGTGGGATGTCTGAGGGAGTGCTGGAGGGAAGCCCTGTGTGTCAGGTTTGCTGTGCAGTCTCAGTACAGCCCTAGACCTGGGGAAGTCATGATGGAGACTCAGAGGTGCTTGGGGCAGGGAGGTGGTGGCCTAGGCAGTCATCAAGGTGTGACAGCATCGCTGATGCCAGGAGGCAGTTTTGGGAGGGGTCTTTGGAGGGGAATAACTGTGGAGTACCCACGGGTGGGGAAAGTGTGAGGGTGCGCCAAGGCTGGAGGTCAATGTGGGGTGGGTGGGAATAACCCAGGGGAGCTCTCAGGGGAATAATGGACCCCCCAGGGGTCAGGGGTGGGAGGAAGGCGCCTCAGCAGGTCCTGTCTTGCAGGTCCTTTCTGTAGGGCATCTGAGAGATGATCCCTGGGGCTCCTGAGATCGCCGGTACCCCAGGTGGGGTGTTTTCCAGGGTCAAACCTTCCTGGGTCCTGGAGCAAGGAAATGAAACTGGCTTCTTCCTCCCCTCCACCTGGTTGGTGCTTGGCAAACTCCCTTCGGGGAGTCCTGAGACTCCTGGGCGTGGAAGCTCCTTGAGCCCTGGGGGACAGACGGGCCACCCCTTGAAAGCCGGCAGCAGGAATAGATGGAGCTATGCATGTCTGCATCCTTTTATTGTGGAATTGAAATTGGGTTTTCTTGGCGATGGGGTAGGTCTGAGGGTGGGTCCAGCACTCCCACTGCTTCTTCTCTGCCAGATGCAGTGTTCATTGCAGATCTGACCCCCTGGGCTGGTGCTGAGGGGACCACAGCCTGGTGCAGGGTGACATCCAGGCTCCAGGGACTGTCAGGGGCCATCTGCACCCTGTGAACACAAAGTCCACCCCACTGTTCCTGCGCTGACCAAGGAGGGCACCTGGCACCAAACGCAGACCCACAGCCTGAGCTCCTGAGATTCTTATTTCTGACACAGAGTCTTGTTCTGGAACCAGCCACGCCAGGTAGGGATACAAACAGAAGTAATGGGGAGGGCTGGGAAAAAAAGAAAAGAAAAGAATAAAAGGCAAATTATTGAATGTGGTAGTCATGAAATATGGGGTTTTGTGTTGAATTTCATTGTTACTTTGCATTTAGAATGAGTGACTGAATGTAGTTTTAGGACTGGGATAGACAACTGTAAAGTTTCAGGCAACTGGGCCCAGGAGGGTCTTGCTGACCTTCCTGTGAGATGGCTCTTTTGAGCTGTGTTTGATAAGGGATATGCCCAACGCTGTGAGTACACCTTCTCATTCTTAACACTGTGAGTCACAGCAGTCTTCAACAAATTAAAATCATTTCCTTTGCTTTTCTGACCTGGTTAAACGAAGCACATGGTTCCTGTCCATTAATACCCCTAGGTCAGTAACCAAACACGTGCCTGTTAGCTTGCTGCCTCCCTTTTCTTTGTTATGCTTTGAACTGGACCAGAAATATTTCATTTTTACAGTCTGTGTCTTGGGTTTCTGAAAGTCGAAAGTACCTTAGTGTATGTTGATATGTTTATTTTTAAAATGCTTTACTGGGGTATATTTTGCATTCACTCTCCTTTGCCATGTCAGATCTAGACAACAATCAATTTTATGTCTCCATACACAAGCCTATTATCAAAGTGTCTATGACCCAGGATCATGAATTACGTGGCCTTTTGGGTCTGGTTCTTTCACTCCACCTAATGATTTTGGGTTTCACTTCTGTGGTAGTGTGTATCATGACATCATTCCTCTTGGAAGGGAAGTAGTGTTCTATTGCATGGACAAGAGCACACGTTGTGAGCATTCATGTAAGAGTCTTTATGATTATAGGAATTTTATCTCTTTTGCATACTAACTTTGGGTTAGAGTTTCTGTGTCCTCTAGTGATTTTATGTGCAACATTTTGAGGGATAGCCCCATTTTTGTTTTGTTTACTTTTGTTTGTTTTCAAGGTGGCTACAATATTTTACATTCCCATTTGCAGCATATGAGAGTTCCATATTCCTCACTTCTTTTCTAACATTTGTCATTGTACCTTTGCTATAGCCATTTAAGTGGGTATTAATTAGTATTAATTGTGGTTTGACTTGTATTTTCTTAATAACGAATGAAACTGAGCCAATTGGAAAATTGTGTATCTTCTATGGAAAATGTCTATTCAATGATCATAGAACCACTTTCTTCCCCCTAAATATCTGCCATTCAAAATCCCACTAAACACATGGAGGGGCAGCGCTCAAGTTGGGGACACTGGGAAGTCCTCAGGCCACCCCTGCATGAGGGCTGCCCCAGGAGAGCAGGGCGAGCTTGTGAAGGCCCTGAAGCTCTGACAGCCCTGCCCACCTGAGACAGGGGACCACATAGAGGAGGTGGTCTTGCCGGTCCCCCAATGCCTGGGTGTCCTCTAGAGACATTTGGGAGAAAGTTCTTTGCCAACAAGGATCCCTGCTAGCCAGCAGGCAGACGTGTGTGTGTGTGTGTGTGTGTGTGTGTGTGTGTGTGTGTGTACCAGAATTCTAGTGTTCATAGTGGAATTTGAAAATGAAAGTGTAAAGCTGAAAATTTAATCACGCATGATAACACACCTGCAAAATTAAACCACTGCATAATAACACTCTGCTCTGTGCTACATGGGTTGTTCCAGAACTCAGGGCCCTGGGAAACTCCCTCTTGACAGAGCCCTATACAGTGTATGAGGCCACATACATGTGAACCAGGGCAGAAACCTCCCACAGACCCAGACCCACCTGATGCCTCCAACATGGCTGAGGGTAGCCCCTTGTCCTTTCTGAGCATTTTCACTGGGGCTGACCTGGGAGGTGCATGAGGCACTGGGGCTGGGAATTGTGCAGAAGTGCAGAGAGCATGGGGGCCAGGAACTGGTGAGGGGGTGAGAAATAGGCCTTCCCACTGGAGGGGCCTGAAGAGGCACCCAGATCAGGACCACATTTGGGAAGAGAGATAACTGGCCCTGGACATCCTTTCCTTGTGATGACCAGTGGTCATGGGGCCCTCAGAATGGCTTGAAGATGAACCCCCTCAGAGGCACACCACCTGAACACATCATTTCAGGGAGCCAGGGGCAGCCATGGTGTCCCCTGCAGTCCCAGATCTATGACTCGAAGGTGGAACTCCCTGGAAGAGCAAGGAAGAGGCTCTTCAGTGTGGTGGAGGGCCACACTCCAGGAGGCACAGTGCCTTCATGCTTGACCATTCCTGCATCCCTTGCAGTGCCTGAAAGTGCTCACCATAAGCAGCTGGAACCTACCTTCTGGGGACCACAAGAGGCATGGGGACCTCACATGCTTCTTTGTGATCATGGCTGAGGACTGGCAAGGGCGAATCATCGAACACACACAGGGCTTTCACCTGAATCAGTGGGTCCCTGCCAGCCTGCCGTGACCCTCTGACATGCTATTGGTTCTGGGTCTGTGGGAAGACACTCAGCCACCCACTCAGTGACCACCCACTCTTTGTAGATGCATGACCTCTTATCGCAACCCCAAACCTACCAGCAGCTCTTCTGAAGCCCTTCCCTAGCAGAGCTGCTCAACTGGATCAGCTGGACCTTCAGAATCCACTTTGCAGGAATGCAGAAGAAAAGGTGGTGCGTGTGCCTCTTCTGCCCTGCCTGTCTCATGCACACAGGGGAAGGGGATGAACCAGCCAACCTGAACTCCAGCTGATGATCTGTCACCGTCTCCCATCACCCTGAGATGGGACTGTCTAGTTGCAGGAAAACAAGCTCAGGGCTCCCTCCCACTGATTCTACATTATGGTGACTTGCATAATTATTTCATTATATATTACAGTGTAATAATAATAGAAATAAAATGCACAATAAAATTATTTCATTATATATTACAGTGTAATAATAATAGAAATAAAATGCACAATAAATGTAATGTGCTTGAATCATCCCAAAACCATCCCACTGCCTCTTACCCCCAACCTCTCCTCTGTGGAAAAATTGTCTTCCATGAAACCAGTCCTTTGTGCCAAAAACAGTGGGGACTGCTGGCATAATGCATTTGAGATTCATTTATGTTATTTTTAGATTTTTTTAGACGGAGTCTCACTCTGTCACCAGGCTGGAGTGCAGTGGTGCAGTCTTGGCTCACTGCAATCTCTGCCTCCAGGGTTTCAAGCAATTCTCCTGCCTCAGCCTCCTGAGTAACTGGGACTACAGGCACTCACCACCACACCTGGCTAATTTTTGTATTTTTAGTAGAGATGGGGTTTCACCATGTTGGCAAGGGTGATCTCGAACTTCTGACCTCAATTGAACCACCTGTCTTGGCCTCCCAAAGTGCTGGGATTACAGGTGTGAGCTACCATGCCTGGCTTCATTTATGTTATTGTTTGTATCAGTTCTTTTTAAAATTGCTGGGCAATATTTCATTGTATGGCTGTCCCACACTTTGTTTATCCATTTCCCAGTTGAAGAACATTTGAGGTGGTTCCAGTTTTTGGCAAAGACAATGGAAACTGCTGTAAATATTTGCATACAGGTTTTTGTGTGAACATACGTTGTCGTAAAATGAATATGTGGGATTGTTATGTCTGAAGGTGCATGTTTGACTTTGTAATAAATGGCCCTACTATTTTTCCAAGTGTCAGCATCATTTTGCATTCCCACCAGCAATGCAGAATTCTGGTTGCTGTGTCTTCTCACCAACTCTTGGTATTGTTAGTTTTTCTTTCGTTTTTACTCATTCCAATAGTGGTATAGCAGTATCACATAGTATTCATTTGTATTTACTGAATGATCACTAATGCTGAGAATCTTTACATGTGATTTTTATTCAGTCTGTATGTCTTCTTTGGTGAAGTGTCTGCTCAGATATTTTGCCCACTTCTTTTTTTTTTTTTTTTTTTGAGATGTAGTCTCACTCTGTTACCAAGGCTGGAGTGCAGTGGCACAATCTTGGCTCATTGCAACCTCCTGCTCCTGGGTTCAAGCGATTCTCCTGCCTCAGCCTCCCGGGTAGCTGGGATTACAAGCACCCACCTGGCTAATTTTTGTATTTTTAGTAGAGACAGGGTTTCACTGTGTTGGCCAGGCTGGTCTCGAACTCCTGACCTCATGATCCCCCTGCCTCGGCCTCCCAAAGTGCTGGGATTACAAGAGTGAGCCACCACGTCTGGCCAAGAGCTCATTCCTTTTGAGGGTTGTGAAGCAAGGATTTGTTCTAGCTTCTCTCCTTGGCTTGCAGATGGCCATCTTCTTCCTGTGTCTTTTCACATCACCTTCCGTTTGTTTCTGTGTCCAAATTTATCTCTCTCTTTTTTTTTAAATAAGGACACCGGTCATTTTAAACTAGGGCCCACTGTAATGACCTCATTTTAACTTGCCTACCTCTGTAAAGATTCTATCTCCAAATAAGGTCATAGGCTGAGGTCCTGGGAGTCAGGACTCCATCATATCACTCTTTTAGTTCTGCTTATTGAAGAAGGGATGCCTTACAGAGAGGTAAGAGATTTGAGTTCCCTTCCTAGGTTAAGTCCTGGGAACCGTCCAAGAAAGATTACCCATACTCTTTGCTCTCAAGAGGAAAAGCATAGAGACATCTTTTGCTATGGTTTATTTGTTAACTACAATAGTGGGTGAGATTTTATACTCAGCTCTACCCAAAAGAGAAAGGACTGGGAGGAAGTGTTGACTGGTTAGCTCTATTACCTTTTGAAGTTAAAACCTATCCCCTGCTCACCCCTGTCCTTAGGCTAGGCTCAGTAGGTGATCTCCTGGCCATCTGTGTCATATTACCTCTTGTGCCAAATAAATACTTAAAAAATTATGGTAAAAAACATGTGAAATTTACCACCATAACATTTTTAGTGGGGAAACAACTCAAACACCCTCAATGTACCATATATAGGCTTCAGATTCCTCTAGTTTTCCTTTATCTTTAAGATTGGGCTGGTTTGCCAGAGAGTTTTCTTGTTTTGTTTTGTTTTGTTTTGTTTTGTTTTGTTTTGTTTTGTTTTGTTTTGTTTTTGACAGTGTCTTGCTCTGTTGCCCAGGCTGGAGTGCAATGGCAAGATCTTGGCTCACTGCAACCTCTGCCTCCCAGGTTCAAGTGATTCTCCTGTCCAGCGCCACCCCCTCTCCATCCAGTGGCCGGAATTACTGGTGTGTGCCACTGTGCCTGGCTAATATTTGTATTGTTAATAGAGACGGGGTTTCACCATGTTGACCAGACGGGCCTTGAACTCCTGACCTCAGATGATGTGCCCGCTTCTCCCTCTCAAAGTGCTGGGATTACAGGCGTGAGCCACCATGCCCAGCCTCTATCACCAGCTTTAGGTCTTCCCTGTTGCCTCTCTCCAGCAATAGGCCGGGGGTGAGAGCAGGAGTGGGCTGATGTTTTCTGTAGTTCTGACAAAGCCTCTATATCAGATGGCACTCTTCTGTGAGTCTAGAAGGATGGGCTCTTCTATGGGTCCTGCTCCCCTCCCCACCAGCTAGCGGATATATATATATATATTTAACTTAATACCAAATGTAATAATATAAACTGCTTTTGTTTTTTGTTTTTATTTTTGAGACAGGGTCTTGCTCTGTTGCCCAGGCTGGAGTGCAGTGGTGTGATCATGACTCACTGCAGCCTCGAACTCCTGGGCTCAAGCAATCCTCCCACCTCAGCCTCCTAAGTAGCTAGGACTACAGACATGTGCTGCCTGGCTACAGCATGCCTGGCTAAGTATTTTTTTGTACTTTATTACTTTTTTTTTCTGAGACAGAGTCTCACACTGTTGCCCAGGCTGTAGTGCAGTAGCACGATCTTGGTTCACTGCAATCTCCACCTCTTGGGTTCAAGCAATTCTCCTGCCTCAGCCTCCCAAGTAGCTGGGACTACAGGCATGTGCCACCACGCCCAACTAATTTTTTTGTATTTTTAGTAGAGACTGGGTTTCACCATATTGGACTACATGGTTTTATCTCCTGACCTCGTGACCCACCCACCTTGGCCTCCCAAAATGCTGGGATTACAGGCATGAGCCACAGTGCCCAGCCACTTTTTTTACTTTTTTAGAGACGGGGTTTCATCATGCTGCCTAGGCTGGTCTCAAACTTTTGGGCTCAAAGCAGTTCACCTATCTTGGCCTCCCAAAGTGCTGGGATTACAGGTGTGAGCTACCGCACTGGGCTAGAAGGCCTGTAATGGTCTAGGCTCAGCATGTGCTCTTACCACTTCCCTAGGAGCAGAGGGGTTTTTTTGTCTATTACCTTCTCTCAGATTCAATAGATTTTCCATCTGTGCTCTAGGGATGATAAAGCTTAATACTTCCTCTATGAGATAGTGATATGGTATAACAATAGCAACTCTACAGGGATTTGTTTTTTTTGAGACAGAGTCTCACTCTGTTGTTCAGACTGGAATGCAGTGGCATAATTGTAGCTCACTGCAGCCTTGAACTTCTCTATGGGGATTGTTATGATAAAATAGGATTTAAGTTTTAAGGCTTCTTATTAATATGTAATAGACAGTTGCTTATTGCATTTCACTCAATAGTTTCTTCCCCCACATCTTCATGTTATTTGTAAGGCTGAGCTCTTACCTTTTACATCTCCATCTAAGTCATTACATCTAATGACTTAGATGTAATGTAATACAAATCCATCTAAGTGCTGATTATTACAACTCCTGAACATAACGACACACAGGAAAAGTTTTCAGAAAAACAAAAAATATCTTACTGAATATTCTATTTGATTTAAGTTCTATTTAGTGTTACTTAATTTGGGGTGAACATTCCAGAAAGCTCTTCTTCTTGAGAATTGGAATGTGGTAGAGTGCCCCTAAGACAATGTTGTATCTGGTGGGATATTTGCACAAGGCAATGAAGATGGGGAAAATCCACATTACAGTTTAGAGTAGAGGTCACAAATGGAAGGTGAATTGCAAGGCTGGAGGCTATTACAGTTAAGACTCCAACCATAGTCAGTGTAGTAAGTGAGTAAGCCTAGTGTAATTTTAGAAAACTCTGTGACTATTCACAAGAGAAAGACATGGAACCAACCTAAATACCCATCAATGGTAGACTGGACAACATGGAATACGACACAGCCATAAAAAATAGTGAGATTACGTCATTTGCAGCCACATGGATGGAGCTGGAGGCTATTATCTTAAGTGAACTAACACAGGAACAGAAAACCAAATGCCACATATTGTCACTTATAAGTGGGAACTAACCATTGAGCACACAGGGACACAGGGAATGGTATACACTGGCTCCTAATTTAAGGTGGAGGGTGAGAGGAGAGTGAGGATTGAAAAACTACCTATTGGATATTGTATTAGTCTATTTTCATGCTGCTGATAAAGACATACTTGAGACTGGGCAATTTACAAAAGAAAGAGGTTTATTGGACTTACAGTTCCTCATGGCTAGGGAGGACTCACAATTACGGTAGAAGGCAAGGAGAAGCAAGTCACATCTTACATGGATGGCAGCAGGCAAAGAGAGCTTGTGTAGGGAAACTCCCGTTTGTAAAACCATCAGATCTTGTGAGACCCATTCACTCTCATGAGAACAGCATGGGAAAGATCCACTCCCATGATTCAGTTATCCTCCACTGGGTCCCTTCCACAACAGGTGGGAATTATGGGAGCTACGAGATGAGATTTGGGTGGGGCACAGAGCCAAACCATATCAGGTAGTATTCTTAATTCAGGGTGATGAAATAATCATACATCAAACCCCAGTGTGACACTACACAATTTACCTATAAAACAAACCTACACATGTAGCCCTTAACCTAAAATAAAAGTTAAACATTTTTTTTAAAAAAGGCTATGGACATTTTGACAATCCCATGACCAACTGAAGTGAAATACACATTCAGGGAGTGATTGATATTGGAGAATGTAGGGGGAAGGGGACATTCTGATGGTGAAGTGAAAGGTATTGTTATCCACCATGCACTTTGCTACAAAGTTCATGCCCCATTATTTCTACCTCTAGTATTTGAGCAAAAACCAAGACAAATATGGATTTATTTTTCTCCCAGTGTGCTATATCAGTATACAGGATAGGAGTAGAAACAAAACTAGGGAAAAGCATGGTGAATGTACAAGAAATAATACTTATTTCTGACATCTGTGATACAGAGAAGTATTAGGTGATGTACCTTTTGATTTCCTAATTCCCTGGTGAAAAGATTAATCCTTTTATAGGTAATTAATAGGAGCACTGAACCTTTTGTTCACCTGTATACAAATCATTAACAGAGCAAGACACCAGCTGGAGGCAGGTAATTTTGTAGCTCCTCCAGAGAATTCTTTGGGGATGAATATTTTTCCTATTTTCTTTTTTTTTTTTTTTTTTTTGAGACGGAGTTTTACTCTTGTTGCCCAGGCTGGAGTGCAATGGCACGATCTCGGCTCACCACAACCTCCACCTCCTGGGTTCAGGCAATTCTCCTGCCTCAGCCTCCCAAGTAGCTGGGATTACAGGCACGCGCCACCTTGCCCAGCTACTTTTTTGTATCTTTAGTAGAGACGGGGTTTCACCATGTTGACCAGGATGGTCTCGATCTCATGACCTCATGATCCACCCGCCTCGGCCTCCCAAAGTGCTGGGATTACAGGCTTGAGCCACTGCGCCCGGCCTATTTTTCCTATTTTCAAACTGCATTGTTATTTAAAAAAGGAAGGGCATTTCAACACCCATATTTAGTTACCTTGGTTATACCAGTGTCTTAGTAGAGTGCCCCAAGTGACCTATTCCATGGATTATGTGAATTTACTCATTCTTGAGGCCCATTTTAATTAGTTATCAACTGATTTCAGCATTCAGTTTTTCCTCTTTACTGTCTCCTTTCTATTTCCCTCAGACACCATAGACTGTGGCCAGGATTAATGATCAAGCCCAGGTCCTTCACATTATCTCACATCAGACTCAATCCCCACAGGAACTGGGTTACCCTTTGGGAACAGGTGTGTCACTGACCCAAAATTTGAGCCCTCTTTAATTTTTTAAATGTTTCTGCTGATTTTCAGGTTTGAAGATGAGTGAGCTTCTCTGTGAAATTCTTGAGTGCTTTAGTAGTAACATGCATAAAAGCCAGCCTGTGTAAAGAGATTTCTTTCTGTCCTTGCTTCCTTCCATCCTCTCTTCCTCTTCATCAGCTTTTAGTATCCACTATTTGCTAAGTTCATAAACATTTGGTTTCAAAGAGTGAAGACTCTTTAAATTTGGTTAAGCTTAAACAGAAAAGGATAGAAGAGTATCAAAATAATACAAAACCAGGCCTCATAAATGTCTGGAACTAATACACTGAAAAGTCAGTGGGAACTATGGCAGGTTTTCTACTCCTTATTCTCTTCCCCCTTTCCTCCTCTTCTTCCCCCTCTTTAAAACATGTGCTAATCTCTCTAGTTTAAGACTCTATATAGAAATCAAGTGTCAGGGGATGAGTGTAGGAGGAAGCAACTGGCTATATTCTGAAGATATTACCTGCCCCTGCCCTTTTGTTTTTTGAGACAAAGTCTCATTCAGTTGCCCAGGGTGGAGTGCAGTGGCTGGATCACAGCTCACTGCAGGATCAACCTCCTGGGCTCAAGTAATCCTCCAACTACGTTGGCTAATTTAATACTATCACTACACTGGCTAATTTAAAAATTTTGTTTTGTAGAAACGGGTTTCACCATGTTGCCCAGGCTACTCTCGAACTCCTGGCCTCAAGTGATCCTCCCACTTTGGCCTCCCAACGAGCTGGGATTATAGGCATGAGCTGCCATACCTAGCCTGAAAGATGCTTTCTTTAGCTCCTCCCTCCTCTTGCCCGATTCCCAAAGAGCCCTGTTTACATGCTTGGATTCCTTTTCAGCAGTCTTTTAGACTCTTAAGAACAGAACAAAAATATATTCTAACATTAATTCAACAAACATTTCCTGAATGCCTAGGTTCTGATGCTGCTGAGATAAATGAGAGGGTGCCTTCCCTTGAGGAGCTACGAGTTAATAGAAAACTTTCAGTGAATTGACTTAATGAGAGCTTTTTGCTCAGATTTGTGGAGAGAAACAACTCTCCCCTTTTTTGAAAATTCAAACTTTGTTTTTATAAGTGTTACAAAGCTCCTGATTGAACCTAAAATGGCACATTTGGGAGAATGTGTTGTTGGCCAGTTGTACTGATATAGTCTGTCTTGAATGTTCCAAATACTCCTTAATTCAAGAAAACTGAACTTAAAATCTGCCACTTCCCTCCACCTCTAGACACACACTGGTATGCAAAGATATGCAGAAAAAGGCATCACAATTCATCCTGCTGTACCAGGATGAATTGTGAAACACAGAAACATAGGCGATATTCTCAATGTATGCCTCATTGGCATACCAATTAATCTCGTTCAACTAGTCCTTTTTATTTTGCAGATATCTCATCTCTCATAGCTGCTTCCTCTTCTTTACCTCTTCTGGTATCACCTTCAGACATTCATTATCTCTCACTTAAATCACTGCCACTGTCACTACTAAACTGGTCTCACTGTTTCCAATCCACCTTCCTTCCAACTGTTCTCCAGGCATAGTGTCTAACAAACAGTGGTTGTTGCTAAAGCTGGGAAAAAAAGAGAAACTTTGATGATGAGTTTTAGTGACCTTGCCCCAGATTATTATCTGTGAAGACCCAGAGTCTCTGTTTTATTTTTTATTTGATCATCTCTAGATCCATTATCAGTGCTAAGATAGTGATAGTCTTTATACTTTCCATTGATTTTGAAGAAATTGTTGAGCTATTTTAAATGAGTTGTTTTGTTTATTAAAACCTTATACATAGATATTTCAAATGTGTACAAAACATTATTCATTCAATCTATAGACTGTGTCTTTTGGAAAATCAAACATCGTATGTTCTCATTCATAAGTGGGAGGATGCAGATATTATGCAGCCATCAAAAACAATGAGTTTGTGTCCTTTGTAGGGACATGGATGAACTGGAGACCATCATTCTCAGCAAACTGACACAAGAGCAGAAAATGAAATACTGCATGTTCTCACTCATAGGTGGGTGATGAACAATGAGAACACATGGACACAGAGAGGGGAGCACTACACACTGGGCTCTGTTGGGGGGAAATAGGGGAGGGACAGTGGGGAGTAGGGAAATGGGGAGAGATAGCATGGGTAGAAATGCCAGATATAGGTGAAGGGGAGGAAGGCAGCAAACCACACTGTCACGTGTGTACCTATGCAACTATCTTGCATTTTCTCCACATGTACCCCAAAACCTAAAATGCAATAAAAAAAGAATGACACAATGGACTTTGGGGACTCAGGGGGAAGGGTAGGAAGAGGGTGAGGGATAAAATACTACAAATAGGGTGCAGTGTATACTGCTTGGGTGATGAGTGCACCAAAATCTCACAAATCACCACTAAAGAATTACTCACATAATGAACACCACCTGTTCCCCAAAAACCTATGAAATAAAAACTATAGACTATTATCTTTCGAATAGAGATTCATGTACTATATGTAATATCTAGAAATCTCCTTCCATAAACTTATGGACTAAATTATAGAAAACACTGCTCTGGACAATATCCCTTTCATGGTAAAACAAAATATAGCCATTCTCTGGTAAATAATAAGGTGTAAATCTTCTTCCCGTAGTGCTCTGGTAATTGCATTTGATGATAAGTGGATCCCCATCCATAAGATTCAATCATTTAATTGGTCTAAAACTTTCTTTCTAGCTTATTCTTCTGTGACTCCCTGATAAACCCTCTCAATTCTCATCATACTGCATACTCTTAACACAGGGTGTGCATAAATATTTCCTGACTCTGTATCTTTGCTTGTGCTTCTTTCGACTAGTACAGCTACGTGCTGTACATCCATGTTTCAGTCACTGATGGACTGCATATATGATGGTGGTCCCCAAAGATTATAAGGGAGTTGAAAAATTCCTATTGCTTAGTGATGTCGTGGCTGTCCTAATGTCATTGCACCACAAATTATATTTTCTATGTTTAGATATGTTTGGAGAGATGAATACTTGACACTGTGTTACAGTTGCTTAGAGCATTCAGTACAGTACCATGCTGTACAGGTTCGCAGCCTGGGAGCAATGTCTTTACCACATAGCCATGCGTGTAGTAGGCGATACCATCTAGGTTTGTGTAAGTATACTCTATAATGCCCTCACAATAATAAAATCCCCTAACAACACATTTCTCAGAATGTGTCCCCCCTTGTTAAACAACATTTGGTGGTCCTGTGCTCTTTCATTTTTTTTTCTTTTTGGAGATGAAGTCTCGCTCTGTCACCCAGGCTGGAGTTCAGTGTCACAATCTTGGATCACTGCAAGCTTTGCCTCCTGGGTTCAAGTGATTCTCCTGCCTTGGGCTCCTGATTAGCTGGGATTATAGGCTCCTGTGACCATGCTGGGCTAATTCTTGTATTTTCAATAGAGACAGGGGTTCACCATGTTGGTCAGGCTGGTCTTGAACTCCTGATCTCAGGTGATCCACCCGCCTTGGCCTTCCAAAGTGCTGGGATTACAGGTGTGAGCCAATGTGCCAGGCCTCATGTACTCTTCCACATTTTTGTCTGTTGAAATATTCTCCACTTCAATTCAACATATCTGCAAAACTTGCCTTAGTCCATTTTTTGCTGTTATAATAGACTACCACAGACTAGGTTACTTATAAATTTATATCTCACAGCTCTGGAGGCTGGGAAGTTCAAGATGAAGGCACTCGCAGGCTGGGTGCCTTGTGAAGGCCGAATCTCCACTCCCAAGATGAGGTCTTGAAGGCTGCATTTTTTGGAAGAGAGAAACTGTTCCTCACGTGGCAGAAGGGTGGAAGAGCCAAGAGACAAAAGGAATCAAACTCACCCTTTTATAACAGCAGTAATTCCACCCATGTGGACAGAGCCCTCATGGCCCAGTTGCCTCTTAAAAGCCCCACCTATCAACACTGTTAGAATAATAGCTAATTTCAATGTGAGTTTTGGAAGGAACAACCATTCAAACCATTATAAAACTTCTCCAAGACCCTTTTTCAGTGGACTGTATTCTCTTTCCTTTGAAGCAACTGAGTTTTCTATTTTCTTCCTTTCTTCTTCTGCCAGTTCTTATGGGTAGAAGAGCCTACTATGTGCCTTGGGGACTACAAACATGACTTTCTTCCCTAAAGGATTCTACCGTCTTTTAGAGAAGACAGACATATTACACACATCATTATAGTTAGAAGCTCTTAATATTATCTTCTCTGGCAGACCACAGTGATCTTGATATTATAAACTATATTTTAATCACCTTTGTGTTCCTTTTTCATCACATAATACATCAATGATCAATTATAATAAGTGCTTAAAATATTTGATAAACGAATGAATACAGTAGTTAATGCTTATTGTATACTTACTAAGTGAAGGTTACTAGGGTAGGTGGAAAGTGGGGGAGGCAAAAGAATAAGATGTGGTCTCTAGTGTTGTGTAATTCCTGTGTTTGTGTTTGTTGTTGCATATTCCTACAAATAAAATAAAACTTATTTTTTGTCTTCAAATACATAAAAAACAGTAACCAACTCTGTACCATTCCCTAAATGCATGCTTGGGGTGCAGGTGCAGAGAGGTGGATTGTGCAACTTTGCTAGGTGACTGTCTGCTCCTTCAGATGTAAGTTCTGGTCTTTTTATTGCTCTTCCAGTGTGGCATGACAAGATTTTAAAGTATTGGTGTGGTGCAGAATATGCATTAGTTGGAGCCAGTATTTATACAAGCAATGAATTTCCAGTACTTCAGGAAAGAAAATTAAATACAGGCTGAGAAACAAAGGAGATTATAGAGTCAGGTGAGCACTGTGCCTGAAGAACAGTTAGGGCTCAATCAGTGTTTGTTAGGAAGGAAGAAGGAAGAGAGGAAACGGGTGAAGGCAACCACCATGTGTCTAAATAAACAGAAGCAACTGAGTAAGAGCAAGACCAAAACGGAGTCAATAAATGTGAACCAAAATTAGAAAGCAGTAGGCAGATGAGATATTACTCATATAATTATTATTTTATTAATGATACTATAACAACTTAATGTGTTTTTCTTCTTGCACTGGGCATCTCACATATATTAACACATTTATTATTTAGAAGAGCATTTAATTATAACTACCATTGTAATTACTTTATGGATGAAGAAATTAAGGTTTAGAGGGCAAAGAAGTTTTCCAAAGCACGCACAGGTAGCAAATAGCAAATGTGGCGCCATGTCCTCTAAATTATTCAAGATGAGACTCTTCCTGGAGGACACAGATGCTGGTCATACCCAGGCCACATCAACTCTGCCCATCTTTTTCAGCCCAGTGGAGGTGGACAGCTCCTGTTCCTGCCAGCATCTCACCTCAAGCATTTCCATGTGTGTCCTGTTCTCTTCTGCCTTAAGGACTCTTTTGAAAGCCAGGAAAGGACAGTCAACTGCCTTATCCCAGATGTGCAAGAGACCAATCCTTCAAGAGGGAATGAGAGTTGGTTGATTAAATAAAAGGTGATTAAAATATAAGTTATATAAAATATAATTTATAATATCAAGATCACTGTGGTCTACCTGAGAAGATAATATTAAATGCCTCTAACCATAAGGATGTATATAATGTCTGTCTTCTCTAAAAGATAGCAGAATCCTTTAGGGAAGAAACTCTAGAGGCTGGGTGTGGTGGTTCATGCCTGTAATCCCAACACTTTAGGAGGCCAAAGCAGGAGATTTGCATGAGACCATAAGTTTGAGATCAGCCTGGGCAACATAGCAAGACCATGTCTCCAAAATAAAATAAAAATGACTAGGCAGGGTGGCATTCGCCTGTAATCCTAGCTACTTGAGAGCTGAGGCTGGGTGATAAAGAATGATTCTGTCTCAAAAAAGAAAAAGACACCAGACTGTTGCCCTGTAGCTGCACAATTCTACATAGGTTCTCAGAAGTTCCCTGGTGGGTCTGAACCCCAATTGACCCAAATGTAAACAGCTCAATAACCCAGACCTGCTTTTTACTCCTTCCTGTTTTGCTCCTGGCCTTCCACACTCCTGCTTCAGACATCACCTGCACTCAAATCCTTGTCTCAGGTTCTGCTTTCAGGGGAGCCCACATCAAGACGCTGGTTCATCAGCCCCACCAATCACATCAAGATCATACTCCATAGGGCATCTTAAAGGAACACCAGGTATCAGAATCTGTTAAGCCATCAGTATCACTGCTTTAGAATTATAACTTGTGCGATAGGAAAAGATGTGTGTTATTTTTCTTTCTTTCTTTCTTTCTTTCTACTTTTTTTTTTTTTTTTTTTGAGGCAAGGTCTTGCTCTGTCACCCAGGCTGGAGTGCAGTGGTGCAATTATAGCTCACTGCAGCCTTGACCTCCCAGGCTCAGGAGAGCCTCTCACTTCAGCCTCCTGAGTAGCTGGCACTACAGGCATGCAGCATGCCGGGGTAAGTTTTCAATTCTTTTTTTTAATTGTAGAAAAGGGTTCTTGCTATGTTGCACAGGTGAGTCTCAAACTCCTGGACTCAAGTGACCCTCCTTCCTCAGTCTCCCAAAGTGCTGGGATTATGGTGAATCACAAAGTTCGGCTTTTTTTTTTCCCTCCTAAAAACAACAGTGCGTTTTAGGAGGAAGGATGTGTTTCTAAAAATCTCACCTTTTGGTGAGATTAAAGTGGTGATTAAAGTCATCTGTACCTTTTTTATTTCCTCGTGCTTCTATTTTCCTCTAATGGGAAGTCATAGGATTGATTTCTAGAAAATGGTGCTTATTTAAGAAAAAAGCGAGGAGGAAATAAAGGCAGCTCTGTGTGCTCCAACTTTGAAAAATGGATTTTGTATTGCTGAGCGGGTCATGACCATTAGTGGACACGAGGGGGCAGCCCTCATCCCGGGCTCTGAGAAAGGAGCTCCGGTTTCTTTTTTTCCTCCCATGCTCACAGTAAGTAAAACTCAACAGTTTCGTGGAAGCAGATTGATTTTGTTTTTCCTTTTTCTTTATGAAGGACTTGAGTATGGGACCAGGTTCACTCTGCCGCACATCACGGGGAGTGTGCGTCTTCGCATCTCACCTCTGAGGGCCTTTTGATTATGGGGAAGAGGCACCAACTCCAAACACGCTGCGTCTAAGGAGCCGAGAGTCACCTCACTTCCTTTGTTATTTCCAAGCACTGTCAAAGAACTGCTGTGTATGAGATGAAAAAGCACAGAGCTCCTCGTGGAAAGGAGCGAGGTCGACTGCTGCTTCGCAAGCATTCCTCCGTTTGCCCGGTGACCTCATCCAATCCCATGACTTTAAATAACAGCCCTATGGTAGTAACTCCCAATTGGATGTCCCTATCCCAGACATCTTCCTAGAATCCCAGGTTTGTATATTTCTATATCCAGTCGTCTTGCTGGTATCTCACATGGGCATCTTATAGGCATCTATTTGGCCCAAAATAACTATTTCTTTCTTTTTCTTCTTCCTCTCCTCCTCCCCCCACCCCCGCCGCCGCCGCCGCCTCCTCCTCCTCCTCCTCCTCCTCCTCCTCCTCCTCCTCCTCCTCCTCCTCCTCCTCCTCCTTCTCTTCTCCTGCTTCTGCTTATTTATAACTTTTCAGGAATACACGTGCAGGTTTGTTACATAGGCAACAAACATAGGGGGTTCGTTGTACAGATTACTTCATCACCCGGGTACTAAGCCTACCACCCATTAGTTATTTTTCCTGATCCTCCTGTTTCCTTTAATCCAGTCTCTGCGCATCTGCTGGGATGATCTTTTTAAGAGAATTCAGATCACTGCTTGTTTAAAACCCTCCAGTGGATTCTATTTCATCTGTAATAAAATTCATACACACTATCATGGATGCGTAGAGTCCTGTATTATCTACTCAGGCCCTGCTGCACCTCCGTCATCTCCTTCAGCAGCCCCAGGCCTTGGCACCAACCATCCCTGTCTGCTTTTATGCACTCCCTCGGGTCCTCACATGAATAGCCTTCATGCCACTCAAGTCTCAGCTGAAATGTCACCTTTCAGGGAGAGCTTCCCTGGTGGCTCCATCTGTAATAGCCAGTCACTATCACATTTCTCTGTTTTAATTTTCTGTAAGCACTGATCCCAGATGCATCTTTCCTGCTTCTTTTTTGGTTTTATTGTCTATTTTCCTCCAGTAGAAGGCAAGCTCCATGACATCATGTCTTCTTTGGACACACACCACTTCCCAGTTACTAAACAAGGTCTAACACATGCAAGATAATTAAATAATTATCGGACAATTAAATGACTAAATGAGTGGAAAAAGCACATCTGACGCCATGAGGGTGGACAGCAGGGTCCTCTTCTGTTAATTTTCTCTTTGACCTTAGGTGAGTTATTTCCTTTCTCAGGGCACCAGTTTTCTCTTTCAGGTTAATAGTATTCTGTGATATGTTTATTCTATTCTATTCTATTTTATTTTATTTTTGAGATGGTGTTTCACGGTGTCATGAAGGCTGGAGTGCAGTGTACGATCTCGGTTCACTGCAACCTCCACCTCCCAGATTCAAGCAATTCTTCTGCCTTAACCTTACGAGTAGCTGGGACTACAGGTACACACCACCATGCTTGGCTAATACATATCTATATCTATCTATCTATCTATCTATCTATCTATCTATCTATCTATGGTATTTCTGGTAGAGGTGGGGGTTTCAACATGTTGGCCAGGCTGGTCCCAAACTCCTGACCTCCGGTGATTCACCCACCTTGGCCTCCCAAAGTGCTGGGATTATAGGCATGAGCCACCATACCCAGCCCCTGTGATATGTTTTTTTCTGGTCCGTAAGTATGCTTCTTACTTAGGAACTTCTGTAGAAGTTTTTGAGGCATTGGGAGTGGAAAAGCCTCTCGCTGATGAAGGGTTTTGAACACTGTTGACACTGGTGGGAAGCACTAAGATTTAATGGTTTCTATTACCCCCTTCATTCACTTTCACGTAATGAAGCAAAATCTGAAGTTGCCAGACTTTTTGAAGTCTCTGGTGAAACGGATCCTAGGTCATGAGACAAACCGAGCTCACCCTCTCGTGATGCTAGCCCCTAGAGGAGGAGATGAGCTGTAGGTCAGGCTGCCTTTTTCTTTCTTTCTTTTTCTTTCTTTCTTTCTTTCTTTCTTTCTTTCTTTTTTTCTTAGAAAGGAAAGAAGAAGAGAAAGAGAAAAAAAGGAGTGAAGGAGAGGAAGAAAGAGGAAGAAAAAGAGAGAGAGAACGGGAATATTGCTTTATTCTAAAAATGGGTATTAATAATGGCAGATCAATATTTTGTGTATTAAAAGTGGAGACTGTATATTTTGTGTATTTGAAATGGAGAGCTCTATAAATGCTTATTAAGTTTACTTTTTCCAGATCTGAGTTCCGTCCTGGTTGTCCTCATCAATTTTCTGTCTAGTTGAGTCTAAATATCTTCATGGGTCTTATGAATCTGGGTGTTAGGATTATTAGCTCTTAATGTTGTATTGATTCTTTTACCACTATATCTTCGCTGCTTTGAAATCTATTTTATCAAATGTGAGAATTGCAACTCCTGCTTTTTATTTATTTATTTATTTTTGCTCTCTATTTGGTTGGTAAATCCTTCTCCATCCCTTTGTTTTGAGTCTTTGCATATCTTTGGATGTGAAATGGGTCTGGATGTAGCATGCCATTTGGTTTTGGCTGTATCTTTTGATTGGGGGGGTTAATCAACTTAAATTTAGGGTTACTACCATTTGATGTTAATAGGCTATTTTATCCATTCATTTATATAAATTCTTCTTTATGTTGACGCTCTTTACTTTTTGGTATATTTTTAGAAAGGCTAATACTGGTTGTTCCTTTCTATGTGTAATACTTCTTTCAGAAGCTTTTGAAAAGCAGGCCTGGTGGTAATAAAATCTCTGAGTACTTGCTTATTCATAAAAAATTTTTATTTTTCCTTCAATTGTGAAGCTTAGTTTGGCAGGATATGAAATTCTGGGCTGAACGTTCTGTTCTTTAAGGATGTCGAATATTGGCCCCCACTCTCTTCTGGCTTGTAGGGTTTCTCCTGAGATATCTGCTGTAAGTCTGATAGGCTTCCCTTTGTGGGTAATCTGACCTTTCTCTCTGGCTGCCCTTAGTATTTTCTCCTTCATTTCAACCCTGGTGAATCTAACGACTATGTGCCTTGGGGTTGCTCTTCTTGAGGAATATCTTTGTGGTGTTCTCTGTATTACCTGGAGTTGAATATTGTCCTGTTTTGCTAGGTTGGGAAAGTTTTCCTGAATAATATCCTGAAGGGTATTTTCCAGCTTGGATTCATTCTCTCCGTGGTATTCAGGTACACCTATCAAACGTAAATTAGGTCTTTTCACATAGTCGCATATTTCTTCGAGAGGCTGCCTTTTTCTAAGCCTGTGCTTAGCGATACCCGGTTTGAAATTTTGGACCTGCTCTTTCAGAAATAACCTAAGCACAGCAGAGCTGTTCCATCTTACCATACTTTAGGTGTGATCTAAATGAGGCAACAATTATAGACCCACACTCTAGGATGTTAAGGTGCTATCCATAACTAACCAGAAAAGCTTGCCAAATAAATACTTGATGTTTGCTAAGAAGGGAGATTAGTGAAAGCCTTGCCTCTATGTTCACCGAGATCCCAGCATGTAGGAGTGTTTTTATTCCCTCTCAATTCCTCTGCTGGTCTGGGATTCTGATGTGCTTCTAAGCTTTAATTTCTTGAAAAGCCCTTTCATCAACCCTGTTGACTGTACTCTAAGATTCCCTCCTCCCTCCTCCTCTACATTTGGGTCAGCCTGTACCAAAGGAGAAGGTTATCTGGGCTGTTAAACCTTTGACTCGGCGTCTTCTTAAGAGCGAACTTTGCATTTTGTTATGACAAGATTGTAATTAGATCCATTAATTAAGGGAAGAATGAACTTTTGCCAAATTCTGCACCTCTTTAAATTTTTGGTAAGTTTGCTTAGGTTGCCGCTGACCTTTGCTAAGAGGTATGTCGCTGCTCATTAATTGGCACATTTTAATAAGGATAGTTGATGAAGAGTGCTGGCCTTGACAATAAATAAAGCTGGCTACCACTCCAGGCTCTACCACTTTCGGTTACTTCAAAGTGTGTAGTGTTTCTTGACTAGTGACCATTAAACCCCGGACTCTCAGATGACATTTTCCCATATGACTGAGCGAGGGCTTCCTCACCCAGGCACTGTCCCAGATAATTCCTCACCACTGTCTCATTTTAGTCTTACAGGAATCTGTTAAACCTGTTTTATGGAAGGGGAAACAGGCATAAGGGGAGTAGTAACTTGCAGAGGATGTGTGATCAGTTAATAATGATGATGCCAATAATAATGATAATAATAGCTGATATTTGAGTTCTATTTATGTGTTCTCCCAAGCTCTTTTTTTTTTTTTGAGATGAAGTCAGACTCTGTCACCCAGGCTGGAGTGCAGTGGTGTGATCTCAGCTCACTGCAAGCTCTGCCTCTGAGTTCAAGTGATTCTCCTGCCTCAGCCTCCCTGGTAGCTGGAATTACAGGCATGTGCCACCATGCCCAGCTAATTGTTGTAGATTTAGTAGAGATTGGGTTTCACCATGTTGGCCAGGCTGGTCTTGAACTCCTGACTTCAGATGATTTGCCCACCTCAGCCCCCAAAGTGCTGAGATTACAGGTGTGAGCCACTGTGCCTGACCCCTCCCAAGTTCTTACGAGTGCTGTATCACCTGATACTCAGAACATTGCCATGAGATAGTACTGTTTTTGCCCATTTTACAATGAAGTGCTAGAGACAAAGAGAGCCAGATAATTTGTCCAAAATCACACACCTTACAAATGGTAGAATCAGGCTTTCAGCCCAGCCTGCAGGAATGATGCTGTCAGTCATACTAAGTGGGTGGCAGGCCCGAGTTCCAACCAAGGTCAGCTTCATTTTAAAGCATGTAGTCCTTTGCCTCATTGATTTACCTTTACTGAGTGTGTGTGTGAGTGTGTGTGTGTATGTGTGTCTCTGTGTGTGTGAGTGTGTGTGTGAGTGTGTGTGTGTATGTCTTTGTGTGTGTTTGAACTTGAATTGTTTTAATTTGCTGGGCATAATTCTTCTGAAGTTATAACATCTAGAATATTCTCTGTGATTACAGGTATTTAGAATACAAAGAATACAATTCAGATTCTCTCTATCTCTCTCTCTCTCTCACACACACACACACACACACACACTCACTCTCTCTCTGTCTGACAGATTTCTTTGCTCAAATATAAAATTTTTACTACCCCTAGAAATTGAGTGAGCTGTGACACTTCAGAATATAATCAGAGATACAATATTAACAGATACAATTGGGTGATGAAAGATTTACTTAGTGATTGTAAGATTTATTGCTGAGATAAAATGAGGAAACTGAGGCAGGTATGAAAAAAGATGAGAAGCCAATTTATTCAGCTCCCAGGCAACCTCAGTGGTCCAAGAGGGGCCAGAGAAGTCACACCCGGTTGTTCAGGGCATGGGGTTTTATGGGGTGTGCAGGCAATTGATTTGTTACTGGGAAACAAAGAGAAGGCATTTCTATTGGCTGTTAAGGAGTAGGAAGTACATGAAACTAGCTGCCATTGGTAGGCATGTGGAACTTTGGGTAAGTGGGCCTTGATTGACTACTGGGGAAACAAAAAGAAAGTATTTCTTTTGGCTGTTGAGGAGCAGGAAGTACATGGAGTTAATGTAGGAAGTAGCTGCCATTGGTAGGTGGGACCTTGGGTAAGTGGGCCTTGATTGACTACTGGGGAAACAAAGAGAAGGCATTTCTATTGGCTGAGGAGTAGGAAATACATGGAGTTAAAGTAGGAAGTACATGAAAGTAGCTGCCATTGGTAGGTGGGCAGGACCTTGAGTACACGGGCCTGTAGGGGGCGTACAGGGCAGGGAATGGTGTGGCTTCTTTTCAAAAAAAATTTCTCTGTAGGGTCTTTAACAGCGGGCTGGAGGTTGGATGGATAATTTAGTGCTGAGTGTGACCTTGGGCATGGTATGCAGAGGCGGGTGCAGGGAAGCTTTGTGGGGAAGCCAGATAATGAGCTTGGGTGATGATGCAGTTATCAGGCACGAAGAGTGATGAATGTGTCCGTTTGACTCCCAGCAAGGTAACTGGCCTTACAGTGATCACAGTCTGGGATGTAAATTTTGGCTTTATTAAGTCATACTCACTATGACTCCCTGGATTATAGTGAATGAGAAAGTATTTTCTGTTTGGGGAGCATTGGTGGGAAATGGAATAAGCCTGAGGAGTGCAGTCATTAAGTAACTCTTCAGAGCCTTTTTTTTTTGAGACAGAGTCTTGCTTTGTTGCCTAGGCTGGAGTGTGGTGGCATGATCTTGGCTCACTGCAGCCTCAATCTCCTGGGCTCAAGTGATCCTCCCACCTTGGCTCACTGCAGTCTTAACTTCCAGGCTCAAGTGATTCTTGTGCCTCAGCCTCTTGAGCAGCTTGGACCACAGGCGTGCACCACCATGACTGGCTAATTTTTGCATTTTTTTTGTAGAAATGGGGTTTTGCCATGTTGTCCAGGCTGGTTTCAAACCCATGAGCTCAAGTGATCCACCCACCTCAGCCACCCAAAGTACTGGGATTACAGGTGTGAGCAACAATGCCTGGCCCAGCGCTCCTTTTAAAGGTGCTCCAAAAATGGTATAACTTTTAACGATGATAAAATATAGTGCTGACATCACTTTACCCCTTGCTTAAAATGTGCACTCTGAATAGTCTACAATCACAATGACCCCCCCAAAAGAATCACCAAATACTCAACAGTTTAAAATACACACCAGCATCCACAGTTGAGACAAAGATTCCCCATTTTTTGCTAAAGACATCCTCGCTTGCAAAATGTCATCATTTCTAGAATTTCTGTCTCTGAACATTGTCCTAAGTGAGTTCTTTGAAATTTCTTCCAACTGTTTCTGAAGATAATTTGACATCACTGGGGAGCCTGGTTCATTTGGGAAAATGCCATACTCATTTGATCCTCAACATGTTCTATTATGCCTGCTTTATACAGGGGTGAAAGAACATTGGTGTCCTGCCCGGGGTACCACTTAGCAAATACTTTGTAAAAGTGTGCTGATTCTAAATATCAAAATAAGCCTGTGTATTTCAGTATACACCTTATGATCTGCTAGCATGGTGAAAGCTCCTATTATCTTTAGAGCCATATACACAGGCTACCTTATCCAAAAGGGGATTCTTTCACATACTGAGAGGAGGAAGAACTTAACTTACTTGCACTTTTGCATAGGCTAAGAGGCAACTCAAGGATTAGGGAACTTCCAGGGCAGACCGACAGCATAGCGTACCTTGAGGCAAGATGCTGCCTATGAGGTCAGCCTGAGTTCACATAAAACTGTCCACTCAGTTGCTATTGAGTCACATGTAGATCAAGAGAGTGTGACTGCCGTAGTCTGCAACCACCAATGAGATACATATCTGTAAGTATAGTATCAGCCTTGGGATGAATGGGCTCAGTTTACAAATACTGTCTTAGTCTGTTTTTGTGCTGCTATAAAGAACACCATAGACTGGGTAATTTATAAAAAAAATAGAAATTTATTTTTCACAATCCTAGAGGCAGAGAAGTCTAAAATCAAGGCATTGGCAGGTTCCATTGTCTGGTGAGGGCTGCATCCTCTGGAGGGAAAGAATGCTATTTCCTTACATGGAGGTAGGTGGAAGGGCAAGCTAACTGAGTTCTGCATGGATTCTTTTTTGAGAGCCTTAATCCCATTCACAAGGGAGGAGCCCTCATGGTCTAATCACCTTACATTTTTTTTCAAGTATATTTTATTTTAGATCCAGGGGGTACATGTGCTTGTTTGTTATATGCATATATTTCATACTAGTAGGGATGAATGAACATTGTACTGGATAGGTAATTTTCAAATTCCCTTCACACACTCTTCCCCTCTTTGGAGTCATTAGTGTCTATGATTTCCAACTTTATGACCATGCATGCCCATTGTTTAGCTCCCACTTATTAGTGAGAACATGCAGCATTTGATTTTCTGTTTCTGAGTTAGTTCACTTAGTATAATGGCCTTCAGTTCCATCCAAGCTGCTGCAAAGGACACTATTTCATTCTTTTTAGTGGCTGTATAGTATTCCATTTTGTATGTATACCACATTTTCTTTATCTAGTCAACTGTTAATGGACAGTTAGGTTGGTTTTAATAGTGTCAGGTCTTGTGTTTGAATTTTAGTTTCAAGTCTTATGTTTAAGTCTTTAATTCATCTTGAGTTAACTTTTTGTTCATGGTGAGAGATACAACTCCAATTTTATTCTTCTACATATGGCAATTCAAATTTCCCAGCACCACTTACTGAATAGGGAGTCCTTTCCCTTTTAAAAGCCTCCAGATCTTATACTACTATATTGGCAGTGCTTGAATTTTGGAGGGGACTCATTCAAACCACAGCACATACTATGAGCAAGTCAAATCCTGTAGCTGAAGAGATCACAAGAGCAGATTCCAGGTGAGATGCAGGCAAACAGTCAAAAAGCAAAGAGAGGAAGGAGGAAGGAAGTCAAAGTTGTTAAGCAGGGTTCTCAGGGAAGGTTGGCAGCAAGGAGTCAGCAGGTTGGGGTCAGTCCCTGGTCTATTGTTTGTCTACTTATTGAGTTTTAGCTTTATTTTGGAGACAAGGTCTTGCTCTGTCACCCAGGCTGGAGTGTAGTGGTAAAGTCACAGTTTGCTGCAGCTTTGACCCCCTGGTGTCAAGCAATCCTCCTGCCTCAGCCTTCTGAGTACCTGAGACTACAGGTATGAACCCCCATGCTTAGATCATTCTTTTAAATTATTTTTGTAGAAATGGGATCTCTCTATGTTGCCCAGGCTGGTCTTGAACTCCTGTCCTCAGGTGATCCTCTCACCTTGGCCTCCCACAGCACTGGGATTATAGGCATGAGCCACTGTGCCTGGCCTTACTGAATTCTTTGTATAGCCTGACTACGAATCCTTCATCCCATATATACATTGTCATAGTCTGTGGCTTGCATTTTCATTTCTTAACAGTGTTTTGAAGAGAAAAAGTGTTTAATTTCGATGAAGTCCAATTTATTTATTTACTTATTTTGAGTGGGTTTTAGCCATTGGGTTAGAACTTGGGCCACGTGGTGGGGGCAGCCAATGTTAGATAAACCAAAATGTGAGATGACAGAATGAAGTTGCACTTTGGTCTCCTCTGAACTGAAAGCTAAAAGCTGCTTTTTGTTTACATTTTCTAGAAAAGTGTAGAAATGAAATCGTACACTATGTACTCCTTTTTAGTCTGGCTTCTGTAATTCACCATAAATGACTAAGAGATTCAGTCATGCGGTTGAAGTATCAATAGTTTGGTTTTTTTTCTATGTTCTGAATTCGTTGTAAGGACATAGATACATTAACTTAAAATGAATCAAATTGTGCCTATTAAATATGTGTAGCTTATTGTATCAATTAAACCTCAATAATGCTCTAAAATTAGTTCATTAATTGGATGGAAATAGCTGTTCTGAGGTGGCTTATAATTTTGTGACCCAAAACAACTTCTAAATAAGAACCAAACATTAATTTTCCTTAATTGCATTTATGTTGGGAAGAATCTTTTTAACTTTTTTTATTTAAAAAGGGTATTTTATTTTAAAAAGACATAGATAAAAGAGTATTTTTATTGCATTTTAGGTTTTGGGGTACATGTGCAAAACTTGCAAGATAGTTGCTTAGGTACACACATGGCAGTGTGGTTTGCTGCCTTCCTCCCCTTCACCAATATTTGGCATTTCTCCCCAGGCTATCCCTCCCCGGCTCCCCGCTGTGCTGTCCCTTTCCTACTCCCCCCAATAGAACCCAGTGTGTAGTGTTCCCTTCCCTGTGTCCATGTGTTCTCATTTTTCATCACTCGCCTATGAGTGAGAATATGCGGTACTTCATTTTCTGTTCTTGTGTCAGTTTGCTGAGAATGATGTTCTCCAGATTCATCCATGTCCCTACAAAGGACACGAACTCATCATTTTTGATTGCTACATAATATTCCATGGTGTATATGTGCC
>CM052658.1:96120000-96159769 GCA_028533165.1 Leontopithecus rosalia
CTCTAGCTCTTTCAAGTTTGACGATAGGGTGTCTATTTTGGATCTCTCCACTCTTCTCATATGGGCACTTATTGCTATATATTTTCCTCTAGAGACTGCTTTAAATGTGTCCCAGAGATTCTGGTATGTTGTGTGTTCATTCTCGTTGGTTTTGAAGAACTTCTTTATTTCTCTCTTCATTTCATTGTTTATGCAATCAACATTCAAGCACCAGTTGTTCAGTTTCCATGAAGCTGTGTGGTTCTGAGTTAGCTTCTGAATTCTGAGTTCTAACTTGATTACACTATGGTCTGAGAGACTGTTTGTTATGATTTCAGTTGTTTTGCATTTGCTGAGGAGTGCTCTACTTCCAATTATGTGGTCAATTTTAGAGTAGGTGTGATGTGGTGCTGAGAAGAATGCATAGTCTGTGGATTTGGGTTGGAGAGTTCTGTAAATGTCTATCAGGTTTGCTTGTTCCAGGTCTGAGTTCAAGTCCTGGATATCCTTGGTAATTTTCTGTCTGGTTGATCCATCTAATATTGACAGTGGAATGTTAAAGTCTCCCACTATTATTGTGTGGGAGTTTAAGTCTCTTTGTAAGTCGTTAAGAACTTGCCTTATATATCCTGGTGCTCCTGTTTTGGGTCCATATATATTTAGGATCGTTAGCTCTTCTTGTTGTATTGATCCTTTTACCATTATGTAATGACCTTTGTCTCTTTTTGATCTTTGTTGCTTTAAAGTCTATTTTATCAGAGATGAGAATTGCAACTCATGCTTTTTTTGCTCTCCATTTGCTTGGTAAATCTTCCTCCATTCCTTTCTTTTGAGCCTTTGGGTGTCCTTCCATGTGAGATGGGTTTCCTAGATACAGCACACTGATGGGTTTTGGTTTTTTTTCCAATTTGCCTGTCTGTGTCTTTTGATTGGTGCATATAGCCCATTTACATTTAGGGTTAATATTGTTATGTGTGAATTTGATACTGCCATTTTAATGCAAGCTGGCTGTTTTGCCCATTACTTGATGCAGATTCATCATTTTGTTGATGCTCTTTAACATTTGGTATGTTTTTTGAATGGCTGGTACTGGTTGCTCCTTTCTATGTGTAGCACTTCTTTCAGGAGCTCTTATAAAGCAGGCCTGGTGGTGACAGACTCTCTGTGTACTTGCTTGTTTGCAAAGGATTTTATTTTTCCTTCACTTATGAAGCTCAGTTTTGCTGGATATGAAATTCTGGGTTGAAAGTTCTTTTCTTTAAGGATGTTGAATATTGGCCCCCACTCTCTTCTGGCTTGTAGAGTTTCTGCCGAGACATCTGCTGTGAACCTGATGGGCTTCCCTTTGTGGGTTACCTGACCTTTCTCTCTGGCTGCCCTTAGGATTTTCTCCTTCATTTCAACCCTGGTGACTCTGACGATTATGTGCCTTGGGGTTGCTCTTCTTGCGGAATATCTCTGTGGTGTTCTCTGTATTTCCTGGACTTGAATATTGACCTGCCTTGCTAGGTTGGGGAAATTTTCCTGGATAATATCCTGAAGAGTATTTTCCAGCTTGGATTCATTCTCTTCATCACATTCTGGTACACCTATCAAATGTAGGTTAGGTCTCTTCACATAGTCCCACATTTCTTGGAGACTTTATTCATTCCTTTTTGCGCTTTTTTCTCTAATCTTGGTTTCTTATTTTATTTCATTGAGTTGATCTTCGACTTCTGATATTCTTTCTTCTGCTTGGTCAATTTGGCTGTTGAAACTTGTGCATGCTTCGCAAAATTCTCATGTTATATTTTTCAGCTCCTTCAATTCATTCATATTCCTCTCTAAGTTGTCCATTCTTATCATTTCCTTGAATCTTTTTTCAAATGTTTTTACAAGGTTCTTAGTTTCTTTGCATTGATTTAGAACATGTTCTTTTAGCTCACAGAAGTTTTTCATTACCCACCTTCTGAAGTCTGATTCCATCATTTTGTCCTACTCATTCTTTGTCCAGCTTTGTTCTCTTGCCGGTGAGAGGTTTTGGTCCTTTGTAGGAGGTGAGGTGTTTTGGTTTCGAGTGTTTTCTATCATTTTGTGCTGGTTTCTTCCCATCTTTGTGGATTTATCCACCTGTCGTCTGAGTAGTTGCTGACTTTTCGATTGGGTCTCTGAGTGGATGCCCAGACTATTGATGATGACATATTTCTGTTTCTTAGTTTTCCTTCTAACAGTCTAGCCCCTGTGCTCTATGACTGCTGAGGTCCACTCCAGGCCCTGCTTGTCTGGGATACACCTGCAGCAGCTGCGGAACAGTGAGAGATGCTACCAGTTTCTTCTTCTGCTATCTTTGTCCCAGAATGATGCCTGCCAAATGTCAGAGTGATCAGTCCTTTTTGAGGTGACTCTTTGGATATACAGGGGTCAGGGAGCTGCTTGAGGAGATGGTCTGTACTTTATAGGAGCTCAAGTGCTGAACTGTAAGATCTATTGTTAATTCAGGGCTGTTAGGCCGGTACGTTTAAGTCTGCTTCAGCAGAAATTATAAAACCCCTTTTTTTCCTCATATGCTCTGTCTCGGGGAGCTAGGGCTTTCTTTATGAGTATCTGTTGCACTGTTCTTCCCAGGTAGGAGGTGGTCTAGTCACAATTTGCCTGCCGAGGCTCTGCCCTGCTGCCCTGGGGTCTGCCCTGTTGCTGTGGGCCCTGCCCTACTGTTGTGGGTTCCACCCTCCATGGTCTCCACCCTGCTGCTGAGTGTAACTCCCTGTAGCCCTGTTTATATGGGTGTGGTTAAAACTGCTCTGGTGATGGTGGCCCGCCTTTGTATTGGCGGAGTCTTTCTGTTATGGCGGGTTGCCCCAGCAACAGCAGGCTGCATCAGCAATGGGAGTGTACCTCAGTAGGAGCGGAATGCCTCAGTAATGGCGGATGCCCCTCCCCCACCGAACTGCACAGTCCTGGGTTCAGCTGTGCCCGCAGTGAAACTCTCAACCCCAAGCGTTTCAAATTTCCATTTTGTTTGTCCCTGGGGGGTGGGACCCGCCATGTCTGATCACCTGGCTCTGTGCCTCAGAGCCCTTTTATTTATTTTTTTAAGTTGAATGGTTGACTCTCTCCCAGGTGTTTCAGTCGCCTGCTAATAGGGCTCCAGGATCTGTGTGATTTCCCATGCAGTGACCCACTGCACGGGCTCAAACATCGCTTCCTGGGAATCTCCTGGTCTGGCTCACTGTCAAAGTCCTGTTTAATCAGATGGATATGCTAATCTGCCCTCCCAAATCTCAGATTGCTGGTTTAACAGGGCACCCAGACCAGTGCATTTTGTGCAGAGTGCTGCTGCGCTGCGGTGCCAGCAAACAGCTGCGCCAGCCGAAACAGCTGCGCTGGTGTCCCGAGTCTCTCCTACACCTGGGAATTTTCCCATTCTGTGGGCAACAAAGATCCGTCTGGAAATGTGTCTTGGACTCACCCTCTGCACCTTCACTGAGAGCTGCAATCCTGAGTTGCTCTATTGCACCAACTTCTTTTTCCCTCCCTCGGGGAATGCATTTTAACATGCACATTCGATGCCTGAAACCGTTCATAGTCCCAAACTCTATATACTGTATATACTATGTTTTATTCCTACACATACATATATATGATAAAGTTTAATTTATAAACTAGACACAGCAAAAGATTAACAATTATAACTAATAATAAAGTAGAACAATTATAACAATATACTGTATTAAATGTTTTGTAGTCCAGGCGTGGTGGCTCATGCCTTCAATCCCAGCACTTTGGGTGGCTGAGACAGGTGGATCACTGAGGCCAGGAGTTTGAAACCAGCCTGGCCCACATAATGAAATCTCATCTCTACTAGAAATACAAAAATTAGCCTGACATGGTTAAACATGCCTGTAATCCCAGCTACATGGGAGGCTGAGAAACATGAATATTTAACCCAGGAGTCAGAGGTTGCAATAAGCTAAGATCGCATCACTGCAGTCCAGCCTGGGTGACACAGCAAGACTCTGTCTCACTTAAAAAAAAAAAATGGTAAATGGGGTGTGTGTGTTTCTGTGTCTGAATTTCAAAATATCTTATTTTATATAATGCTTTCTGACACAGTTGACCTTGGTAACTGAAACTTCCAGTAACTGAAATTGCAGAAAGCAAATCTATAGATAAGGAGGTACTACTATGCTGATATGAGTTTATTGTGCAATTAATTGTCTTGATGGGATCTCAGGTCCCAACTACATTCCCACAGATGAGAGTAGAGTTTTCTTAAAGTGAAACAATATTTTCATTCTTAGTCGTCCTGCGAAGAGGTCCTTCTGGGGCAAGGACTTAAGGCAATACATTTGATATTGTCTACTCCTGGCCTCAGTGACACAGTTCTAGAAAGAAACAAGAAGCCACTCTGGTGAAAGGCCCCGAGACTGTGCCAGAATTGTAAATTCTGCATGTTTTTCTTCTATTTCTTTATTACCAATCTTCAGTAAAATCTCTGCAATGAGCTAGGACAAAATTCAGCAAACATTTTCTGTAAAGGGCTGCATAGTAAATATTCTAGGCTTTGTGCCCATGCTGTCTCTGTCACAACCACTTAACTCTGTTGCAGAAAAGCATCCATAAATATGTAAATGAATGAGTGTGGTTGTGCTCCAATAAAACTTTATATACACTGAAATTTTAATTTAACATAATTTTACATGCAATAAAATATTATTTGTCTTTGGACTTTTTTCAACCATTTAAAAACGTAAAATTCATTCTTAGCTCATAGACAACACAAAAACAGGCAGAGGACCAGATATGAACCATAGATTAGAGTTTCCCAATCCTTGCTCTAGGAAATTAAAGAGAAGGGCATGTTCTTCCGGAAGGCAGGAAAAGAGAAAAAAGTGTGCCCTTCCCTGAAGATTGAGGATGGAAGCCCACTGCGATCATCACCATCAGAAGACAGTCACATTCCACAGAATGCTGAACTTTCTTAACCAAGTCCACAGTGACTGGATTTTAGGATGTCAATGTAAGGGCAACAATGCCCTCTAAACTGCTAAAGACTGGCTATTACTGAGTAAAGCATCAATGCTCTGACCACACTTGATTCCTTCTTTTCTTCCTTCTTTCCTTCCTTCCTTCCCTTGTTTTTTTACTGATTTTTAGTAAATTAGCTTATTTAAAATACAAGAATGAAAATCTGCATAACTGTGTGAAATGACAAATATGGTAGTTTACCCCACTATAGTAATCTGTATACCTTAAATATACACAGTAAAATTTACTAAAATTAAAATACAAAAGTGAAAATATTTTATAATGCTTCCTAAGGGATATTTTCCACAGATTTTTCTGGTTCATTTTGCCAAGTGATGAATTAGTGCATACGTGTCAGGAGTAATGATCTGCCAAACAGAGGATAAAACATATCTAATCCTTCTCTCCTTACCAGCCATAAGACAACAAAGAAAATAACTTAACTTCATGGTCCATGCAACAAACTAACCCAAGGGCCTGGCTGCTTTGACACAGTGCTTAGAAAGCACACCTCAATTGTGGTTTTCCTTGTGTAAATATCAATCTGATCAGAATATAGTATATTATCGGATTTCTAATTTGCTGTGAAAAGACCAGGCTATGTTAAGCAGCCTTTAGCAAGCTGTCACAGATGAGACCAATAAGTACATACTGCCTTAACACACAGCAAGGTTGCCAAGGATACGATGTCGAGGGATGGGGGTCAGGAGTCAAACTGACCAATATTGAGTAAATTACATTGGTCTGAATGATTCCCCCTGAGCTAGTAATGATAGAGAAAGCAGAGAGTTTGGTCTGCAGACAGATAAATACAACATGTGGAGATCAACAGAGAGCTGCATTTGGGAATTGTTATATCTGCATGAATTTGGTTTGTGTGTGTGTAAAATTTATAAAAAATATGCACACAGAGGCTAAGGTGACAGTGAGTTTGATACACATGAACTACATACAACTACAAGGCTGCATATCTATCTATTTGCTAAGCTTTTAGTTTAACGTAAATCAAGGCTATACATCAATCTATACAAAAATATTGTAATACAAATTCTATACAATATTTTTATTTTGATATTTATAACCATGAGTTTTGACCTCAGAGCACATGGTGATTTTTCAGGACACAACAAAACTAGAGAAATAAGATCTAAAGTGTTATTTTTATGTAAGAGTCTTAACAAACTGTTTAACACACATGACATGAAAGTTTATTAACACATTTCATAAGCAATCTAAAACTTTAAATAAACATGAAAGAGTTCAGTTCTGCAGTAGGTACTGGTCAGTACATGAAGTCTTCTTAATAAGCATTCTCCTAATCACTAAAATTCATACTTTTTTCTTACATAATCAATGCTTTAATCCATGTCACAGCCTTTCAGTTAATAAGCTGGCAAAGAAGTTGATACATTTCTAAGCCTTTCTCTGCCTTCTCCTCTTTGCCTCTGTCACCATTTCGTTTTTTCCAGTTTGTCATCGCTCAAGGATTAAGCATCATGCATTAGTGTAGCTGCATTAAGAAAAGATCTGCAATGGCAAGAGACTTGAGGCATGACAGCATGGATCCAGAGAGGAAGAGGAACATGAACAGATGTCTCAAAAGTTTTGAAGACTGGCCCAGGTTGACCTAGATCTTGTTGGAGCCGCTTTAGAATTGTCCTCCTCTCCAGAACAGTTCCCCTTTCCAGGACTGACCTTCTCTCCACAACTGCCCCCCTCTCCAGAACCATTCACCTCTGCAGAACTGTCCCGCTCTCCAGAACTGTCCCTCTCTGCAGAACTGTCCCCCATCTCCAGAACCGTTCTCCCTCTCCAGAACAGTCCTTGTCTCCAAAACTGTTTCCCTCTCCAGAACTATTTCCCTCTGCAGAACTGTCCTCATCTCCAGAACTGTCCTCGTCTCCAGAACTAGCCCCCTCTCCAGAACTGTTCCCCTTTCCAGAACTGTTTCAGAACTGTTCCTCTCACCAGAGTGGAACAAACACAATGACATAGTTAACACTATTTAAGATTCTATCATCTTTAATCAAAGTTTTATAAACAAGTCAGAGAGAAAAGACTGGAGAGGATGTATGAAAGGTAATTTTTGTTGGGTATCTTCCCATGTAAGATAGTTTTAAAACATTCTGAAAATATGATAACCTTGCAAATTTACAACCTCAATGAAAATAAACTTTTTTTCTGGATCATTCTTATTTACTAGCATATCTTTTCCAGAAATGACTTGATCACATTTTCCATACAATGATGAGTTTTATACCCTTGGCTTGAATAATGTTCTTTCATGTCTGTAACACATGCAGGTTGAAATGATTTGTGCATAAAACAGTATCACAGAATGTTCTGAAAGTATTTGGATAAGTATGTGAGTTGCTCATACGATATAATTCTATCTTTAAAAATGCCCTTGTTACCATTTTCTAAGTTAAAAACAAAAGTCAAAACTGGTTTACTAAAAACAAAGGAACATGTGTTTTGTGTTTTAATGGATGTGGTTTGATCCTTACTGTTTCTAAAGATGTAGATAAAAGACAGAAGTTCTAGTTGAATGGTCAAGAAAGGAATTATTCTAAGTCTGAGGTACTGCATTTATAAAAATGCTGATTTTGTCTGTGTTCAATTGGGATACTGACCAGAGGGAGGCTGGAGGCAAGAAAATTAGGTTTCCTTTACTAATTTAGTTCTTTGTAGCATGTATGGCTATCTTTTCTAAGTGCCTGCTGTCCAGTCCTGTCACCTTTGATGCTAGATTGTCTGCCAAGGTGAGAGCTGCCACCCTGAAGCTCCTCACTGAAGGGTCCCTGGCATTATGGCCTGGAAGGGGCTGCCCAGATATTTTTAATTTGCTTGTTTTATTTCACACATGTCTTGCCATCTACACTAATTACATTGAGATTTCAGTATTGGTTTCAACAGAGAAGTGATTTATGAGGAAGATGCTAGGGAAAGTCTAGAGCAAATAATAGGAAAATTAATAAATCACAGCTCTTTTCACATAAAGAAAGAAATTTTTTTGTAAGGTGAACTATTTAAAACACAATTAGCTCATTCATGTCTTGGCAGCAGGAAATACTGTTTTCAGACCTGCAGTGAGCTCGCTCTTCACTTCAGATTTAAACTGACAAGTAAGAGGATGTGTAGTCTTGAACTTGCTCCTCTGCTAATGAGGTCTCACTCACCTTGCTTCTGAAGATGCTTCCTCCCATCTGTGTGTTCCCGTATGCAAGGAAGAGGATATTTTCAAGCCATTTCCATGCTCTGCTCCAGACATTATGTATTGAAAATAGCAGTACATGGGAGAAAGAGCAGGGACTCCAATGTGTCTCTGTAGGACCCTCTTAGAAATCAATGCATCCAATATTACCAAAGATAGCTTTGGGGGAAGATATTTTATTTGAAATATCCTAAGCTCTGAAAATGCTTCATTAAATGATCTTTGTGCTGTTTGTACCCCCAGGTCCTTGGGTTTTCTGCTCTGGTTTACCCTGGAGTTCCCTTCTCTGGGAAGTCTACACCTCAGGGGAGGGGCAAGGTCAGCCTGGTCTCTGGCTCTGCAGTACCTACTGCAGAACTGATGTGGCGTGGCTGTATCCCCATCCAAAATCTCATCTTGAATTCCCACATGTGGGTGGGACTTGGTGGAGGTGATTGAATCATGGGGGTGGGTTCTTCCCATGCTGTTCTCCCGATAGTGAATGAGTCTCACGAGATCTGATGGTTTTAAAAACGGGGTGTTTGGCCAGGTGCGGTGGCTCAAGCCTGTAATCCCAGCACTTTTGGGAGTCTGAGGTGGGTGGATCACGAGGTCAAGAGATTGACACCATCCTGGTCAACATGGTGAAACCCCGTCTCTAATAAAAATGCAAAAAAAATTAGCTGGGCACGATGGCGTGTGCCTGTAATCCCAGCTACTCAGGAGGCTGAGGCAGGAGAATTGCCTGAACCCAGGAGGCGGAGGTTGCAGTGAGCCGAGGTCACGTCATTGCACTCCAGCCTGGGTAACAAGAGAGAAACTCCGTCTCAAAAAATAAATAAACAAACAAACAAATAAATAAATAAAACGGGGGTTTCTCTGCACAAGCTCTCTCTTTGCCTGCCACCATCCATGTAAGACATGACATGCTCGTCCTTGCCTTCTGCCATGATTGTGAGGCCTCCACAGTCCAGTGGAACTTGAATACAATTAAGCCTCTTTCTTCTGTAAATTGCTGGGTCTCCAGTATGTCTTTATCAGCAGCGTGAAAATGCACTAACACACTAACAAATCACAAACCAATACTTCCAGCCAGATCTCCTCCTGAGAAGAAGAGAAACACAAATGGCCCCACATGTTCTGGGAGATGCAGTGACAGTCCACTGTCCTGGCATTTTCTGTCACCCTGAGATACTCCCTGGTCTGTTTCTGAACTCTCCTTCTTTCTCCTCATGTCTGAAGTTGAGCATTCTCTTAGGGTCTACCATTACTCCTCTCTATCCCACGCCTCCTTTTCGATAATCAACCATTGTCTGGGCTTCCCTGATGTCTCCCCAAGAAAAAAGATAAAGACAGCAAGATTAGGTGTATAGACTTGGTATTTTAAGGCATTTTTGATGGTATCAATATATTTCTTCCTGACTGCTGCACAACTCCATCTACATGTTCTTCCAGAAGGTGAAGTTCAACATGTCCAAGAATGAATTCCAATGTATACTAAGCAAAGCATCATAATACACCACAGTTTATAACTTAGTTATCATATTTAAAATGATGAAAATTATCAATAAAATCTCCAATGACAAAACAGCTAACTATATTTTTAAAGCAAACATTGTAATGCACTAAACAGGCACACACACACTGACACACACATACATAAGTATGAACTAAATTTCTTCAAAGAACAATTGGTACAACAAAGATTTATTTGGTCCTTTCTGGGTGTCAGACATTGTGTTCTGCAGATTCAACACAGGAGAGCATATCTGCAGCTCACACATAATATTTAGTATTGAATGAAGTTATTAAAAATGCTGAAAACCAGCCGCTATGTCTTGGGAACTGTGATTATAGTCACTTATGCCATTTTAAATTTCTTGTTTTAGCTTTATTACTTACTGCAAATCATTTAAAATGCATATTTAGTGTATAATCAGAAGTTATTTTAAACAAACAAATATTAAATTCATGCCTCTCTTTCTCACAGCTTCCTCACCATTTCCCTTTCCCTCTGTGTTGCTGCCTCAGGACGGAGCAACAAGAAGACTGGGCAGCCTCTGCCCTCTTTCCTCACTGGATCCATTGCTAACTCGTCAGTGGGCTCTGGCCTCTTTCTCTGAAATGTCTACCTGTTTGGATCACTCAGCAGACACTTCTCCAGGGTATTTAGCTGGAGTGAACTTCCTCTAACCACCTCTGTCAAAAGCACACCCAGCCTCTTCTCCCATCTACACCTCCACTTTCTCCTCCACATTCTAGTCATCACTCACGTGAACTCCAGGCCCGCTGTGTCCATGCCTCCATCCGAGTCATCATTCCTCAAATGGCCCGAGCCTGTGCACTTGTTTCTTTCACATGTAAGCTCTTAAATCTTGGGGTCCTGTCATCACCTCATTTCATTCAAGCCTGAACACACATCTAAAACGAATTATCAGGCCAGGTAGATCACTTGAGGTCAGGAGTTCAAGACCAGCCTGACCAACATGGTGAAACACTGTCTCTACTATAAACACAAAAAAATTAGCCAGGTGTGGTGGTGTGCACCTGTAATCCCAGCTACTTGGGAGGCTTAGGCAGGAGAGTCACTTGAAACACGGGAGGCAGAGGTTACAGTGAGCAGAGATCATGCCACTGCACTCCAGCCTGGTGACAGAGTGAGACTCCGTCTTAAAAAATAATAATAAAATAAAAATAAAATGAGTTGCCAGTAACTCGCATTTCTGTCCTTCATTCAGATTCACTCTGGGCTCTTTCCCTACTCTTCTCTGCAACCTGAGGGGTTGACACCATGGGCTCCCTCCCTGGGCTAGCTGGTCATCCCTAGGATTTATTCGTGGGACCCTGTGAATTAGGAAGGCAAAACGAGGGCCTTTGCTCCCCAAAACTCTCTGAGAGAAGTCAGGTAGCGGGACCCCCTCTATAGCACACCCCAACCTGGAGGCCCACCCTGTCCACATCACCTCTGGAGCAGGTCCCAGTAGGGTCTTCCCATGCTCCAGCTCTGCAGTCTGAGGAGAAGAGCCTACACCCACTCCTAGCAGGGTGTTGTGGCCCCTGTGACCCGCCCACTCTCACATGAGCAGTCCCTGATGAAAACCCTCCATTGTGCTATGAGAATGAGTCACGCATTTCTAGCAGTTCTAGCATATTCCAGGATGTGACCTGTTCCGCTGGGCAGAGGAGAGCTAGAGAAGAGATGGGCTCTCGGAAAACAGAGTGTGCACTAGTCTGATTGAGATGGCAAATTTAGAAGATGTCATCATCATTTTACTTCAAAGACACTGGATTCTCAGGGTGTCATATATATCAGTATTTAAATACAAAGGCAACAATTCCAGTCTTCCATCAATCAATAGTAATTATTTTAGAATAGTCAGATACCTTGATTTATCTGCATCTCTGACCCCATCCACTAACACGAATAAGCAGGAGTTGTATGTGTGCTTAGATACGTGAGGGCGCAGGCCGTCTCAGCCAGGCAGTGCCCCACAATGGCGCTTGCCTCATAAGCTGCATGCGGCCTCTGTTCTTCGAGTTAGAGTGTCTGATCTTCTCATTATTACTCATGTGCATGTGGGTAGACACTTACGAAAAATGTAAGGATGGCAGTTTCCTTAATTGTGTAGAGTTTATACTAAAAAGGCATCGAACACTGCCTTCTCTTTTACCCTTTAACATGTAGAAAATTTATTACCATTTAAAATGATTTTTGAAAAGTCTACTCTTTCACAACGTCTAAGTTAACTCTCAGTGGAACTTCTGGAGGGGAGCTACACTGGGAAGCTGTGTATGTTGCAATGTTAGAACGGGGTCAGGCACCTGATGGAGGGGAAGCAGTTTGCTCAATACAAGTTGAGTCATTGAGCAGTCAACCTTTCTTCTGTGCTGATAAAAAACTGGTGTCCAATAAAAAGTAAACCCAGACTTGGCAAAGAGAGCCGATATTCAGAAGGGTTACTGCGAGGGAGAGAAAGTGACTGTGGCAGTTGAGGGAGGAGGCTGTTGCCGTGGGTGGAAGCCGCCAGCCCCAAGCTTTGCACACATCCCAAGGATTAGGAAAACAGTTTTTTTTTATAAGGAGACGTGACCTGAGCTAGTGAAACCAGGTGTGTAGGTCCTGGAATGCTTTACCTCAAGCTCGGTCTGTTCTCAGCAGGGGCTTCTTAATCTTCTCATGTCAACATAAGATAAAATGTTGTTGTTTTTCTTCCCCCAAATATGATAGCAGTTTTTTTCAGAATAGAGAATGTAGAAGTGTAATAAAGTCTCCTTAGCTCAAGGTATTAAAAAAAAAAAAACACCAGAATATATTCTTAATTCTTTAAAATCGTTTGGGATGTAATTCACTTAGGGAACGCATGTCTTTTGTGGAGCCTGATTGATTTTGAGATGTGCCCTTTTGGGTCAGAACCGGTTGCACTCTCGCTTCACTCTGCTTCACTGCACTGAGCTGTGTGGCTTGGAGGGATGGTGTGTTTTGTAACCTCTTCTGGAAAATGGGATAGCAACAGCAACTGTATCAGAGTAACCGGAAGACCAGATGATGTCGTATATGAGAAGTCCTGTCACTGTGTCTGCTCCATATTTAGAAGTATTCAATAAATGAAGACTATTCTTACTAGTAATATTAATATATTAACAAAATAATGTTTCCTTTTACATTTTCATTACAAGATAAGAGAAACCACAATATTTAAAAATAAAATGCTGGCTGGGTGTGGCAGCTCATGCCTGTAACTCCAGCACTTTTGGAGGACAAAGCAAGAGAATTGCTTGAGCTCAGGAGTTTGAGACCAGCCTAAGGAACATGGAAAAATGCTGTCTCCACAAAAAATACAAAGATTAGCTGGGCCTGGTGGCACGTGCCTGTAGTGTGAGCTTCTGGGGAGACTGAGGCAGGGGTATCCATCAATTCCAAGGGTGGAGGTTACAGTGAAGATCACTGAATTGAGATCACACCACTGCACACCAGCTGGGTGACAGAGACTTCATCTCAAAAATAAAAAATAAAGAATAAATAAAACAAATATTATATAATACGATTATCATTTATACAAATTAAGTCATTTGAAGGATATTGACTTTTCATTTCGTTTTAGCTTGTGGTCATGCTTTAAAATTTAATGACTATAATTGTTAAAATCAGATAAATGGATAAATGCTTCAGGACAGATATTTTTCTGTTCTATGTTCTACCAGGACAGTATTATCAAGAATATATTGAAATTAATGTAAACCAAACGGACCCACATAAAAAGCATAAAATGTAAAATTTTTCTTACATTTCACATTTCTAATTTCAGAGAAGAAATACCACATTTAGGTTGAAAATCAGTTAAGTGTACATATACTCTTATTATCATTAGAAAGGAAATCATAGAAACATTAGAAAACATTAGAAAACTCACAACTTGAAAGGTATCTTCTTCATTAAGCATGCACTGGCTCTTAAGTACAGTAGAGGGCTGAGAATGTCACTGTACTCTTATTACAGGAGGTAATGAGGACTTAAATTGGGGGAAATTTAAAGACTAGAGTATTTTATTGGTATAACTTTCCAAAATGATTACTTAGGAAGCCATTAAATGGATAATTCATCACAAGAGTAGAATATGAAAACTGTGTAATTAAAAGTAACCCTTGTCCTTAAAAATTATTTCTACCATTTTCACGGACTCCAGTTCTGGTGCATGTTTCCCATCCTCTCCACCCCTCACTCCCAAGACTTGCTCCCCGCCTCCCACGTACTGTTCCATAGCTTTGCATCTTTGTACACGCTGCTCTCTCTTAAGGAGACACATGTCTGCCTAATGCACCCTAGCGCATCCTAGTTCACCCCTGGCTCAGCTACTGTCCCCTTTGAGAAGCCCTCTCTAGGACTGCAGCTGGATGTCAACACCATCAATTTCAGGGCCTTGGACCCACCATATCCAGCATGCCTGCTGCTGCATTTCCAGCACCGTGTCTGAATTTACCCATCATCGTGTGGCTCTTACGTTCTGTGCTAGGAGCTTGTCACAGTGAGAGGCCTCATCTTGGGATCTTTGTGCCTCTAGGATTTGGCATCATGCATGCCACACAGGAAGGGCTGGATAAATGTCTTCTGTATTAAGTTTCTTTCAACAGTTTCATGATAAATGTCAACATATAGGCTATAAGTAAAACATTGAAGCTAGAAGATGCAGTATCTTTATGTGAAGGAAAAGCAGTCTCTCTTAGAAATATCTTCAGAGGAGGCCACCTGTAGGCATAGAACAGACATTCCTGAGCACCACATGAAACTGAAGGAAGTCGAGCTTTAGGAAGTGGAGTTTTTGCAGGGTCAGAGCCTTATACAGCACAGCTTGGGGCAGAGGATAGAAAATGTTACTTATTAGTGGAAGCCATTTGCTGTTCCCAAGATGATAGGGGTTCCAGTCAGATCTTTTACATACGATTTGGTTGTAATATATTGGTGAGGTTTGGGGAGTGATTTTTTTGTGACAGGGTTAGGGAAAAATTGAAGAGGACAAATGAAATGTAGCAAAAATGTTCTCCATGAGGTAAGAGAGAGATGCAGTGAAGAAGAGGGAGGAAGCTGGCCTTGACAGGGTGAGAGATACAGTCCAGGAGTGTGTGTTGGGGCGTCTGTGAGACAATGAGCATTAAGTCCTGTATTTTGCAAGTGGATTAAGTGTTGGATGGCTGAGTAGAATGAGCACCCTCATTCATGGGCACTGTGAGGGCAACACGTTGTTTGTGTTTGCTTTTAATTTTAATTTCTGGATACATGTGCAGAGTGAGCAGCTTTGTTATGTAGGTATGCATGTTCCATGGTGGTTTGCTGCACCCCCAACCCGTCATCTGGGTTTTAAGCCCCACATGCATTATTAATGCATTAGGTATTTGTTCTAATGTTCTCCCTCCCCTTGCCTCCTGCCCCAAAACAGGCCCCGGTTTGTGCAATGCATGTTTGAAAAAATGGCACAGGTAAATGGCTTTAAATACAATGAAAGATTTTCCCTCATGAATTGATGTGTGAGGGGGAAGATTGGAGCTTCACAGTTGTTCTTAGAAAATGGAAAAGATTAAAAATGTAAAAATAATGAATGAGGCAATCAAGAGACAATATCACACAAGATGTCTTCTAATTTTTGGCTCTCTGAGTTTCAGGGCTGTGAGCTCTAAGTTGAAGCTGCAGAATCTCAGGTCATGGAGCAAAGGTTATAAATTCACAGGCTGAGAAATCTGCCCTCCAAAAACATGTCCTTGTTCACTGAGTCTGAGTCTTGTAGTACAAAACCTGACCTTGGACATAAGATTCTCTCCTGTACCTGTGGTGGAGGTGACCTGGGCCCTCCCCCAGTTAAACAATTCTTAAACAGAGGTGCAGGGTGACAGAAGAGGCCCCAGCACAGCAGCACAGGGGTTGGGATTCCATATCAGCATGAGTGGGGACCTGGGAGAACTCTTGTCATTTGCAGACGCAGTCTGAATCCTATTTTTAGTTTTCTAATCTTTTAATACTCTTTCCTAGGGATCTGCATCCAATATCCTTGAAATATCAAAATTTCCTTCCTCTGAAATGAATGGATATAAAGGATGTTGTTAGTATTATAATAACTGAAATCAAAAAGTCACAAAACATGACTGTTGCTTCAATTTTTCTACTTGTAGAAGGCTTAATGTTTCTGTTCATGTTGTTCCAATATTCCTTAATGATTTACTTTATAATGATTTCTTTTTGAAGGGTAGAACCTTCTTCAAACAAGGACCACTGAGTATAATTTCCTAAGAGGTAATTTGTGAGTCTCCATGCATGTGTCTACGGCTGAGGTTGAAATTTAGAAGTTGGCAGCATCTAACAAAGGAAGTATTGAAAATTACAATAAAATGCTGGAATTATCTCTTTATGTGGTTATGGAAACTGATGTTAATTTCTGTGTGGTGAAATCGAAGGGGTTACTAGAGTGGAATGGTGGAGAGATGCCTCTCAGCAACAGAACCAATACTTGCTTTAAAAAATGTCAAAATGTGGATGTGCCTCCAATCATTTAAAAAATAGAAGGTGTTATGCAGCAATCAAAAATGATGAGTTCGTGTCCTTTGTAGGGACATGGATGAATCTGGAGAACATCATTCTCAGCAAATTGACACAAGAACAGAAAAGGAAACACCGTATATACTCACTCATAGGCGGGTGACGAACAATGAGAACACATGGACACAGGGAAGGGAGTACCACACACTGAGGTCTATTGGGGGAAATAGAGGAGGGAGAGCGGGGGGGGAGCGGGGGAGGGATGGCATGGGGAGAAATGCCAAATATGGGTGAAGGGGCAGAAGGCAGCAAAACACACTGCCACGTGTGTACCTATGCAACTATCTTGCATGTTCTGCACATGTACCCCAAAACCTAAAATGCAATAAAAATTAAAAAAAATAGAAGGTGATAAATTGAAAATGTCAGGTAATTGGCAGACAGATAGAAAGTTAAACTGTGTCTTCAGTGAAGAAATTTAACCAGCAGCTGCCAGCAGGGACCCCAAGGTCATGTGAATGCCAGAATCAAGCAAAGCCCAATCATTCAGAGGGGGTTCTCGGCTGATATTTCCCCTCCCTGGTCATTTTCAGATCTCTTAGGAACTGCCCTGAACTACTGCCAACATGTGTTCATTTCTAAAAATTACATAGATTGTGATTTATTTCCCATCACACTACAAAAATCCACTGCGAATTAAATCAGCCCTTTGTTTAAATTGCTCGCCGGCAATAAGCATCATATCATCATAAATGACATTAAAGTTATAATCTTCAGCCCTCGGCCTCAGCTGCTGATAAGGCCCCACCATGAGACGATCAATACTTACTATTCATTTTTGAAATTATCTCCACATTGTTCCCTGAACAAGTGCGAGCAACACAGAGGCACAGTGCCTTTAATAAAATAATTATATAAAGGTTTACAGGCTCATCCTCCCAGCCAATAAAAGCTGTCAACTGGCCGGGACAGTTACAATCCCATAATCCATCAAAACGCTGTTCTCTGACCTATGGGCTTCTGGGCTTTCAGGAGGCCACAATAAACATGTGCGTGCAGGAGAGGAGAGCTGCAGAGACCTGCTGAACAAAGGCTGCAGATGGATGCCACCAATTAACAAAAAAATCCTCCAAGTAGCCAGTGTACTTTTTTCTGTTAATGAAGGAAAACAATGAAGGATTGTCTATTTGCTAATTATCATTCGCTCAGGAGGAGAGCAGCTAGCCACTTTGCTGTTTTATTTTTTGCTCTTTAATTAATCAGGTTTGACTTTGAACTGGATGATCTATGGCAATGAAGTCAGCCCATAGAAATCATAGCACAGACAGGTATGTTAGGAGAGGAACAAGTGGGTATCTAAGACCAGGGAAGGGAGACAATCAATGGGCAGGGCAAACAGTACCAGAGCTCACAAACAGGCACACTCACACATGCAATGCACATGGTCCCACACCCAGATATTCATGCACACACACACACATGCACACATGCACCCACAACATACACACAAATGCACCTGCAAACACACACACATATATATATGCACACATATATGCACACACATAAACCCACACATGCAGCATACACACATACACACATGCAATACATATATACACCCACACAAATGTACACATGTAAACACATACACAAGTACACATACATATGCATATTCACATAAACACATGCCTGCAAACACATATGCACACACATATGCAGCACACAAACACACATACACACATGCAACACAAACATACACCCACACACGTGTGCACATGTAAACACACATACACAAGTGCACACATATATGCACATTTATATAAATGCACACATGCAAAAACATGCACACACACAGCACACACACATATGCACACATGCAATACATATATACACCCACACATGTACACATGTAAACACACATATACACAATTATACAGACTTAGACACATTCACCACACAAGATGCACACAAATACATGCATGCAACACATGTGTGCACATGCAACACATATACTGCACACACACATGCAAACACACATACATACACACACATACATACACAGAGACATATATACCCCCACACACAACTATGCACACATAAACACATATGTGCACACAGATACACAGGTACATGCATATCACTCAAACACATTCCCACAGGAACATACACATAACATGCTTAAACATACCCCCACACACCCATACACAGATACACCACACAGAATGATAGAAATGAGGCTTCTACTCCAGTGTCACTGGATATTATACATTCACTACAGAAGTCTTGCACCAGCCTGAGTGTTTGTTTTGCCATTAATACACCACGGAGTAATTTACTGAATCCTTTTAATGTGCCATTGAATTAAACCTTGCTTAGGAAAATATTAATAGACAGAAAAACGTTAACTGAAAATCCTTTGAATTTTCTATTAATTTTTAACCGTTTTCAGTTGCGATTTGGAAAGCACATGTGTTGTTAGAGTACAGCTGGGGTGGTGGGAGAGAGATGCATTCTGTGAGGGTGTGGGGCCCAGGTGGCAGACCTCCTCTCCCTGCTGAGCAGTGAGGAGCTCAGTCACCCCAAGTGCTCTGGGCGGGGGAGGGGTGAGCAGAGGGTGGTGTGGGCGGCCATGGAGCCTTTGCACATGCACAGATTTAGGGTGTTCAGGCGCTAAAGAAACACAGCTTCAATTTCAGTATGAGCTTAGATCTCAGTGATTCTAACTCTTACCTTAGTCCACAGGCTGCTTTTCGGGTCTCTGCTGGAATTCCTCTGCTGCCTGAAGATTTGTCTTTTTCAGAGGTAGTTGGCCCTCAGTAGTGCCAAAAATGAACTTTTTAAAGAATTTTGGATGATTTGTTCATCTTCTAACATTGTTAACCTCAAAATACTCAAGAGCAATGATCCCCTGGTATGAAGGGAGAGGGCTCATATTATTTTTGCTGGAGTAAATGTTTCTACTTTCTGAGTGGCTGAATAAAGTTTTAGACAAGATGATTTGGAAAAACTTGGAAGACCGAGTTTAGCTACAGTAGGTTAGGACAAGCAAATTGCAAGGCTACACATGGTGGGCAGAAAATATCAAATTGTAGCAATGCGATGAGTGCAGAAATTCTTAAAAATAATACCAGATTTGGAGGGTTAATAAAATTTGTGTTAAGCCTTGATATCTTCTAATATATGGATTTTAAACTATTTTTCTAAAGCTACATTGCATGTCAATTACAAGAATACACTGAAGATAGAAAAATCAGTAAGGCATGAGCCCCACTTTCTAAGCACCCACAATTGAACGGGGACAGCTGAGATATGAGGGGCACCCCAGGTACATAGTGTGCAAGAGGCCTCCATAGTGATGGGCAGCCTAGCTCCCAGAGAAAGCAGCACGGGGAGCCTTCAGGGGGAAACCAGGGTCTGGGGGGGCCCCATCCCAGCATCCTGAAAAGCAGCTTCCCCATGGAGGGTCATTTCCCACCCGGCAGGCAATCCTGGGTCTGTGCACGCTGCCTCTGCCAGAGGACCTTGTGAGCACCTGAAGGCCAGTGGAGAGAATAGAACCTGTGGGAAAATGCAGAAGGCATCACAGTGGGTGCTCCTGCCATAACAGCATTTGGTGGCACGGGCAGCAGCAACTTTGCATTTCAAACCTAAATGAACATGTCAGTGCTGGCTCCTACAGCCTCCTCTAAGGCGTCATACCAGACCTTGACTGTAGGGGTTCAAAGGAACCCACAGGGATGTAGCTGACTCTGGCCCATGTCTTACCCACTCCTCCACTCTCCTCCCCTGGCTTTTTCAGTGCCAGCTTTGGGCTGCAGCCTCAGCACATGCCCAGAACTGACTGCCCTGCGTGAACACCGCTGCAAGAGGGTGGAAGGTCCTCTATGGCAGCAGCACCAGGCAAGAGCTGTGAAAAAGCCCTCCAGGAAGACGTGGGAACACCAGGGGCCCCTGACCAGGTTCCTTCACTGTGGCGAAGACCCCGAAGTCTATCCTGCCGTTCCTTACAAATGCCTACAAATGGACAAAACACACTTAAAACTCTAAGGGAAAATGTAAAACGAAATAAGCTTGTTACTTCACAGAAAAGGAAATTATGTAATTGAATTGAGAATTGGGAATTTATAATGATGGCAAAAATCAATTTAAAATCTCCCCAAAAAGGCTCTATTTGGAAGGATCATGCTATCTTGAGATGTGTGTTTCATATGAGGAATTCCAGTAACCAGGACACTGCCCACATTCCTAGAGGAAGGTCTGAAGCTTATATAAGCATAAATCCCTGAAGTGAGTCACTGGGAACCTGCCTGTGGGCACAAGGTGACCTTCACACTGTTCTCCCCTCTCACGTCTGCCTGCTGCACACCCCACTTCTTATACATACCAAGGATCTGGCCTCCTCCCTGCTAACAGAGAATTCCCTGATAAGACGGTAAGTCTGTTAACACCTTTTCTTTGCTTAAAAACCCTCAATGGCTTGCCAGTTTCTTACAACAAAGCCCAACATTCTTTTCTCCCTCAATTATTTAAATTTATTTATTCTTAGCTTTTATTTTAGTTTCAGAAGTACACGTGCAGGTTTATGATATAGGTAAGTCATGTGTCACAGTTTGGTGTACAGATTATTTGTCATCTGGGTAATAAGCCTAGTACCCAACAGATAGTTTTTCATTCCTCTTTCTGTTCCCACTCTCCACCCTCAAGTACACCTGTCTATGAATAGTCAAAGCTTAGTTCCCATTCGTGAGAAGGTACATAGTTGTTTTTTCTGTTCTTGCAGCATTAGATTTCTAAGGATAATGGCCTCCAGTTCCTCCCATGTTGTTGAAAAGAACATAACTTTGTTCTTCTTCATGGCAATGTAGTACTCCTTGGTGTATGTGTACCGCATTTTCTGTACCCAGTCCACTGTTGATGGGCATTTAGGATGATTCCATGATTTTGTTATTGTAAATAGTGCTGTGGTGAACATATGCATGTGTGGTCGTTATGTTGTGATGGACATACACATGCCAGTGTCTTTATTCTGCAATGGACACACACATGCCCATGTCTCTATGCTGTAATGGACACACACGTGCCCGTGTCTCTATGCTGTGGTGGACACGCATGTGCCCGTGTCTCTATGCTGTGGCAGACACGCATGTTCCCATGTGTCTGTGCTGTGGCAGACACGCACATGCCCATGTCTCTGTGCTATGGTGGACACACACGTGCCCATGTCTCTATGCTGTGATGGACACACACATGCCCGTGCCTTTATGGACCCAGAGCAGGCACTTCTGAGCTCAGCGATTTCATTTTGCACCACTTCTACCCTTGGCCGGGATACCCCTGCCTTATCTCCATACTGCACAGCACAGTGGCCTCTACCCTGGAAACTTGTGCTACAGATTCCTTCATCTCGAATGCCCTTAACCTCCATTCTTCCCTTTCCCACACTCCTTTCATCCTAGTAACTCTCCACATCCCAGCTTATAGGTTGTGTCTGGTGCCAGCTTCCCTATGGTAAGACCCCCTGTGCTCTAGTCCTTCTTCCTCCAGCACTTACCCCACTTTTACCTAAATAGGTGGGAGATGACTACACAAACTCCCACCTCCTTAAGGATGTAAGTTCTTCAAGACAGAAGCAAGTCTTTTTCATTCGATGATGATATTCCTAGTGCAAAACACCATCACCTAAAATTGCTAGCATTCTACAAATATTTGTCAAATGAATGAAGGAGTGATTCCTGGCCGGGCACGGTGGCTCCCACCTATAATTCCAACACTTTGGGAGGCCTGGGCAGGAAGAGCAACCTGGCTGACATGGTGAGACCCGATCTCCACCAAAAAACAAGCATGGTCAAGCTCGGTGACATGTCTGTAGCCCAGCTCTCCAGGAGGCTGAGGCAGGGGAATCGCTTGAACCTGGGAGGTGGAGGTTTCAGGGAGCTGAGATCGCACCACTGCACCCCAGTCTGGAGACAGACAGAGACCATCTCAAAAAAACGTGGTTGCCACAGTTGGGGTAGAGGGATGCTGCTGTCTCGTATGGAGAGGTCAGGGACATGCTACGCACCCCACACTGCACAGGACGGCCACAGTGCAGAGAATTCACCAGCCCCAAATGCCCACAGAGCCAAGATTCGGAACCCCTAATGTATTAAAATACAAAGGAGAGTGCAAGAATATCTCCCATTCAACTGGACAGAAAGGGCTCCCAACGAGAAGGAATGTTCAAGTTCCCACTTGAAATAGGAGTGGCCGGGAAGGTGGGGCAGGGTGCAGCCAGGGCACCAGCTGTAAACAGGGGCATCAAAATGGCAGGTCTTGGGTTATGCCAGGGAGTTGAAACTAGCTACATGGTGGGAAAGCAGGAAAGGCGGATAAGCAGAATGATGAGATGAATTCAAGCTGCAAATAAGAAGCTAATGATGGGCATTTGAAGGCTGAGGCATGTGTAGGCTAAAGATTGTAGAGACTAGACTCAGTTTCCATTCTCTGAGCATTACGTAGACATCTCAGATGTCACATACGCAGGCTCACCAGTTGATCACAAACCTCAATAGGAGGCGTGATCCTGGGGATGCAGCAGTCATGAGTTAACGGGGATCCAGCAATCACAGTGAAAGCCCGCACTGAACTCGAATTGTAAAAGCTCTAAAAGAAGCTCAATAACAGCAACGGTCAGAGACATGACCAAAAACCACCACAAGTGACCTGGCACATCCACTGTGATGACAACTGCTAAAAACACGGGAACTAAAGTAGCAAGTGCTGCAAGTGGAGAGATCGGATGCCTGGCGCCTTGCAGGGGGTGCTGTCAGCTGTGGCGGCGGGTGGGGAGGATGCTGTGGGGCTGCTTCACAGCCCTGTGCTGCTATACTGCACAGAGAACTGCTTCAGCCATTAACGTTTATGTTACGTATTTTTACCACAATAAAAAGTACGTTCTTCATTTGATGATGATGAAAAATAACATTGGAGATTGATAACACTTTAGGTAGAGGCTTAACCCTGTGGTCAAAATGGCCTTCTCTATTCTTCTCTCTTCCCGGCCACTCCTATTTCAAGTGGGAACTTGAACATTCCTTCTCACTGGGAGCCCTTTCTGTCCAGTTAAATGCGAGATCTTCTTGCACTCTCCTTTGTATTTTAATATGTTAGGGGTTCCAAATCTTGGCTCTGTGAGCATTCGGGGCTGGTGAATTCTCTGCAGCTGGCAGTCCTGTGCAATGTGGGGTGCGTAGCGTGTCCCTGACCTCTCCATACAAGACAGCAGCATCCCTCTACCCCAACTGTGGCAACCATCTTTTCAACAGCCCCAAATATTCATTGCCTGATGTTCCTTGGTTGGCTGGTGCTGGGGTGTTTTGAGACCCCTTGCTGCTGTTTTTTCATCTTGTTAAAATTCCATATTCACCTTCATAAGCAGTAGGCGCTTTCAGCAGAGCAGCAGCCCACGTGGGCCTCTGCAGCCATGGCCTCCCATGTTTTGGATGTGCAGGCTGCTGGGTGGCTGGCTCTTTGCCAGGGAGGCCTCTCACCATTTCACTCGGCTGATAGTTGCTTGTTTCCTTTATGCCTGAGCTGTTCAGCTGAGGCAACTCAGAAGGGACATACCCTAAGAATTGGTGCCAACAGAGGTTCCTTGAGTTGAAATCAAGGACTGGTACCTGTTGAGGAGAGGAGGACTCAGAGCAGCCAGGTGAGGATTCGGGAGCATGACTTTGGAGAACACAACTGTGTGGTGTGCACTCAGAGTCAGGGAGGTGGCATCAGGGTGTCCTGGCTCCCATGCAGTGCTACACTGGAGCCCCGTTCTGTGTTGCCTTCCCACACACAGCTCTGCTGAGGCATGAGGCCCTGTGGGTGCAGTGCCATCTTCTCAGGGGTATCCTCCCCCACTGCATGGTCCTATCTGTGTGCAGCTACAGAAGCTCCTTAGCAGGGTCTCTGTATAGACAACTGCACTTGGAGCATTCCCAGTCTCTCTCGTATTTCAACTGCTTTTTAAATCATTGTAGGAGTGACCAATGTATGTCCTGTTACCCACAATACAGAAAGGAATCTTCAGCAGTAATTTAAGTTATAGAAAGTTAAGCTGTTGTAAACTAGGAAGTCAAGAGGGGCATGCCTCATCCATGTGACTCCTGCGACTCCCAGGAATATTATGGAGGCAGTAATGGAGGAAGTTCACAGCAACAGGGGAAGATCTTCGGGAAGGAGTGTGACTGGCGGTTTAGTGAACGGCACACTTTTCAGAGCTAGAGGCTCAGCCGGGAGGAAAGAATAATGGGTTGGAAGCACATAGGGATACGGAAGGGGTGTTCCCGGTGTGCTATAGCAGGCCTAGAGTTAGAGCCTGAGCAACGTCATTTTATAAGACAAAGCTGTTTTTTCCAAAAATAAGTTGTACTGTCCCATTCTCCTTGCAATAACTGCTAACCTTGGCTTCTGTAAACAAAACTGCTAGCTTGCTCTAAATAACACACACCATGTAAAGCTGCTTGTCTTTTTCTTATTAGTAACTGTCTGGCCTTTGCTTATCAGTAGTTACCAAGATAAGCTTCTGTAGAGTTGCTTGCCTTGCATCCAGGATGTGGTTTTTCAGCTTAAATACCCACTCCCCCTGAGTTCAGGGCCACGGGTTGGAGAGACGTGAGTCCTCCGTGGTCGCTGGCAATAAAGACCCTGCAATTAGGCATACTTTTGTCTTGGTTGATTATTTCAATCTTGCATCCAATACTTCATTTGGAGGCCCCAGCAAGATATTATTTATATTCCTCCATCACCTGGACAAAAGTCATCTCAGAGTCTCTCCCAGATGGCCGCTCCCACCTCAGGGGCCTCTAGGGGAGGCACCCCCTGAGTTGCCCCAGGGCCCCAGAGTGTCACCATGGAGGATAAGCGACCACCTGGCCGATGTTCACCCAAAATTCTTCAGGGTCCTAAAAAAAGCCTCCAGAGGTAAGTTTGGTCTAGAATCTGGGAACCAGTTCAAGGGGGCCTGTGTCAGGGGACTGGACGCAGTCATTGCAACTCTGACCTGGTAAGCCTCTCCAAGACGTCACTTGAGGCTTCTGGTGGCTGGCATAGTGGGTGCCAGCCTTTTGGTGGCTGTCATAATGGGTGGCAGCCTTCTGGTGGCTGTTGCAGTGGGTAGCAGCCTTCTGGTAGCTGGTATAGTGGGTATCAGCATTGGGTAGCTGGCATAGTGGGTGTCAGCATTCGACTGTTTTCCATAACCTCTGTGTGAGTGAGAGAGTGAATGTGTATATATGTAGTCCCATGGCTGAAAAGCTACAGGGCTTGAGTGGGCCTTCACGCACGGTTCCACGGGGGCTTCATAAGGCATAATGGTGATTCACCTCAGAGCTGTCCTACTTGGACTTCCATCCTGAGGTGACCAGGCCTGGGGGTTATATGGGTACACCTTAGCCAAGATGCACCTGAAAGACCCCTCCGGGGGCATAGCCGGGCAGGCAACTGATTGGTCCCCCTTCTGGGGGACTCCCACCCTTTGTTTGTCACTCTTGTATGTGGTCCTGTCTCGTCTGTAAATTTATCAGTTTTATTAGACTTCTGCTAGCAGACATACACTGGTTCAGGCCATCTTCCCTTGAGATAGGGGATATCTTACAGTGGTTGATGGACCACTGGATGCAGGGAACTTTTATTGATTAAACTGCAGCAGAAGTTACCCTCTTCTCTTTCTTCCTCATCTTCTTCTTCTATCACTGAGGCCTCACTCCTTCTTCCTTCTCCATGTGGCAGATAGTCTTAACTCTAGTTGTTTTATTCTCTTCCTTGTTATGATCATTGTGGCCTATAAATTCTCCCAGCCACCTTCACTGGGAAAAGAGTACTTTTGCTCGTGCTGGGTCTGATTCCATGTTGGGGAGACAGTTGTGCCCTCGACACCTTGGAAGTAGTTTCTTTGGGGTCATAGGAAACAGAGTCCTAGATCAGGGTCTACAAGTGCTCTTTTTCAGGCTGGGATGGAAAATTGGTATCTGCCTATTCTGCCAGGAAAGTGTCAAATGTTGTTATGGACAGTGCCCAGCAGTGCATCACAGGGAGGCATATTGGCACCATCCCAATTGTTGGGAATTCGGGTGCCATAACCACTAAAGACAGAATGGCAACTCTTTTGCACACTCTACAAATTGTAATGTATGGGTCGAGAGGCCGCCACCTTACCCTGGCCCTTACCTTCTGTTCCTTTGACTTGGACTAGAGACAGACACACCAATTCAATTGTCTGGTCCTTGCAGGACCTGGCTGTAGAAGCTCTGCTAAAACCTACTTTTAAGAGGGCCAAATTTGAATTTGAGGCTTCCCAAAATTGGCTATACCACAGAAAGAGGAAGACATGAGAAGCAAGCAAGGGGCCCAAAAGAAGACAACAGAAACAGGGGAGGAAAAAAGAGGAGACAGGACAAGAAAGTAGAAGAGGGAAAGAGAAAGTAGATGAAAGGAAAGAGGAGAGAGGACAAGAAAGTAAGAGAGAAGAAGAAGAGAGGAGACAGAAAAGAGAAACAAGGAAAGAGAGATAGAGAGACAGGAATTTAATGCTTTTCAGGGCCCCTGTGTCAAGGTGACCAAAAGCTGCAGGGGCAGGGAACTGGCAGCTGGCCCAGCAGCTTAGAACTCAGTTTTTAAACTGACACCAAAAAGCATTTTTTCTGTCTCTGCCGGCCAACAGCCCCACCCAGCTTTCAGGGGGGCCACACTGCCTCAGGGTGCAGTATTTGCATCTAAAATCTGGCTTTAAGAACAGCTTTCTAACTCTTTGTAGTGCAAGTTACTTGTTAGAATGGTAGTTAAGGGGTGGGGCCCACGACTGCAAGATTGTTTGTTCAAATCCTCAGTGGAGCCAGTCTTAAATTAGTGAAATCTCTTGGAAAAATTCAAAAACTGAGGAAAAACCAAATGGGCTCGTCACAGTCCCGACCATGCACCCCGCTCCAATGCATGACAACAAATTTTAAAACAGGGTTCTCTGGCCAGTATAGTGTTAAACTAACCCCACAGAGGTTTCGGACTCTGTGAGTTAGAGTGGCCGGCCTTTGGGGTAGGCTGGCCAGAAACAGGGACATACGACCCAAGATCACTTGGGCTGTCTGGAACAAGGTGACGGGGTCCCCAGGCCACTCTGATCAATTTCCATACATTGATCAATGGCTGAAATTGATCCAGCACCCTCCTCCTTGGCTGGAGAAATGCATAAAGCAGGCTGGACTTCAGGTTATGCTGGCAGGCCCAAAAGAAAGCCCCTCAGTACCAGCTCTTCTTCCAGCCCCTGCTGAGGACCAAGAGTGGCCCCCACCATATTCTCAACCCTTGGGAACGGGGTCCCGACACCCCTCTCCAGACAGTACTAATAATCAGCCCTTTTCCCCCCTCCACACTCAAAGCGAGGCCCCACACCCACCAAAGCTACTGCCCCTCCGGGAGGCACCTCCCACAGATGGCGGCAGCTGGGGCCACCCTTTTATTGTTCATGTCCCTTTTTCCTCTAGTGATTTGTATAACTGGAAGGCTCAACATCCCTCATTTTCTGAAAAGCCCCAGGCACTCACAGGGCTCCTGGAGTCGGTTTTACAAGCCCACTGTCCAAACTGGGATGATTGCCAGCAGCTACTCCTGGTGTTGTTCACCACAGAGCAGAGAAGCAGAATTAGACAAGAAGCCCACAAAGCAATAACTGGGACCGGGGGAGGATCAGTAGAAGATCACCAGGAACAAATGAATGCAATTTTTCCTTCCTCCAGGCCCCAATGGGACCCAAACACCCCAGTGGGCATGCAGGCTTTGAACAATTTTCACCGGTACTTGTTAGAGGAGGTTAGGGGGACAGCCCGAAAACCCACCAACCTCTCCAAGGTAGGGACCATGACCCAGGGTCCACAGGAGTCCCCAGCTGCTTTCCTTGAGTGCCTACAGGACACCTACCATACCTACACCCCTATTGAACCTGAGGCCTCGTAGAATCAATGGGCCATAAATCTGGCTTTTGTTTCCCAGTCTGCCCCAGACATCAAAAGAAAATTGCAAAAATTAGAGGGGTTCCAGGGAATGAATCTAACTCAGTTGTTGGAGATCACCCAAAAAGTCTTTAACAATAGAGACACCCTAGAGGCCAAGCAAGATAAGAGGATTGATTGCTAAGACAGTGATAGCACTCCAGGAAACCCGAGCTTTCTCCCAAGGACCAGAAACACAGCAGAGAGGCCCAGGGAGATGGAGGCCCAAGTTAGGGCACAACCAATGTGCATTCTGCCGACTAAAGGGACATGGGAAAAACAAATGTCCAGAGAGAAGGAGGCAAGGGGTAACACAGGAGAAACAGCCAAGGACCATTCTCAGCTTAGAAACCCAGGACTGACAGAGCCTGGGCTCTTATCAAATAAGCCCTCAGGAGCCCAGGGTCACTTTAAAAATTGGGGGCACCCCTGTCAGTTTTCTGGTCGACACAGGAGTGGCCCACGCAGTCCTTACTCAGCCTCTGGGACCACTATCCAGCAGAAAAACAATTAGTCAGGGGGCCACAGGAAGAACCACAACTAGCCCCTGGACCACCAGTCAATTCATTGATCTGGGGAACGGCACTGTCACCCACTCATTCTTAGTCATTCCTGAGTGTCCATACTCACTCCTAGGATGGGACTTACTTCACAAACTACAAGCAAATATTTCTTTCAGCAAAGGTCAGGCTTGCCTCTCAATTCCTCCTCCCCTAGCCACGGGACCACCTCAGCAGATCCTCATCTCCTGTACTCTGTCAGAGGAGTATCTTTTGCAGGAAGCCCTATCCACAGAGACAGACCAACCACCAATGCCAGACCTCCTCCGCCAGTTCCAAGAGAATGTACCGGGAGTATGGGCTGAGACAAGTCCCCCAGGTTTGGCAAGTCACTGCACCCCAGTCGTGGTCCAACTCTTGTCAGTGGCAACACCAGTCCAGCTGAAACAATACCCTATGAGCTGGGAAGTCAGACAAGGAATTGCTCCACACATCACCAGGCTCTTGAAGGGAGGAATCCTCACTACCTGTAAGTCTCCCTGGAATACTCCCCTGCTCCCCATGCTAAAACCAGGCACACAGGACTATCGGCCTGTGCAGGATTTAAGGGAGGTAAATAAATGGGTAGAAACTGTTCATCCCACAGTCCCAAACCCGTACACCCTCCTGAGTCTATTGCCCCCAGACCACCTCCACTATACTGTCTTGCACCTGAAAGATGCATTCTTCTGTATACCGCTGGCTCCAGTCATCCAGCCCATATTTGCTTTTGAATGGACTGACCCTGATACAGGAGTCTCTGGGCAACTCACATGGACAAGTTGTGGCATCTCCTTAAGATCCTCCTTGCTGTGACAGTCTCTTAAACTTTCCTTGTTCTTGATGACCTTGACAGTTTTGAGAAATACCAGTCAGGTATTTGGTAGAATGGCCTATAACTGGAATTGGTCTGGTGGTTTTCATTCCCCTTTTCAGACTGTAGTATGTGCATGTAAACTGACCTGTGTACATGTCTCTATCCCTAATTATCTATCTATCTATCTATCTATCTATCTATCTATCTATCTATGTATCTATCTATCTATCTATGAATCTGTCTATCTATCTATCTATCTATCTCTGTCTGTCTATCCACTATCTAATCTATCTCTCTGTCTATCTATCTCTCTATCTGTCTGTATGTATGTCTATCTATCTATTATGTCTGTCTATCTGTCTGTCTATCGAATCTCTCTATCTATCTATCTCTGTCTATCTGTCTATCTATCTGTCTTTTTGCCTATCTACCTTTCTCTGTCTATTTATCACCTATTTTTATTTCTGCCTATACATTTACCTCTATCTATCTGTCATCTACCTCTATTTTCTATCTCTATATATCAACTACTCATATCTATCTGATTGATTATCTATGATTGTTGATCTATCTCTTTGTCTGTTTATATCACCTATTTCTCTCTGTCTATACATTTGCCTCTATCTTTTATCTACCATTCTCTATTATCTATCTCTATGTATCAGCCATGCATATCTATTAATTAACTATTATCTATTACCTATCAATCATCTATCTTTTCCTGCAACTTCCCCCTCCAACAGTGAGAAACCTGGGTTCCACCATCCTCCATCCATTTTTGGTAATTTGTTTATCTCTCTATATAGTTGCAGGATTTTCATGAGAAACTACAGTTCCAATAAGTGCTTTGAGCAGTGGCCCTCAGCACCTCCAGCTCCCCGCTTGCTCCTGGTACATCCCAGTACAGAAATGTACTGTGGGATGCTCTGACCCCACAACCATGCCAGGCTCACAGAAGACGCTGGGGCCCTGGCACTCCGTACAGGCCCTGTGTGCCATTTCTGGGAGGAGAGCCATGACGTGTGCCTCTGTCAGGCACATCTATGAAAGGTGGATGGGTCCTGCTTCTGCCACCCACCACCCAGCACCAGCCCCCCAGCACAGCTGTGCTACCCGCCCAGGCTGCCTCCACAGAGCCCTGCTGCCCTGCCTCCCACACCCTGCCCAGTTCAAGTTAATCCCTTCCCACCATGCTGTCCAAACAGCCCTGCCACAAATCCCTCTCAATCCATTTTCATGAATTAGTTCTAATGGTTGTGTTTAAATTTCAACTAACCAGTCTCCAAAAACCACTGAAGCTTTATATGTTTTTATTTATTTTGCTTTGTTTTCATGCCATGCTAATTAGAAATGACCTCTTACTGGAAACTAAACGTAAGTGGAGGGACTCATTTGCCAAAGAGAAAGTGTGTGTTTTTTAAATTTGTTTGTTTTGTTTTCCCTCTATGAAGTGGATGTTTTCCTCATGTGATTAGACAAAAAGAATGAGGCTGTGGTGTGGATTTCTGAGAGACAAATGCAGAACGCTCTGAGTGGGGAGGACTTGGGCTTTGCATCAAGACTCTAATGAGGGTGACTCTCCACGAAGGCACCAAATCTCTAACCGAAGCAGATACCTTCTTCGGCCTACTTGCTCTTCTCCATCAGTGTTCTGAGACGTGTAATTATTGTATTAAATGTGGATGTTTAGCTATTTCTAGCCTGAAATGGCTCTCAAGCATAAAAGAATTGCACTTCAAAAAACAAAAAGCTTTATAGAGCCATTTACTATGAAGTGTGTTATTCTTTGTTTATTTCCAAATAAACTACCATTCAATCAATGGTTTTCCAAGATAGCCTATCAGACCTGGTTTTTTTCTGGTTTAAGAATATGCATAAAATATATTGCTACAAATTCCAATCAATTTAATCATCATCAAAAGTAATAAGCTTCCACATTTGCAGTATCAAAGGCCATTAATATCAGTTTTGAATATCTGAATTCATTAAGCTTACATGAATGACCTTTCTCATGCTAGATGCATGGAGCCCCTCCTGAAGTCCCCGACAGCACACTGTTCATTTAGTTGTGAATTCTGAGGCAAAGACTCTAACTCTGGACCATGCATTCAGTTATGGAGGGAAAATTACCCTCGACTAGAATATCAATGAAGGAAGAAATAGAAGCTCTGAAATGTCCCTTCTCAATAATGTTGGGAAAGGAAGGTTGGGACATTCATCCCCATACAACTTGGAGAAAACATGACATGAGGATTCAATTGCTAATGTTGATTGCTTATATTATAGAATTAGTTTAAAATTTTTGGTGTCTAAAATATGGCCAAGTTAGAGCAGTAAGTTCTGATTTTGAGTTCTCTGCTCTAAAGTAAAAGGACCATGCAGGAGATTTTATAAGGACTCAGAGCAGAGACACAGATACTTCTATGCCTAAGAAATGGGGCTCCGTGAGCTCTGATGGAGCCAGGAACCTGCTGGGTGCTGAGGAGCAGGCAGAGGCACCCATTAGGTGGGCCTCTCCCCTGAGAGGACAGAGGCACAGAACCAAGCAAGATGGGCCACATGACTTGGGGCCAAGATCACTCACTCACTAAGCCAGCAAAAACACTGAAGGAAAATAAACCAGTGTCAGACTCTAGTGCTTTTCTGTGATATATCAGCAAGAGGCTGGACAGCAAAAAAAAATAATAATAAGAGGCAGCTCCCAAATTGTTTACCAAAAATAACAGAAGTTATTGATTGCCTGTACATTGTTATTTCTGTCATAAATTTCAGGAACATTCGTATTGTGAGTGGGTCAGCTAGTAAGAAACAAAAATGCCTTTAAACAATTGTCTCTTGGCATGAGTGTTGGTACAATTGAAGCCATGAGTCTCATGTCTCTCTGGGCCTAATACATTTTGCATAGCTCAAACTGCTCTGAGCTATTATTTTTCTTTTCCCAATAATAACAACTTAAACACATAGAATTAACACTGCTATAAAAGAAGCCAAGAGTAAAGTCTTAGAATCAGGTTTCAAACAGGTGTCTACAAACACGTCACTGCAAATTTTATTTATTTTATAACTTCAACTCTTATTTTAGAGTCAGAGGTACATGTGTAAGTTTATTACATGAGTAACATGTTTGTTACATGGTGTGATGCTGAGGTTTAGGGCATGAATGATTCCATCACCCAGATAGTGAGCATAGTATCCAATAGGTAGATTTTTAGCCTTTGTCCTCAACCGAGTAACCCCAGTGTCTGTTATTTTCATCTTTATGTCAATGTGTACCCAATGTTTAGCTTTCATATATAAGAGAGAAATATGTGGTATTTGATTTTTTGTTCCTGGATTAGTTCACTTAGGATAATGGCCTAATATGGATATATTGCTGCACAGGACATGTGTATTAGTTTGTTCCGATGTTGCTATGAAGAAATATCTGAGACTGGATAATTTATAAAAGATATTTAATTGACTCACAGTTTCATATGGCTGGGGAGGCCTCAGGAAACTTACAATTGTGGCAGAAGGCACCTCTTCACAGGGTAGCAGGAGAGAGGTTGAGTGTAGAGCTAAGGGGGAAGCCCCTTATAAAACCAACAGCTCTTGTGAGAACTCAGCCTCAGGAGAACAGCATGGAGGGAAACTGCCCACATGATTTAATTACCTCCCACTGGGTCCCTCCCATGACACCTGGGGATTATGGGATTACAATTCAAGACGAGATTTGGATAGGGACACAAAGCCAAACCATATCATTCTTCCCCGGCCCCTCCCAAATCTCATGTTCTCACATTTCAAAACCAATCATGCCCTTTCTAACCGCACCCAAAAGTCTTAGTTCATTACAGCATTAAACCAAAAGTCCATGTCCAAAGTCTCTTCTGAAACAAGGCAGTGCCTTTTGTCTATGAACCTGTGAAATTGAAAGCAAGTTAGTTGCATCCTAGATACAATGGGATTACAGGCATTGCTTAAATACACCTGTTCCAAATAAGAGAAAGTGGCCAAAATAAAGGGGCAACTGGCTCCATGCAAGCCTAAAATCCAATAAGGCAGTCAAACCTTAAAGTTCCAAAATAATATCCTTTCACTCCATGTCTCATACACATCATGCTGATGCAAGAGGTGGGCTCCATAGCCTTGGCAGCTCCAGCCCCAGTGCTTTGCAGGGTACAGCCTCACTCCTGGGGCTTTCATGGGCTGGTGTTGAGTGCCTGTGGCTTTTCCATGCACATGGTGCAAGCTGTCAGTGGATCTACCATTCTGGGGTCTGGAGGATGGTGGCCCTCTTCTCATAGCTTCACTAGGCAGTGCCCCAGTGGGGACTCTGGTGGGGGCTCCAGCCCCACACTTACCTTTTTCACTTCCCTAGCAGAGGTTATCCATGAGAGCTCTGCCCCTATAGCAGGCTTCTGCCTGGACATCTAGGCATTTCCATACATCCTCTGAAATCTAGTGGAAGTTCCCAAACCTCAATTCTTGTCTTCTGCACACCCACAGAACCAACACCACATAGAAGCTGTCAAAGCCTTGGGGCTTGCACTCTCTGAAGCAACAGCCTGAGCTGTACTTTGGCCCATTTTAGCCACAGCTAGAGCTGAACCAGCTGGGACATAGGACACCATGTCCCAAGGCTGCATGGAGAAAGGATAGTCTCTTTCATATCTGGTGTTGGGAAAACTGAATATCCACATACAAAAGGATGAAATCAGACCCTTATCTTACATCAAGAGGAAAACTCAACTCAAAACAGATTAAAGACCTCAACGTATGACTTGAAACTGTGAAACACCTAAGAGAAAACATAGGGAGGTAGCTGATACATATTGGCCTTGGCAATGATTTTTCTGATAGGACAGGCTATAAAAGCAAGAACAAACAAATATGACTATATCACACTGAAAAGCTGATACAAAGCAAAGGAAATAGTCAACAAAATGAAAAGGCAATCTACAGATTAGAAGAAAATATTTGTGAACCCATATCTGATAACAGGTTGCTATCCAAAATATTTAAGAAAAGCAAACAACTCAACAGCAAAAAATCATAATAATAATAAAGTACCTGAATAAACATTTCTCAAAAGAAGACATAAAAAGTAGCCAATAGGTATATGAAGAGATGTTTAACATCACTAATCATCAGGCAAATGCAAAGCAAAACCACAATGAAATATTATCTCTTATCTATTGGGATGACTATTATCAAAAAGACAATAAATAACAAGTATTGGCAAGAATACAGAGAAACAAAAACCCTTTTGCACTGTTAATGAGAATGTAAATTGGGGCAGCCATTATGGAAAACATAAAGATTGCTGAAAAAAAAAACCATATGACCCAGCAATCCCTCTTCTGGGTATATACCCAAAGGAAATGAAATCAACACATTGTAGAGATATCTTTACTCCAATGATCACTTCAGAATTATTCATAATAGCCCAGATAGGTAAATAATTTAACTGCCAAGAAATAAATTGTAAAAAATTGTGGGGGGCATATATTTATATATAGATAAGTATACATATCATAGCTATATATATAGATATATAGATATAGATGCACACAATTAAATACACAGATTTACACACAATTGAATATTAATCAGCCTTAGAAAAGGAGATCCTGCCGTTTTTCACAACATGGAGAAACCTAGAGGAATTATGCTAAGTGAAATAAGCTAGGCACGGAAAGAAAAACACTACATAATCTCTCTTATATGTGGAATCTAAAAAAAATAAAAATAAAAGTTGAAAACACAGATGCAGAGAGTAGTACTGTGATTATCAGAGGCAAAAAGGGGGGAAAGTGGAATGGGGAGATTAAGTTAAAAGGTATAAAGTTACAGTTATGTGGGATGAATAAATCTACAGATATAAAACACTGCATGAAGACTCCACTTTATAATACTGCTTACTGGAAATTTGTGGAGAAAGTAGATTGTGTGTTCTCTTAACCACAAAAAAATGGTAACTATGTGAAATCATGGATATATTAACAGACTTGACTGCAGTAGTCATGTCACTATGTATATGTATATCAAAACATACTGTCTACTTTAAATATATACAATAAAAACATTTCAAAAATAAAATATAAGTGCTATATAAGTGTCTTAGAATTTATTAGATGGGGAGTGGTGCACAGTTCCATTCGGAGAAGGATTGATGCATGTATGCATCATTGCATATGCATGCAAATGCATGCATTGATCATGTATGCAACAAACACTATTAGATATATCTTTTATATATGTATCTTAACTGTGTTTACAAGACTGGTTTAAGAACAGTGAACATATCTGTTCATTTTTCTGCTTCACTGGACGACTTACATTCTTACAAATGAAGCAGATCAACAGGACTTGTTTTCTGAGCACTAGCAGTGATCCTGATGACTAAAACAGGGTGCAGAAAAGAAGATGATAAAGATGAAGACAAAGAAGAAGAAAAAAGAAAGAGAAAACCAGTACATGGTGACAAAAGTGACCTCTAGTTGCTATCACCACTCATTAGCATAGGCAACAACCCAAAAGTTACTCTACATGATTCTGGATATTCCTCTGTCCCTTTTTTAGCATCTAATTAAAAGTTGATATATAACCTTCCCTTTAATTAGCACCTAATTAAGAGTGGATATAGCCGGGCACGGTGGCTCACACCTGTAATCCCAGCACTTTGGGAGGCTGAGGCAGGTGGATCACAAGGTCAGGAGATTGAGACCTCCTGGCCAACATGGTGAAACACTGTCTCTACTAAAAATACAAAAAAAATAGGTGGGTGTGGTGACACATGCCTGTAATCCCAGCTGCTTGGGCAGCTGAGGCAGGAGAATGGCTTGAATCCAGGAGACAGAGATTGCAGTAAGCCGAGATTGCACCATTGCACTCCAGTCTGGGCAACAAGAGCAAAATTCTGTCTCAAAAAAATAAAGGAGTGGATATAAATACAGCTAGCTGGCAGTCCATGGGGGTTGTGGCTGTGGCTGCTGCTCTGGGCTGCTCTGCCTATGGAGAGGTCATTTTGCCGTACACTATTGCTCTAATGCATTTGGTTTCTTTCACTGTTAGTGTGCTCTTGAATTCTTTCCTGAGAAAATCCAAGAACCTTCCCAGGCTAAGTTCTAATTTTGGGGTACACCCACATCAGAAACCTCTTTTATACATATGTCAAGAGAATACGTTGCATTCTCTTAAACATCTTTTATATATGTTATTATTGGAATAATAAGCTTTATGAAAGACACCAAGCCAGAACCACCCACATAAGCTATTTCCTAATTTTTCATTCACAGAGTCTTGAAGGAAACTGAGGACAAGAGAAGTTATAATGCTTGCTGAATGGATTCGTCTAAGGAGATTCAAGTTTCTTACAGAAAGACAAAGGCAAGAAAATATTTACTAGCAAATGAAATTCACTCTCCTGTCTTGGCATAGATAATGGATTTTCCATTAGGGGTGGAGAGAAAATTCAATCTAGCTGTGAATCTCCTCTTTCCAAGTTCATGGGAAATAAAATCTGTTTTGCCCTGGGACGGCCCTTTCCCCACCCTAGAGTGAATTTCAAAAACTAAAGCAGGACATTTTCTTTATGATAGCTATGGAAAAATTCATTGTTAAAGCTTCTACTTACTCAGGAATGGGGTGGTTCTGCTCCCTCCCAGTCAAGGGTACAAATTAAGATATTTTCTCAGACTGAGGCCCTAAGGCCCATTGCTCATCATCTCATGTCAGTATTAGATGCTGCAGGAGAATGAACTTAAGTCCTAGCCCACTCCACTTTTCTTCCACATTCCTCCAATTTCTCTCCCCAAATTTATTTCCTGCCTCCCTCACCACTGAGAGCTTAAATTTCTAAAGAAAAATGTGTGCAAGTCCTTGGAAACATGTTTTATTCCACATGAACATAAAGGTCAACTATAACCCCAGAGTAAATGGGCTCAGACTCAGAAAATAAAGGCTCCACTCCCTTCCTAGTATGTTAGCAGCTTTGGATTGTTGAATGCCCCCAAAGATCATCAGATCTTAGTTTATTAAACTTAATGCTGTAAGAGAGAACAACCTACTGATTCTGAGGAGTGGAAAGCCAGGGGAAGACATTTATTCATAGTGTTTTAGGATATGGGTTCTGTGATTTTATGGTAAGTTTTCAAGACTAAAATTTATTGGCACAGCAAAGACAGGGTCATGAAATGAGTCTTATAAATAAGCTGTTTGGGGTGACAGGTGAGCTGTTTTAGTCAGTTTACAATATTATTTCTGAAAACAGTATTTCCTAGAGCAAATAGCTAAATTAGTTTTACTTGTTTTCAATATTGTTTAAGCCAGGAAAGTATGCCTAGTCTCAGAGTTGTTTAATATAAAGACACAGAATTATGTTGGTTTCAATTCTCACGACATTGAGGGAAAAAGAAACCAAGTTAATATCTCAGAAAATTATCCTGGCACTGAGGTATTAGGAAAAGTCCTTCCCATTCTATCTGGCCTTTCCATAGGTGAAACTTTCAGCTTCAGATTTCTACAAATACTTCTCTACAAAATGAACATACTAAGGCCTTTTAGTCAATATACTGAAGTCACTAAAAGCCATTACAATGATTCTCTAAAATATTATATTAAAGAGAAAATAATATGTTTGAAGCAGAAGCCAGATGAACATTTAACTTCTTCCAGCTGTGGTTTTCTTAGTTAGTCAAACTAATATCATTACTGTGGGCATTGAAGACATAATGCATATGTATTCAGAATAATTTTGTGTGATTTTAAAGTAATGTATTTCTTATTTCAGAAATTATTAGTTCAAAATTGTTCCCACAACTCAGATATAAAGCGATACCAGAAAGAGTCAGAGTTTCTTCTATAATCAAACAAAAATCCCTCATCCATTATGATGGCTCTCCAAGAAGGCATGTTCCCTATAGTAGACATTACAATACGGAAGAAGAAAATGAATTCTATCTTTTCTAGAACAAGGGGTTTCAAAGAGGTCAGAATGAGAGCAAAGGGTTAGGCACCAGGGTTCTTGTGTATCCTCTTCTGTTGTGGGTATTAAAGATTTTAGAAACATCCTGATGAGAATGGGAGAGTTCAAGAACTCCAGTGGGCAAAGAAGCTATGAAAATTCTACATGCAGTCATTTCTGCAATGGTACAGAACAATGGTGCAGCAGTAGCAGCAGTGAAAGTGTTCAACCTTATGAGCCAGTTTCCCATTCCGGTGGCCTGTGTGTGGTGTGCTGGGGTTCCAGAAGCTCTCACTTGTCCTTTAAAGGATGCAGAAAGAACCATACATACCCTATAGTAATCAGTCCAGGGCCACCATGGACCGAGTACGTATGTTTTGTTGGCCAAAGTCCAGGCCAAAAGGCCAGGCAAGGACAAAGGACCAAAACAAAAGGCAAGGCAAGACCAAAGGGCCAGGCCAAAATGCAAGACCAGGCCAAAACAGAAGACCAGGCCATGCCATAAAAGAAGGCCAGACCAGGACAGGCCAAAATGCCAGGACAAAAGGCCAGTGTAGGCCAAAAGGCCAGCCCAAAAGGCAAGGACAGGCCAGACCAAAATGGAAGGCCTGGTCAGACCCAGAGGCCAGGCCAAAAGGCCAGAGCAGGACAAAAGACCAGAACAAAAGGTAAGGCCAGACCAGACCAAATGGCCAGGTCAAAAGGCCAGGCAAGGCCAAAGGCCAGGCCAAAATGCAAGGCCAGACCAGGCCAGACCAAAAGCCCAGTCCAAAAGACCAGGCTAGGCCAAAAGACAAGGCCAGACTAGGCCAGGCCAAAAGACAAGACCAGGCCAGGCCAAAAAAAAGACCAGGCCAGGCCAGGCCAAAAGGCCCAGCTAAAAGGCAACACCAGGCCAAAAGGCCAGGCATGGCCAAAAGGGAGGAACAGGCCAGACCCGGCCAAAAGGCCAGATCAGACCAAAAGTCCAGGCCAAAATGGAAGGCCAGGAGAGGCAAGACCAAAAGGTAAAGCCAGACCAGGCCAGACCAAAATGGAAGGCCAGCCCACGCCAGGCCCAAAGGCCAGGCCAAAAGCCCAGACTAGGCCAAAAGACCAGGCCAAAAGGCAAGACCAAACCAGGCCAGACCGAATGGCCAGGCCAAAAGGCAAGGCCAGGCAAAAAGACCAGGCAAGGCCAAAAGGTCAGGACAAAAGGCCAGTGAAGGACAAAATGCTAGCCTAAAAGGCAAGGCCAGGCCAGACCAGGACAAAAA
>CM052658.1:96160269-96181507 GCA_028533165.1 Leontopithecus rosalia
GTTATCATTTCCTCAAATCTTTCTTCAAATCTTATTTCAAGGTTCTTAGTTTCTTTGCCCTGATTTAGAACATGTTATTTTAGCTCACAGAAGTTTCTCATTACCCACCTTCTGAAGTCTGATTCCGTCATTTCAGCACTCTCATTCTCCATCCAGCTTTGTTCCCTTGCTGGTGAGGAGTTTTGGTCTTTTGTAGGTGGTGAGGTGTTCTGGTTTTGGGTGTTTTCCTCTTTTTTCGCTGGTTTCTTCCCATCTTTGTGGATTTATCCACCTGTCGTCTGAGTAGTTGCTGATTTTTCTATTGGGTCTCTGAGTAGAGGCCCAGATTGTTAATGATGGAGTATTTTTATTTCTTAATTTTCCTTCTAATAGTCTACCCCTCTGCTGTAAGACTGCTGAGGTGCACTCCGGGCCCTTCTTGCCTTGGGTACACCTGTAGCAACTGTGGAACAGTGAGGGTTGCTACCAGTTTCTTCTTCTATCTTTGTCCCAGAATGATGCCCGCCAAATGTCAGTCTGATCAGTCCTTTTTGAGGTGATTCTTTGGGTATACAGTGGTCAGGGAGCTGCTTGATGAGACGATCTGTACTTTATAGGAGCTCAAGTGCTGTTCTGTGAACTCCGTTTTTCATTTAGTGTTGCCAGGCAAGTAAGTTTAAGTCTGTTGTGGCAGAACTCATGAAACCGGTTTTTTTCCTCAGATGCTGTTTCTCGGGGGGTTAGGGCTTTATTTGTGAGTATCCGTTGCTCTTTCCTGCCCAGCTAGGAGGCAGTCTAGTCACTATTTGGCTGCCGAGGCTCCTCCCTGCTGGCGTGAGGTCGCCCTTTTGTTGTGGGCTCTTTCCTTCTCTTTTGGGCTCCGCCTACTGACATAGGCTCCGCCCTGCTGATGTGGACTCTGCCTTGTTGGTGGAGTCTCTCTGTTATTGCAGGTTGCCTCGGCAATGACTGACTGCATCAGCAATGGGCGGGTACCTCAGTAGGGGCAGAAACTCTCAGCAAAGGCAGAGGCCCCTCCCCCACCGAGCTGCACAGTCATGTGTTCAGCTGTTCCCACAGTGGAACTCTCATCCCCGTGCACTCTGAATCTCCATATTGCTTGTCCCTTTGGGGGTGGGACCCATGGAGCCTGATCACTTGGCTCCCTGCCTCCAAGCCTTTTTACTTTTTTTTTTTTAAGTTGTAGGGTTGACTGTCTCTCAGGTGCCTCAGCCACCAGCTGCAAGGGCTCTGGGATCTGTGTGATTTCCCGTGCAGCCACCTGCTGCACTGGTTCACAATTTACCTCCCAGAAATCTCCTGGACCTGTTCACCATCTAAAACCCGTTCAATCAGATGAACATAGCAATCTGCCCTCCCAAGTCTCAAATTGCTGGTTTAACAGGGCACCCAGACCCATGTGTTTCGTGCGCCGTGCCGCTGCACTGTGGTGCCAGCTGCCTGGCCGTGCCAGCAGTGAGTGCTGTGCTTGAGTCCTGCGTGCCTCTTACACCTGGGCTTTTCCCCGCTCTGTAGGATATAAAGATCCGTCTGGAAATGCGGTGTTTACTCACCGTCTGCCTCTTGACTGAGAGCTGCAGTCGTGAGTTGCTTCTAGAGCGCCATCTTCCAACACACCAGTTTCTTTACTCTTAAAGAAATCTTACAAAATAAAACACTTGTTCTCTGAGTGTGTGTATGTGTATGTACATGAGTGTATACATATTTCTTAAAGAGTATTGTGCTATAAGTCTAACGTGATTGCTGTTTGTTTTTTCACAAAGCATAACATCATTCGTACATTCCCACATGGCTGTAGGTTTTTTCAGGTTCTTTATTCCCCTATGGCTGCTGCATAGTTTTCAGTAAAATGAACCACCCACATTTTTCCTATCCAATTTTGCAGTGGAATTCACACCGATATCCCAATAATAAAATATTCACTTTCGTAAATAGTATCCTTAGGAAGACACTTTTAGTCATGTGTCACAATTTGTCAGGGGCTGTTAGTCCATTTGTATTGCTATAAATAAATACCCAAGGCTGAATAATTTATTTTAATTAAAAATGAGGTTTATCTTGACTCAGGCCTGTGCAGGCTGTACAGGAAGCATGGCAATGGCATCTGCTCTGGGTGAGGCTGCAAGAAGCTTACAGTGATGGCAGAAGGTGAAGGGAAGCCAGTGTGTCACATGGTCAGAGAGGGAGTAAGAGAGAGAAGGGGGTTGTCCCAGGCTGTTTAAAACAAGCAGATCTCTCATGAACTAACTGAGCAAGAACTCACTTATCACCAAGGAAATGGTGCTAATCCAAGCTTGTCCAACCCACAGCCTGCAGGCCAAAGGCAGGCCAGAACAGCTTTGAATGTGGACAAGACAAATTTGTAAACTTTCTCAAAACATATTTTTGTGTGATTTTTTTTAGCTCATCAGATATTGTTTGCGTATTTTATGTGTTGCCAAAACAATTCTTCTTCCAGTGTGGTCCAGGGAAACCAAAAGATTGGAAATTCTATGGATCCTCATAAAGGATCCATACCGTGATACAACACCTCTCACTGGGCTCCACCTCCAACACTGGGGATCACATTTCAGCACAAGATTTGGAGCAGAAACACATCCAAACCATATCAGGGATATATACCCATCATTCAGATACGTTGTAGGGTATGCGTATTTTTAAATGGGTCCTGCCATATTATTTTCCAAAATGTTTGCAACCATTTAATTTTCCATCCATTGCCCATAAAGGTTTTTCTCATCATATCCTTATCACACCATGTTATCTAGGATTCTTACATTTTCAAAGCCAAGGGCAAAAACACATATCTCATTTTATTTGTGCACATTTGCATTTGTCAGATTGCTAATAATGTATTGGAATGTTTTGACCCATTTTTCTGTTGAGTTTACTGTTTTCTTTGCTGATTTGAATATTAATGATATTCACTTTGCCCTATCTAGGTATTGTCAACAGTTTATATTACTCTGTCACATATCTGATAACTTCGTATGCCAGCCTTTGTTGAAATGAGTCTTTATGATTTTTATACTTCTTCTAGAGTTTAATATATGTATTTAATTAAGTTTTTTGGTTTAGTAAATCTTGTATTAAAGCATAATAACAGACCAAAATCTGTGTTTGTTGGGTTCATTCACTGTTAGAATTTGGAAAACTTGTTGGTGGATAAATTCTTTTATCTAACAAAGAATGACTATCATAATGCAATAAGATTATTTCTGCTAATGCTTATTGTTTTGTAGTCTACTTTGTTTATGTGGGCAGAAGGACAAGACCTTAATGGCCTTGACAAACTCAGCTTTCTCTGTCTCCTAGTTCTCAGAATAATTGTGGAATGTTCCAAGAAGACAATATCCTGAGATGAAGAGAAAAATTGTCTGGAACAGTCTGGGCTCTGTTCTTGTTCCTCCTGGAACCAGATATTCCTGCAACTTTTAAACTCAGGGATCCAAGTTGCACATAGGATATATAACCTACAGTGGAGAACCTACGGGATCCTCAGCCGCAGTACAAAGTGGGGCATGTGCAGAGGAGACTCTGGTAACACCTGGCAACTTTTCTGACCTCAAAGGTAAGGCTTATCATACAACTTAGGCTTTTGCTGATTCTTCCCGCCCCTCTTTGAGTAATAAATTTGGTTTGTCTGACTTACTGTGTGAGCATTCTTCTGTTTCTGCAAGATTTGTTTATAGAAAACGTCCTGCTAGACCTAGGAATCTTTACAATGTGGAAGTGCTACACAGGTAAATAAGAAGCAACCTAACTGAGTTGAAAACTAGCATATATGACATGGGGCTACTGTAGCAAGGGGCAAAATGATCCTGCCTGAAAGGCTACATATGACCATTTCAGACACATCCTGGAAAAAGAAGGTTGCTGAAACTCAGAGACATCTGAAGATCTTATTCAAGCCAACAGGAGGCCAATAAAGCAAGGGAATTCTACTGTACTCTGATTCTCAGAGAAGAGTAATGAAATGGCCCCAGTGATCAGACCAGAGAGACCATCTGCCACAGAGAAAGCAGAGGTTTAGAGAAGACAATAAGACTTCAGACTCGGCCGGGTGCGGTGGCTCACACCTATAATCCCAGCACTTTGGGAGACCGAGGCAGGTGGATAACGAGGTCAAGAGATCGAGACCCTCCTGGTCAACATGGTGAAACCCTGTCTCTACTAAACATACAAAAAATTAGCCAAGCATGGTGGTGCATACCTGTAGTCCCGGCTACTCTGGAGGCTGAGGCAGGAGAATTGCTTGAACCCAGGAGGCAGAGGTTGCAGTGAGCCGAGACTGCACCATTGCACTCGAGCCTGGGTAACAAGAGCAAAATTCCATCTCAAAAAAAAAAAGACTTCAGACTTACTTTCCCTTTGCCTTGAGGCCACAGAAAGCCCAAAGCATCTGAACATTTTCTTGGAGGGATTTACCTAAAAAAGACCTATTGAAATTTGAAGAAAAATGTGAACCAAGAAGCTAAATTTAAAGATACATTATTGTCTCAAACTGTTCCCCACAAATTAACCACAGGATGAGTCTAGTGAGATAAAGTGTATCATTTATACAAAATACCAAAGTTATATTTTCTTTATGTGAGCATAAATACGTTCAAATTTTTCTCAATAAATGTATTTTGTTTTACTACTAGAAACAGTAACTTTCATTTGTCATTGCTTTATTTTATAATTATCTCTACATATATTTGTATCAGCTCACTACTGGGTAGCCGCTTAGAGAAAAATAAGTCATATGAAAAAGACACTTGTACACATGTTTATAGCAGCATAATTTGCAGTTGCAAAAGTGTGAAACCAAATGTCTGTCAGCCAATGTGTGAACAAAAAAAAATGTGACAGGGAATACTACTCAGCCCTGAAAGGGAGCCAAATAATGACATTTACAGTGACCTTGATGAAGTTAGAGATTATTATTCTAAGTGAAGTAACTCAAGAATAAAAAAACAAATGTTGCATATTCTCATAAGTGGGAGCTAAGCTATGAGGGTGCAAAGACATAAGTGACATAATGGAGTTTGGGGACTCAGAGGGAAGATTGGGGGGTGACAGATAAAAGACTACACATTGAGCCTGGGCGCATTGGCTCCAGCCTGTAATCCCAGCACTTTGGGAGGCCGAGGCGGGTGGATCATGAGGTCAAGAGATTGAGACCATCCTGGTCAACATGGTGAAACCCCATCTCTACTAAAAATACAAAAAAATTAGCTGGGCATGGTGGCCAGTACCTGTAATCCCAGCTACTCAGGAGGCTGAGGCAGGAGAATTGCTTGAACCCAGGAGGCAGAGGTTGCGGTGAGCCGAGATCACGCCATTGCACTCCAGCCTGGGTAACAAGAGCAAAACTCCGTCTCAAAAAAAAAACGACTACACATTGAGTACCGTGTATACTGCTCGAGTAATGGGTACACCAAAATCTAAGTAATCACCACTAAAGAACTTTTCCATGTAACCAAAAACACCTGTTTCCCAAAAATCATTGAAATAAAATAACATTATGAAAACAATGAATATGATAGTCTTGAGGCATGACATTCACTGGGTTTCATATAGGAGAAAAACAGCTAAAATCAAACACATGGACAGGTAGTCAGAACAAGGTCCATCATATACATAGTAAAATTAAAACAAGGGCAAGTATTCATGAGTGGAGTCCATTTTGGAATAGCCTGCAGTGACAATGTATGTCTTCAGGCACACATAACTCATGTTAGGAAGAAAATGTATAATTTTACAAAATGTGAAACATCTTCAGAAATAACTCAATCTATGGTGTGCAGATGCAGTCCTGTACTGTAGAGACAGAGACTAAGAATTATCAAGGTGGAAAAACTTCTGCCCTGCTCCAAATTCTGGTTCACACAAGAGAATTACTACTGGAGAGAAAAGCCATACATGTCCTAAATGTGGGGAAGCCTTTACTTATCAGTCATTTCCTATGAGACATATGAAAATTCACACTGGAGAAAAACCTTATGAATGTAACAAAGTGGGAAAGGCTTTAGATATTCCCTATACCTTAATAAGCATTTAAAATGAACATTGCGTGGAAGCCCTATGACTATAACAAATGTGGGAAAACCTTCATCAAGCCTCAAAATATGCACATATAAGGAGTCACACTGGAAAGAAACCCTATAATGTGACAAATGTGGAAAAGACTTTGCAAAATCATCAGAACTAAATGTCATCTTAAGTTTTACAAACAGTAAGAAGCCCTGTGAATGAAGAAAGGTGGGAAAAGTATAATTAATTTTTTTCACCATACTGAACATGGGTGAGGACACCCTGGAAGGGAGTTCAATGAGTTACCACACATAAGAACATCTTTCCTGAACTGTCATATCTTACAGAAGTGTGAAAAGAAACCCTGTGAAGGTAAAGACTACGAAAAGCCTTTCATCTTCATTCATCTTGAGTAGATAATTGTTCTCACAGTGGAGAGAAACTATGAAAGTAAGGAATATAAAAATAAAGCCTTCAGTGTAACCTAAGACTCATAGTGCATTCAAGAATTCACACTGCAGAAATTTCTTATGGAAATAAAAAATGTAGAAAAGACCTCTGTAAGCACTTACCCCTCCTGTTACACGATTCCATGCCTTAGAGGGAGACTAGAATTGGAATAAATATAAGAAAGCCTTCAGTTTCAGCTCCTCACTTATTGGGCATGAACTAGCACATTGTAGGATTGAAGCACTGTAAATGTTAAGAATTGTTGCCATTATCATGGTCTTATCCCTCAGTTAGAACCCAAATGGATAATTTTGTAGTGTTTCCTTTCTTTAAAAAAAATGGTATGACTGATACCTTTCTCTGTGCTCTTTCAGCTTTGCTACCTTAAAGTCAATATGCAGTCAGTTTTTTACAATTCACTTACATACACATGGTTTCATCTTCAATGTGAAGACCTCTTTGAGTTCCCTTCCATTTAGATTTAGAATTCATATGATACATTTTTTGTCAGTTTGTTTTAATTGGTCACTATTTGACTGCATTACGGTCAGAGTATGTGGTTTTAATGGTACCAATTTGGGGTACCTGTTATATCTTTCATTTGGGCCTAATGTGGCCAATTCTGTCCATTTCCCTGCTATGTCCATTATTTTCATCTTTTTTTTGCTAAGGAAACATAGATTCCATTTTCACAAGGAGCACGGTTTAGACCCAATGGGCTTGCAGATGCTGATTGGCCACACTCATTTTTGGCTGTCGCCCCCATGGATGCCTCACCTACTGTGACACTTGGAGAGCTGGCAGCCATCACTCAAGAAATCAGAACACATTGGCCTCTACTGCAGCAGCAGGGAACAAAACAAACACTAAGCCTGTCAGCTGTCAAGAAATACTTATGTGAGTAAACACGGTACATAAATTTATTCTGTGACTTTGAGATATCTCCTGCCAAACAGATAAAGTTAATTAAAACCAGTTTAATTAAATTAAAACTAATTACATTACTTGATTAAAACTAATTGTCATAATTAAAAATTTATGGCAGCAGTACTCCAACTCCCCATTATTTATCCAGGGCATTGAAAATTGGAACAAATCAAAGATCCTTAAGTCATTCTCTGAATCAGGAGGAGAACAGAGAGAGCTCACTGTATGTGCCAGGCACTGGACTGAGTGCCATGCCTACAGAAATCCACTTGATGCTTGCAATAATCCTGCAAGATAAAAGTAAAAACTCACACACACACACACACACACACACACACTCTCACACACAGACACACATGCTCAAGCACACACTGGAAACTACAGAACAAAGAGAGCACTGGCAACTAAGAGAAATATAGTGCTGGCCAACCACATTGGCTCACGTTTATAATCTCAGCACTTTAGTCCAGGAGTTCAAGACAAGCCTGGTTAACACAGCAAGACACCATCTCTACAAAATGTTTTTTAGATAAAAATCACTTTGAAAAAGAGGTATAATGCCTAAAGGCTCGGGGAAGCAATATCTTTATGGCTGTATGGTAAGCAGCAGGCAAGGCTACTTGTTGGACCAAAGTGGTAATAATTCCAGGGTTCCTTTGCATACTGAGCCAGGCTGCAAACTGCAGACTAGCTAGCTCAGCACTGCCTGCATTCACTTCACCCTTTCCACAGCTCTAAAGCTCTGCCAGGTGGGACCTAAGCATAAGAGAGAGTGATATTACACAGGACTCGCTTGACTTCTTAACCTAACTTGATTCAGCAGAACATTGAATTATTTGACTCTCATACATAAAAATGTCCCTGAGTAGATGGCTTCTGGCTCAGTGGGATCAGGGGTCAACTAATGTCAACCAAGGCTCATTCTGTCCCTTCATTTATTGTGTCAGCTCTGCTATTGTGTCAGCTCAGCAAAAATGGCCCCATAAAGTTCATATCACTTATTTCCTTGCAAGTAGTTAATCCAATAAAAAGAAAGCACCTCACTCCCAGCAGTATCATCAAAGGTACAGAGATGACTTCCATGAACCCAGCGTGCATCACATGCTCATTCCTGAATCACCCTGCTGATCTGATTGCCCAGGATGGGTCAGCCCTTCCCAAATCACATGAGTTAGACATGGAGGAGTGGTCCTCCCAGGAAAAAAAAATGGAAGGTTAGTGGCAAAGGAATATGGGTAGCATGGCCTCATCTTTACATAAAATGTATGAGCGTATTTGTGTTCTTTTATATATTCATTTACAGAGTCACTGGGAAAAAGCTCAGAAAAATCCACACATGGCCGGCCACGGTGGCTCACACCTATAATCCCAGCACTTTGGAAGGCTGAGGCAGGTGGATCACGAGGGCAAGAGTTCGAGACCATCCTGGACAACATGGTGAAACCCCGTCTCTACTAAAAATACAAAAATTAGCTGCGCGTGGTGGTGCATGCCTGTAGTCCCAGCTACTCGGCAGGCTGAGGCAGGAGAATTGCTTCAACCCAGGAGGCGGAGGTTGCGGTGAGCCGAGATCACGCCATTGCACTCCAGCCTGGGTAACAAGAGCGAAACTCCATCTCAAAAAAAAAAAAACAGGAAAGAAAGAAAAATTCACACACGACTTCTGCATGTCTCTGTGCTTTGTTTTCAACACTAAGCTGTGAAAAATTAAAACAAAACTTTGAAAATAAATAATGATTTGGTACAATAGAAATATTTAGCTGATGCAACACAGGTGAGTTCTTTTGTGCCATGAAGACACAATGCCCAGGAGCCCACCTGTGGTCTCCTAGAGGAAGAATGTGGGCTACCCACTAGCTGCAGTTCCACCTTTCCTTTCCTGGACTGTCAGGAAGAAATGAGTTCTGAATTCAGTTGAACTGAGTTCAAGTTCAGGCTCTGTGACTCACTGGCTGTGTAATTCTGGGGAAGTCACTTGCTCCCTTTGACTTCCTTATCCTCCTTGACAAAATGGAGAGGCAGAGTTATTGTTAGGTTTCTAAGGTAAGGCGAGGTTAAAGCAAGACAGAAAGACAGTTGGCATAGCAACACCTTTATTGTAGCAAACGCTGCAGAGATGGAAGCCAACTTAGTGCCAGCACCCACTGCTGCTCACAGGCCAAGGTAGTTTTGGGACTGGAGGGAGGGGTCAGGGCGGTACAGCTTGCTGCACAGCAGGATATGCAAGGATGTTCCTGCAGTCACATCTGCCCAGAAAAATGTGATAAGGATGTTTCTGCTGTCAGGTGGTTAGGAAGGCTGTTTCTCACGGCCTGCGTTCCCATGGAATGTTTCACTCTGACCAGGGTCTGCAAAATGACTGGGGGGGTTACAAAATGGTGTAGCTTAGACTAACAGTAACATCTCCCAGGTAGACAGTTCTTCAAAGTCAACTGCCCTTGAGCATCTACACTGTACCAGATACAGTGCTAGGACCCAGGCCACAGGAGGAATGGGACAGATGAGACCCCTGCCATCCTGGTATGCATGTCTGATGAAGGAAGCTAACAGGTCATAAAACCAGGTCAGATGGTGGAGGTAATGCAAGATATTAGCTGAGTGAGATGAGCTAGAAAGAAACTGAGGGAGCTGTTCCAAACACAGTGACAGGCAGAGACACTTACAAGAGGTGATTTTTGAGCAGAAACTTGAGAGATGTGGAGAGGTGGTATAAAGATGAACCTGCCCCTGAAGCCATTCCAGAAGTAAAGACCTAGCACCAGGTGGGCAATAAAACGGCCTGACCTGTGCATTCTTTATGCTTCCTTTCTCCCATGGAGGAAGCAGGTGCAGTGCGGAGCCATGGTGGGGATGAAATCTGGCCTAACAGTGAAACTAGAAACAGGGGCTGCTTACACTGACTGCAACACAGGTCATGAAATATAACTAATGCATAACCAGCCCTGAGGGCATGTCCAGAACCAGACCAGCTGGCCAGGCTGCCAGCATCTTAGTAGAGATTCCAGAAGACCAGATGATCTGGTTGGTGGGGGGTGGGGGGACAGGAAAGCTTCAGAAAATTCCAGAGGACCCATGACACTTAGCATGAACTTCCCCAAATGCCACTTGTTTGGCACTGTTGGTTCTAAAGAGTTGCTCCCTCCGCCCTCACCTGCCCATTGCCCAACCAGGGGAAATCTCAGTGTGGGGTCCACAGAAACAATCCCAGTGAAAGGGGAAAGGGTGTTTCATATCAAAAACTAAGGGAGGAGACCCACAAAACACCATGGGAGAGGAGCAAGCATCCACCTTGGGGCAAGACAGCCCCTGGTCAAAGTTGAACTCTACCACTGTTCAGCTGTGTGACTTTGGGCAAGTGCCTTTCCCTCTCTGATCCTCACGTTCTTTTTTGGTAAAAAAAAAAAAAACAGCACAATGACAGGTCTATGGGGATTGGAGGTGCTGACAGAAAAATGTGTGTCATAGTTTGAGTTTCCTGGAAGTAGATCCTGAGGCATAGATTCAAATACAAAAATTTTCTGTGGAGATGACTGTAGGACAGTAATTCTACTGCCAGTTCTTCCCTAGGGTACTGATCCCAGGAGACATCAGCAGAGTGGGGAGCTGTGACAGGAAAGGAATGCCACAGTTACAGGGACCTTTATCAAGAAAGTTTCTACTGTGGCAGCCAGAACTCAGCCCTGCTGGGTACTTCTGAGAGACAGCATAGAACATGTGCCTTAGAGTCACCCCACCCAGATTAAGGAAGCTGGGGTATTTATCCACTGATACCAACCAGTCACTCCTTAGGGCTCCTTCCAAGGGCATGATTCCTCTAGAATGGCCTGGCTGCACTGCAAGGGTCAGACCTGGAGTTGAGGCCAGGGGCCCTGACAGCAGCTCCAGCAATGAGCAGGAACACCACCTGGTGTGGAGAAATTCAGTCACTCAGTGACTCCAACACACACACAAATCACACCACACTGTAGTGCCAACACTGCATACATACATACACATATGTGCATACATGACTGTAACCCTCTTAGATCCTGGTGAATGCATGGTGTAGATGATAAGGTGGGAAAAAGGGGGAAGAGCAAAATTAAAGAGAGTGAAGGTCTTGGGAACAAAACACAAATTTAGGCAGAAAATCAAGGGGGAAGAGGAGTGGTCTGGACACCAAATGCCTGCTGGGTCGCACCTGCTCTGCACACACTGTCAGCAATTCTCCAAGCAGCATCATGGGATAGAAGAAATTCCCCTCAATTTACAGTTGGCAGAAATGTAGTTCAGAAAAAAAAAACCTGATTTTACTAATGTCTCAGCAAGTTCATGGGTGATAGATATGGACTCCCAAATCTTTATGTCGACAGAACCTAAAAATTCTCCCTTGTTAGGCAGGCTGGTTACCAGGCCATGCTTCTGGGCTCTGCTCCTTTTCCTGCTATGCAATAATGGCAGAACTGACAAAAACGTTTTCCATCTTCACTACCTGGAGGAGAGCCAATGAGAGGGCCTGGGGAACAGGCCATAATGCCCTGCACCCACCATTCAATATCTTCTGGATTGTGGGTCATCGGGGTCTTGCATGACATGCTGGCAGCACTCCCAGTCTCTGGGTGTCTTGTGAGATTGTACAGGTCCCAGTAGAGGTCACTGGCTGTGCTGTCATATCCTAAGAGGCAGCCAGGCAGGTTTGGGTCTCTTGGCTGCTTCAGCACCAGAGGATGGACAGCGCCCACACACCACTTCCCTGGGAGGAGGGTAAGGAAGGGCAGAATGGAGTGATATAGGGTCCATCCACCATGTCCCTGGATGGCGACCCCTGTTCCCACAGTAGTCCCACACTGAGACTACCACAGACACTCATGAAGATGCCAGCCTCCATTTATATGTTCTCATCTGACAATTTCTTCCCATTTTCATCCTGCAGACAAGACCTCTGAACATACAAGCTCTGACAGCAGCTGAGTATAACCTGAGACAGTCCCTGAAGACCTTTCATCCAAGCAGGATCCCTCCCTTACCATTGCCAGACCTGCCAGATAAGCTCCCTCCTGGTCTCTTGGCTCTTGTTCACTCCTTCCAGGCAGCCTTCTACAGTCATCTCTACCATGTGTCTGACTGTCCCTCCTTTATCCAGACCTTCCACAGCTCCCTAGAGCCCTCCAGATCAAGTTCAAGTTCCTTGATCAGACACTTGATCTCAAGCTCCATTCCACCTCCTGAATTAAGTTCCTAGAGAAGCACACCTAGCTCAGCACAAATGCATCAATGAAGTATGAAGCCTTGAACGTGGCCTTGGCCTTGAGGAAGCCATCAACAGCCTGGCTAGTGGGGGTGCAGTGCCGCTCCAGGATGATAGTGTCAAAAGTTGTGCTCCAAGTCATAGGCAGAAGCTTTGCCCCAGGAGTGAGGTAGTAGAGGAAGTCTGTGCACAGGCAGATCTGCTGGTGCTGTCACACTGTGAGGGCACTGACCTCCAAGGTGGTGGCAATATATTCACTGGGATTCCTGCAGGGAGTGGAAGCAGCTCCATAGCACATATGAAACCCTGAAAGCACTTCCCAGCCAGAACCTCAGGACCACATTACATCCAGAAATGGGTACCCTCTAAGCACAATTCTCTCTCTGCCCCAACTCTGAGCTGCCTCCTGGCCTTACATGCCCCAGCCTGGCCCAGAGCCTGGAGCTCAGCAGGTGTTTAGTCCATGGTGTTGACTGCTCCCTGGGCCAGGAGAGCCCTTGGTAGCTCTGCTACTCCTGCTGTAAAACCCCTCCCTCTGCCTTGGGACCTCCCAATTCCCATGGGAAGCCCCCATGGCTATGGGTTGCAACACCTACCCTGGGATCCGCCAGCCCCATAGGCCTTCCTTGATGCCTTAGCCCTCCCAGACCATGACATGTTTCTCAGAATGTGGCTTATGTCCAGGGCCACAAACCCATCTGTGGGGTTTGCTGGGGACCTCTTGCTGTTCTCCTTTATGGTCTTTAGGGCAGGGCCAAGAGGAAAAGCCAGCACTCACAACCTCAGGATGGACAAAAGGCTCACTTTCACAGATGGCAACCACCAGTCTGCAGTGCTTGTGGAAGGAAAGGAGGTTTTATTCTGCAGAAAAGCTGCTTGTTTGGCTTCTTTCTGAAACTGGGGTGCAGCGGGGGTACCAAGCCTAGCTTACCTGCAGTGCCTATGTTACCGTCTGTGCCTAGGATGTGAAGGGCCTCTGCTCCCACTGCAGGGTTGAAGTTCCCTCCAGCTGGAGGCCTGGGCTCCTGACACCACCTGGCCTGTTGTCCTGCTCTGGATGAGCGCAGAGGGGCTGTACTTGGTCTTTCCTTAGGTTTCCACATTCTAGACATCCAGCAGGAGTCACCATGTCCAGCTCCACATCTAAAAGAGGTCTCCCTTGTAGAGCAGCCAAGACATCTACAGATGAAAGAGTGCTCGGTGAGACAGGCCACAGGGGTCACCAGTGATAATCAGTGCCAGAGAATTCCAGAGGTTTCCAGCCTTGGGCTCTGTGGTTCCTCAAAGAGGTTAGCTCTATTTAGGACCAGGCCTCCCCTCCCACGATTCAGAGTGGATGAGTGCTCAGTGTTGAGAACTCTGGTCTAGACCTATTTTTTTATTTAGGTCACCAAGAGAAAACCCTAACCCCTCAGCTAGAAATGGTCCAGGCCCTGGCATGTGATTTTCTTCTAGCAATGTGATGCTTGCAGGGACAGGTAGAAAAGCTGGTGACCAGGCATGCTATCCTCTGGATAAGGACAGTGTGCTACCCACCCTCTGAGAGGCAGGTGGTGCCAGGCCACAGCACTGGGTGCCTGTACCCCTGGCTCTGCAGACCTTGGTCATGGAGGCCCCGCCCTCTATACATTACCTTCTTGCTGCTCCTAGATTTCTTCTAGTCATTAAACACTTGGCGCCATTTTTCTGTGCATCTGATCTGACATTTTTACTCTCAGATGAAACACGATAAAGCTGAGCCATGAGGATTCCTGGAGGGGACCTCGGATGCTGAGTCTTGGGCGGTCAGAAGGAGTCAGGGAAGGACAAACATGGGCTGAGCCCCTCTGAACCAATGGTTATTGTGTCTTGGCCTTATGGCTCCAAGACACACTGTCCTCAGGCCACAGACACCATGGGCTTTGGTCAGGTCCCAGCCTCCCAGTAGTGTCCTGGCACTAGCAGGTGCTGACTCCTGAGCCACAAGCGCAGTTCTTGGCTTTTGGTGTGGAAAACCTCCTCCTGGACAGAGTTCTGGGGTTGGGCTTGGCAAAAACCAGGGGGCCTCCCCGGGATGGTGTGTCACTCCTACTTGTCACCAAATGTGCACACAGGCTGTCCCCCTGTCCAGCTCATCCTGCTGGACATAATGGAGGAAGTCGGGGAATAGGCAGGGTGGGCAGCTGGGATGCAGGGAGAGGCAGGTGCATGCTGGGAGGTCAGACCCTGCGAGGGCTGTGGGGGCGTCAGGTGGAGTGGGCTCCAGGTGCACACTCAGTGCACTGGGGAGGTCTCAGGCTCCCTGGATCCCATCTGGGTGATGTGGTTACTTTCTGGGGGACTGCTGTCAGGCCCTGACCACCCACCCTGGGCAGCACCATCCCATCTCAGAACTGAACTTTCTGAGTCCTGAGACACGACACTGCTGCCCAGGCCTGACAGTCTGGGAGAACCTGCCAAGTACCCCTTCCCTAGACCAGCCTCCTGCACAGCAGAGACACTGACCTTCACCTTCAGAGCACTGACTAATCCATCTCACTCTAAGGCAACCAAGGCAGAGCTGAGGACCTGTGCCAGACTGGGAGCCAGTCCCCTCCCTAAGTGGGTCTGAGAGAAGCACCATCCCTGTCCAAATCCACCCCAAGTTTCAGCCCAGGAGACACATGGGGCAGGGAGAATAGGGCCTCCCTGCTGACTGACACTGGAAAAGTAAGACCTGGGAGAAGAGGAAGCACAGGACTGGCAGGGGATGCTCCAGGCCCATGGAGAGGTTGAGCTGCAGCATAAGGCTGCCCCTCCAGGGCTGGAGGCTGTGCCCTCTGGAAGCTCTGAGAGAGTCCAGTCCTGAGGTGGGACAGTGCTGCCCAGGGTGGGTGGCCGGGGCCTGACAGCAGTCCCCCAGGGAGTGACCACATCACCCAGCCAAGGTCCAGGAAGCCTGGGCTGAGACTTGCCCAGTGTAATGAGGGTGCACCTGGAGCCCACCCCACCTGAAGCCCCAAAAGCCCTCACAGGGTCTGACCTCCCAGCATGCACCTGCCTCTCCTTGCACCCCAGCTGTCCACCCTGCCTGTTCCCTGACTTCCTCCATTCTATCTAGCTCATAGACTGTGATCATCTCTCCAGCCACTCTCACCGTTCCTTTACCTCTGTCCTGTCATAATATTTGAGCAAGATCTCCCAGGTCCATCCAAACACCCGCTTTGGCCACTTTTGACTGGACTGTTAGACACCTCTCAGCCATCCCAGATGTGCACATAGCCCTCCATGATGTGCATTTCACCTGGCATCTCCCAGCATGATCAGCAGTCCCCATTGACGAGGTCCCTGCTGACCAGGCCTCACTGACCAGGTCCCTGCTGTCCAGTTCTCACTGACCAGGTCCCTGCTGACAAGCCCTCACTGACCATGTCCTTACTGACAAGGTCTCACTGACCAGGTCCATACTGACAAGCCCTCACTGACCAGGTCCTTACTGACAAGGCCTCACTGAGCAGGTCCTTACTGATAAGGCCTCACTGACCAAGTCCTTACTGACAAGCCCTCACTGACCAGGTCCTTACTGATAAGCCCTCACTGACCAGGTCCTTACTGATAAGCCCTCACTGACCAGGTCCTTACTGATAAGGCCTCACTGACCATGTCCTTACTGACAAGGCCTCACTGACCATGTCCTTACTGATAAGGCCTCACTGACCATTTCCTTACTGATAAGGCCTCACTGACCAGGTCCTTACTGATAAGGCCTCACTGATCAGGTTCTGCCAATCATGACCTTATTGTTGGCCCCATAGATGAGGCCCCACTGACCAGGCCTCTAGGGAACAGGTTGCCACTGACAAGGCTCTTACTGACCAGGCCTGAGGTTACCAGATGCCCCTGACCTGGACCCTAGAGAGCAGGCCCCATTAAACAGGCACCCACTGCTCAGATCCCCACTGACCAGGTCATCACCGATTAGACCAGTGTTTCAAAAGCCACCACTGACCAAGTCCTCCCTGATCAGGAAATGGGGTCATATTGACGGAACCAGATCAGTGAGGCCTTATCAGTAAGGACCTGGTCAGTGAGGCCTGGTCAGGAAGGTCCTGCTCAGGGAGGCCTTATCAGTAAGGACCTAGTCAGTGAGGCCTTATCAGTAAGTATATGGTCAATGAGGCCTTATCAGTGAGGACACGGACAGTGAGGGCTTATCAGTAAGGACCTGTTCAGTGAGGCCTTATCAGTAAGGACCTGGTCAGTGAGACCTTATAAGTAAGGACATGGACAGTGAGGCCTTATCAGTAAGGACACGGACAGTGAGGGCTTATCAGTAAAGACCTGGTCAGTGAGGCCTTATCAGTAAGGACCTGGTCAGTGAGGCCTTATCAGTAAGGACATGGACAGTGAGGCCTTATCAGTAAGGACACGGACAGTGAGGGCTTATCAGTAAGGACCTGCTCAGTGAGGCCTTATCAGTAAGGACCTGGTCAGTGAGGCCTTATCAGTAAGGACACGGTCAGTGAGGCATAATCAGTAAGGACAGGGACAGTGAGGCCTTATCTGTAAGGACATGGTCAGTGAGGCCTTATCAGTAAGGACACGGTCAGTGAGGCATAATCAGTAAGGACAGGGACAGTGAGGCCTTATCTGTAAGGACATGGTCAGTGAGGCATTATCAGTAAGAACCTGGTGAGGCCTTATCAGTAAGGACTTGGTCAGTGAGGCCTTATCAGTAAGAACATGTACAGTGAGGCCTTATCAGTAAGGACATGGTCAATGAGGGTTTGTCAGCAGGGACCTGGTCAGTGAGAACTGGTCAGCATGGACCTCATCAATGGGGGCTGCTGATCATGCTGGGAGATGCCAGGTGCAATGTGCATTATGGAGGGCCCTGTGCACAGTTGGGATGGCCCAGTGGTGTCCAGTGGTCCAGTCAAAAGTGGACAAAGCAGGCAGTTGGATGGACTTGGGAGATCTTGCTCAGAGATTCTGACAGGAATCAGGCCCCCACTAATTATGTTTCACTGCCCAAGCTGCCCTGACTGGGGCCCCACTGACAAGGGCCTCACTGATGAGGACATGCCCACCAGGCTCTGATGACTAGGTCCCGTGTGACCAGGCCTCCACTGAAGAGCACCTTTCAACCTGGTCACCAGTGACCCAGCCGTGCTGACAAGGCCACCACTATGCTCCATACGACCAGGTCTTCACTGACCAAGCCCTTGCAGCCCAGGTTTCCACTGGCTAGACACCAAATGACTGGCTGCCACTAGGTTCCCACTCACCCAGACGCTCACTACTAGATCCCCCTAATGATACCCTCTCAAAGCACACTCCTGCTGACCACACCCCCATTAAATAGGCCTCACTGACCAAATCCCAACTGACTAAGTCCACTGAGAAGGCCCACACTGATCAGGCCCCTGTGACCAAGCCTCAACTGGCAAGGCCACAGTGAGCAGGTACCCACTGGCCATGTCTCAAGTGACTAACCATGCTGAGTAGGCTTTCACTGACTAGGTCCCCACTCCACATGATCTCACTCATCAGGCCCCCTACTGACCCAGATTTCCATTAACCAGGCCCCCAGTGGCCAGACTCCCACTGACCAGGTTGCCACTGACCAGACCTTTCTGCTCAAGGTATTTCAAAATACAATGATGGTATATGCATTGAGTAAGATTTCTCAGTCCAATGAGAAGAAATTTTCCAGGAAAATAACACAAATGGGACACAGGCTTAATGCAAGTCCACAACCCAGCAGGACAGTATTCATTCATCATGAGAACTCACTATCACACAGACAACATTAAGGACATAGGGTTTAACCATCTGTGAAGGATCTGCCCCCAGCCCCATCTTTCACCCCCACCCCCCAGCAGAAAACCCCTAAACTTCCAAACCCTCACTTCCAAACCCCACTGTCCACCATGATTGAATCGCCTTCCACCAAGCCCCAACTTTAACATTCCCCATTACAACTCCACATGAGTTCTGGTTGGGACACAGAGCCAAATCATATTATTCTGCCCTGGCCACCCAAATCTCATGTCCCTCTCACACTGCAAAATACAATGATGCCTTCTCTACAGTCCCCCAGTGTCTTAACTCATTCCAGCATTTACTCAGATGTCCAAAGCCCAAAGCAGCATCTGAGGTAAGGCTACAATCACTTCTGCCCCTGAATCTCCTAAATACAAAGCAAGTTAACTACTTCCAAGGTAGAATGATTGTATAGGCATTAGGTTATTGTATAGGCATTTGGCTTCCCAGTCAAAAGGAAGAAATCTGTCAGAAAGAAGCACAAAACACAGATGGGATTTACACACCCCATGCAAGTCAAAAACCCAGCAGACCAGTCTTTCAATCCTACAGCTCCAAATCATCTTTTTTGAATCTACATTCTACATCCAGAGTACAAGGGGGTGTGATGGCTGGGGTCCCAAGGCCTTGGGCAGGTCTGCACCTGTGGCTTTGCAGGATTTAGCCCCCACAACTGTTACCAAGGGCTGAGCGGGTATTGAGGGCCTATAGCTTTTCAACACTGAGGGTGCAAACTGTTGGTGGGTCTATGAATCTAGATTCTGAATAATCGTGCCTCCCTGTGTGGGGGCTCAAACACAATGTGTTCCTTCTGCACTGCCCCAGTAGAGGTTTCCCATGGAGCTCTGCCTCTTGGAAAAGCTTCTGTCTGGACACCCAGGTTTTTCTGTACATACTATGGAGTCTAGACAAAGGCTCCCAAGTCTCTAGTCTTATGCTCTGTGCACCTGCTGGCTTAACACTATGTGGAAGTCACCAAGGCTTGGAGCTTGTGTGCTATAGATGGAACCTGAACAATGCCATTTTATACAAGACAAAGCTTTTTTTCAGCTGCCCCATTCTCCTCACAATAACTGCTGGCCTTGGCTTCTGTAAATAAAACTGCCTGAATTGCTGGCCTTTGCTTACCAGTAATGAACAGAATAAGCAGCCCAAGCTAATTCCATTCTGGCCCCTGCAACGCCACAGATCAAAGTAACTAAGATCTGTGGATTCCACCACTTCCAGACAATGTGTAAACTAATGCTTATCTTGACTTCTATAAACCACTTAGGTAGCAATCGAAGTGACAAGTCCCCTAGCCCTTGGAATGTCCGGAGACCCCCACCCTCCTCTCTGCCCAGGAGGTGATTTACGAAATCCCCTGGCCCTCAGAATGTCTGAATCCCTTCACCCCCACCCCCGCCCCACACTCTCACCCCGGGAGGTGGTTTACGGGCATAAAAGGGTCTTGTCACCCTCCTTTTGGGGCCATGGGTTGGAGAGACGTGAGTCCTCCATGGTCGCCGGCAATAAAGACCCTGCAATTTGGTATAATTTTGTCTTGGTGCTAATTTTATACTCGATCCAAATACTTCACTTGCACCCTCTGAAGCAGTGATCCAAGCTGTACCTGTGCAACTTTCAGCCATGCCTGGAGCTGGAGCCGCAGGGATTCAGGCAGCAGTGTCCTGAGGCTGCACATAGCAGGGAGACCATGGGGCTGGCCCAGGAAACCATTCTTCTGCCTTAGGCCTCAGGGCCTGTGACAGTAAGGACTGCTGCCAAGGTCTCTGAGATGGCTTCCAGGCCTTTTTCCCATTGTCTTGGCTTTAGCACTGGGCTCCATTTTATGCAAATTCCTCAAACTGTCTTAAATTTCCCCACTGGAAATCAGCTTTTCTTTGTGATCACTTGGCCAGGCTGCAAATTTTCCAAACTTTTAAGCTCTACTTCTTGAAATATAAGTTTCAACTTAAAGTTATATATCTGGTCACACATCACAGGCTATTCGATGCATACATGACACCTCTTGAGCTTTGCTGCCTCGAAGTTCATTTCACCAGATACACCCTAAATTATCCCTCTCAAGTTCAAAGTTTCACAAGTCTCCAGGGCAGGGGTATCAAGCTGCTGAGATTCCCTAAGGCAAAACAAAAGTAACGTTGACTTCTGCTCCCAGTAAGTTTCTCATTTTCATCTGAGACCTTCTAAGTCTGGCCTTCACTGTCCATCCTTCTGTTTAACAATAGTCCAAACTTTTCCTCATCTTCCTATCTCCTTTCAAGCCCTCCAAACATTCCAGCCTCTGGCAATTCGAAATTTCTGAACCTGCTTTGACACTTTCTGAACCTGCTCTGACATTTTCAGCTATCTTTGTTGCAGCTTGGCAATGTGGAATAAGAAGAAGGGTAAAAATTCATGCAGGCTTCAGATATTTGCATAAAAAGAAACTGCGTGATGATTACCAAGAAAAGGAGGAAAGGTCTTGAAGACATTTCGTAGCTCCACTTTACAGCACTAAATTTCTGTATGGTCATTAAAAAAAGAGGTTGAGGAGGGGGAGGAAGAGGGCGCTCTAGCAGCAACTCACCACTGCAGCTCTCAGTCAAGAGGCAGAGGGTAAGCAAACACCGCATTTTCAGACGGATCCTTATAGCCCACAGAGCGGGGAAAAAGCCCAGGTGTAAAAGACACACAGAACTCAAGCGCAGCGCTCTCTGCTGGCACGGCCAGGCAGCCAGCGCCACCACAGCGGCACGGCGCACAAAACACACGGGTCTGGGTGCCCTGTTAAACCGACAATTTGAGACGTGGGAGGGCAGATTGCTATGTTCTTCTGATTGAACGGGT
>CM052658.1:96182007-96199391 GCA_028533165.1 Leontopithecus rosalia
GCCTCTTTCAGGAGCTCTTGTAAAGCAGGCCTTGTGCTGACAAAATCTCTGAGTACTTGCTTGTTCGCAAAGGATTTTATTTTTCCTTCACTTATGAAGCTTAGTTTGGCTAGATATGAAATTCTGGGTTGAAAGTTCTTTTCTTTAAGGATGTTGTATATTGGCCCCCGCTCTCTTCTGGCTTGTAGGGTTTCTGCTGAGAGATCTGCTGTGAGTCTGATGGGCATCCCTTTGTGGGTGACCCGACCTTTCTCTCTGGCTGCCCTTAGGATTTTCTCCTTCATTTCAACCCTGGTGAATCTGACGATTATGTGCCTTGGGGGTGCTCTTCTTGTGGAGTATCTTTGTGGTGTTCTCTGTATTTCCTGCGTTTTGGTGTTGGCCTGCCTTGCTAGATTGGGGAAATTTTCTTGGATAATATACTGAAGAGTATTTTCCAGTTTGGATTCATTCTCTTCGTCACATTCTGGTACACCTATCGAACGTAGATTAGGTCTCTTCACATAGTCCCACATTTCTTGGAGACTTTATTCATTCCTTTTTGCACTTTTTTCTTTAATCTTGACTTCTCATTTTATTTCTTTGAGTTGATTTTCGACTTCTCATATCCTTTCTTCTGCTTGGTCAATTCGGCTGTTGAATCTTGTGCATGCTTCACGAAGTTCTCGTGTTGTGTTTTTCAGCTCCTTCAATTCATTCATATTCATCTCTCAGTTGTCCATTCTTGTTATCATTTCCTCAAATCTTTTTACAAGGTTCTTATTTTCTTTGCAGTGATTTAGAAAATGTTCTTTTAGCTCACAGAAGTTTCTCATTACCCACCTTCTGAAGTCTGATTCCGTCATTTCATCACTCTCATTCTCCGTCCAGCTTTGTTACCTTGCTAGTGAAGAGTTTTAGTGCTTTGTAGGCAGTCAGGTGTTCTGGTTTTGGGTGGTTTTCTCCTTTTTGCACTGGTTTCTTCCCATCTTTATGGATTTATCCACCTGTCTTCTGAGTAGTTGCTGATTTTTCGATTGGGTCTCTGAGTAGAGGCCCTGATTGTTGATGATGAAGCATTTCTGTTTCTTAGTTTTTCTTCTAATAGCCTAGCCCCTCTGCTGTAAGATTGTTGAGGTGCACTCCGGGCCCTGCTTGCCTGGGTTACACCTGTAGCAGCTGTGGAACAGTGAGGGATGCTACCAGTTTTTTCTCCTATCTTTGTCCCAGAATGATGCCCGCCAAATGTCAGTCTGATCAGTCCTTTTTGAGGTGACTCTGGGTATATGGGGGTCAGGGAGCTGCTTGAGGAGATGGCCTGTACTTTGTAGGAGCTCAAGTGCTGAGGTGTGAGCTCCGTTGTTCATTCAGTGTTGCTAGGCAAGTACGTTTATGTCTGTTGCGGCAGAACTCATAAAACCCATTTTTTTTCCCTCAGATGCTCTGTCTCGGGGAGTTAGGGCTTTATTTGTGAGTATCTGTTGCACTGTCCTGCCCAGCTAGGAGGCAGTCTAGTCACTATTTGGCTGCCGAGGTTCTGCCCTGCTTGCGTGAGGTCCGCCCTTTTGCTGTTGGCTCCGTTCTGCTGTTTTGGGCTCTGCCCTACTGACATAGGCTCCACCCTGCTGACGTGGCTCTGCCCTGTTGGTGAAATCTCTCTGGTATTGTGGGTTGCCTCAGCAACGACTGACTGCATCAACAATGGGCGGGTACCTCAGTAGGGGCAGAAACTCTCGGCAGTGGTGGATGCCCCTCCCCCACCGAGCTGCACCGCCGTGGGTTCAGCTGTGCCCGCAGTGGAACTGTCAACCCCGGGCACTCTGAATCGCCGTATTGCTTGTCCCTGTGGGGGTGGAACCCGTCGAGCCTGGTCACTTGGCTCCCTGCCTCTGAGCGTTTTTGCTTTTTTTTTTTTAAGTTGTAGGGTTGACTCTTTCCCAGGTGCCTCAGCTGCTGGCTGAAAGGGCACCGGGATCTGTGTGATTTCCCATGCAGCGACCCACTGTTCTGTTTCACAGTTCACCTCCCAGAAATCTCCTGTTCTGGTTCACCGTCCAAAACCCGTTTAATCAGATGAACATAGCAATCTGCCCTCCCAAGTCTCAAATTGCCGGTTTAACAGGGCACCCAGTCCCATGTGTTTTGTGCGCTGTTCCACTGCGCTGAAGTGCCAGCTGCCTGGCCACGCCAGCGGATACCACTGTGCTTGCGTCCTGTGTCCCTCTTACACTGGGGCTTTTCCCTGCTCTTTGGGCTATAAAGATCCATCTGGAAATGCGGTGTTTACTCACCCTCTGCGTCTTGACTGAGAGCTGCAGTTGTGAGTTGCTTCTAGCGCTCCATCTTCCTCCCTCACTCTATCACAAATTCCTCAATGTTTCGTTTAAACCTATGAGTAGGTGTGATGTGGTATTGACAAGAAGGTATATTTTGAGTATTTGAAGTGGAGATCTCTATAAATATTTATTAAGTTTACTTATTCTGGATCTGAGTTCAAGTCCTTGATATCCTTATTAATTTTCTGTCTCATTGAATCTAAGTCTCTATGTATCTGTGTGTTAGGATCGTTAGCTCTTGTTGTTGCATTGATCCTTTTACCACTGTATCTTTGTTGCTTTAAAATCTATTTTATCCAATACGAGAATTGAAACTCCTGCTTTTTAATTATATATTTATTTATTTTTGCTCTCCATTTGATTGTTAAGTCTTTCTCCATTCCTTTGAGTCTTTGTGTATCCTTGCATGTGAAATGGGTCTGGATGTAACATGCCATTGGGTTTGGGCTGTGTCTTTTGATTGGGGGATTTAGTCAATTTAAATTTAGGGTTACTGCCATTTGATGTTAACTGTCTGTTTTATCCATGCGTTGATGTAAATTCTTCTTTATGTTGGTGCTCTTTACTTTTTAGTATATTTTTAGAAAGGCTAATGCTGGTTGTTTCTTTCTATGTGTAATGCTTATTTCAGAAGCTCTTGTAAATCAGGCCTGATGGTAATAAAGTCTCTGAGTACTTGCTTGTTCGTAAAAGATTTTATTTTTCCTTCAGTTTTAAAGCTTAGTTTGGCTGGATATGAAATTCTGGGCTGAAGGTTCTGTTCTTTGAGGATGTTGAATACTGGCCCCCACTCTCTTCCGGCTTGTAGAGTTTCTGCTGAGAGATCTGCTGTAAGTCTGATAGGTTTGCCTTTGTGGGTAACCTGACCTTTCTCTCTGGCTGCCCTTAGTATTTTCTCCTTCATTTCAACCCTGGTGAATCTAACGATTATGTGCCTTGGGGTTGCTCTTCTTGAGGAATATCTTTTTGGTGTTCTGTGTATTACCTGGGGTTGAATAGTGACCTGCTTTGCTAGTTTAGGAAAATTTTCCTGAATAATATCCTGAAGGGTATTTTCCAGCTTGGATTCATTCTCTCTGTAGCATTCAGGTACACCTATCAAACGTAGATTAGGTCTTTTCACATAGTCCCACATTTCTTGGAGACTTTGCTCATTCCTTTTTATCATTTTTTCTCTAATCTTGTCTTCTCGTTTTATTTCATTAAGTTGGACTTCGACCTCTGATATCCTTTCTTCTGCTTGAACAATTCGAGTGTTTAAACCTATGCATATTTCTCTGAGTTCCTGTATTGTATTCTTCAGTTCCATTAATTCACTTATATTCCTCTCTAAGTTGTCTATTCTCATTAGGATTTTGTCAAACCTTTTTTCAAAGTTCTTAGTTTCTTTACGTTGGGCTACAGCATGTTCTTTTAACTCACAGAAGTTTCTTATTATCCATACCCTGAAGCCTGATTCTGTTATTGGGATGCGCTCGTTCTCCATCAAGCTTCGTTACATTGTTGATGTGGAACTGTGATCATCTTTAGAGGGAGAGGCGTTCTAGTTTTGAGTATTCTTAGCCTTTTTATGCTCATTTCTTCCCATCATTGTAAATTTATTCTCCTGTCATCTTTCAGATTAGGTCTCTTGTGTGGATGTCCATGTTGTTAGTTCCCAGGGCCAGAACAGTGGCGTTAAGACTGATGGTGTTTTTCTGCCCAGGCTTCTCCTGTCTGGCTTCCTTCTTGTGTCTGTAATAGGCGACTCTGCCTTCCCAGAGCTCCAAACCTTGGTCAGGAGGGGAGCCAGCCCCGTTTACTCTGCTCCGAGAGCTGCTGTGCCAGGGTGCCAGTGAAACCACTGCACCAGCCACAAGAGTTGCGCTGGTGACCTGTGTGGCTCCTCCACTGGGAATCTTCTGCTCCTGAGCGACCAGAATTTGTCTGAAAGTGTGGCGTCCTCTAGTTCTGTGTGCTTTCGCTGAGAGCTGCAATCCCGAGATGTTAGTGATCGGCCATCTTGGATCGTTCCCAGGTGATGAGTTTTATATGGTTGTTCAAGTGGGGTTGGTAGTAGATAGGTTGGAGAAGGCACTGTAAGAGTTCAGCCCCTAGGTGCATAGAGTTGTGGAGGTCTAGAAATATTTGTTCAGCCTGACCATTGGGGAGGACATATCATCCTGAAAGGAGGTACCAATCCTGCTGGGTGGCCCCTAGTTGCTGGAGCTGTTGCACCACCTGGGGGTTGTATGTGGGGGTGGTAGTAGGGGCCACATGAGTGCTTTGGCCAGTGCTGTGGGTAGAGGGGGCAAAGGTTTGGGCTGTGTGTTTGGCTGCCTGACCTGCTTTATGATTGCCAAGGGCTATGGGGTTACTTGTGGTTTGATGACCCTGGCAGTGGATGATGCCTGCCTCCTTGGGGATTTGGGCTGCTTCGAGTAACTGCCTGATGAGGTAGCCATTTTTAATGGACTCCACCTGGGTGGTCATATATCCCCTTTCTTTCCAAATTGCAGCACAGGAGTGCAGAATGTGGTGGGCATACTTGGAGTCTGTGTATATGTTAACCATGAGATCCCTTGCCAAAGTGAGGGCTCGTGTTAGGGCGACCAGTTCTGCCTCTTGGGAGGTGGTGCCAGGGGGGAGGGGAGCTGCCTCAATCATGTGTTTTTCACTTACTATGGCATAACTCACCTGGGGGTTGTCTTTGAATGTTGCACTGCCATCAGTGAACCAAGTGTAATGTGGTTGATCGATGGGGTGAGGAGGGATGTGTGGGAAAGGATTGAGGAAAAGGTCTAGGGCCTCAGTGCAGTTGTGTTGTGGAAGGTTGTCTTGTTTAGGGATTAGGGAAGCTGGGTTTAAAGGGAGGCATGGCTTAAAGCAGAATTGGGGGTTGGCAATGAAGGTTAAGTGGACTAATTGGGTTTGGGTCCTAGAGAGGGTAGACATGGCTCTGTGGGCAAACAGGTCTTGAAAGTGATGTGGAGAACTAATGGTGGTGTTTTGCCTAAATGTTAGCTTGTTGCTGTCTTGAGCCAGGAGGGCAGCTGCAGCGAGGGCCTGTGAACATGGTGCCCACCCTCTAGTGGTGGTATCTAGCTGTTTTGAGAGGTATGCAACAGGGGCAAAGAGGTCATCGGCTCCTTGTTCCAGGACCCCAATTGCAATACTCTCAGACTCTGTGACATATAGAATGAAAGGGAGGGACAGGTTGGGGAGGGAGAGAGCTGGGGCTGTGACTAGAGCAGTTTTTAGTTTTCAGAAGGTGGTATGTATTGGTCTTGTAGGGTCTGGGGGAATAGAGGGGTCTTCCTTTGTGGCCTCATATAACGGTTTAGCCAGAATACTGAAATTAGGGACCCATAGGCAGAGATATCCCATGAGTCCCAGGAAGGAGAGAATTTCTCCTTTGGTGGTTGGGGTTGGTAACTGGGAGATGAGGCTTTTGCAGTCAGTTGTTATAGCCCTGGTAGTAGGGGTGAGTAGGACTCCTAAATAAGTGACCTCTTGTAAGGATATTTGGTCCTTTAGGGGTGAGACTTTGTATCCTCCAGTGGCCAGGAAATTAAAAGAAGGATGGTGTGCTGTTGGGAGTCCTTGTAAGAGGGGTTGCAGAGAAGGAGATCATCTACATACTGGATGAGGGTACTGGGGTTTAAGGAGAGCTGTGAGAGATCTTTGGCCAGAGTCTGGCCAAAGAAATGGGGGCTGTCCCTGAAGCCCTGGGGCAGGACCATCCAGTGAGCTGTTGGGTGTGGTGGGTGTCTGGGTCGGTCCAAATGAAATCGAAAAGGTCTTGGCAGGAGGGATATAGGGGAATGGTGAAAAAGGCATCTTTGAGGTCTAAGATCGAAAAGAAAGAAAGTAGTTGCTGGAATGGTGGACAGCAGGGTGTACAGGTTGGATACTACAAGATGTATAGATAGGACAGCCAAGTTAATGGCTCTAAGGTCTTGGATTAAGTGATAGGAGCCACTGGCCTTTTTGACAGGTAGAATGGGTGTGTTATCAGGTGAGTGGGTAGGGCGCAGAAGATGGGACTGGAGAAGTCTGGTAATTATCGGTTTAGCCCTTGCAAGTGGGTTAAAGCAATTGGGTACTGAGGAACGTTGGGGAACAGGGAGGGGTCCTCAACTTTTACGAGAATGTGATTGGGGGGTGGTGTGTAGCTATGGAGGGTCAAGCTACATCCCACACAGAGGGGTTAACCAAATTGGGGGGTAGATGGGGGTTTGAGGGGGTAGGAAGAGGGTCCAGGGCTGCTTGCAGCAAGAAGTGATGGGCTGAAGGGACGGCACTAAACATTAGGGTGGTTTTGAACTTAGATAATATGTCTCTCCCTAGTAGGGGAACAGGGCACTGAGGTATGACCAGAAATTTGTGTGAGAAATGGAAACCGTGTAGGGTGCAAGAGAGAAGCTGGGTAACTAATGGGTGGTGTTCTAAGCCTGTTACTCCTATTGTGGTGACTGGGGAGGCAGAGAGGGGTCCTGAATGCTTGGGAAGGGTAGAGTAGGTAGCCCCAGTATCTATGAAAAAGAGATTGGCTTACCTGCAACAAAGAAAGTTACCCTGGGCTCACGTGTGGTGATCTCCGTTGGGGCCCCGAGCCCTGGGCACCATCATTCTTCCTCAAGGGCCAGGCCCAAGAGTTCTGGCATAGATTCCTGAAAATTTGGGTGACTTGGGTTTGGGACTGGCCCACTCCCCCTTGGGCAAATGGGGCAATTGACTTCCCAGTGGCCTGGCTGTTTGCAATGTGGACATGGTCCTGGAGGTGCCCCTGAATTGGGGCATGAGCATGCCCAGTGTCCAGGCTTATTGCACTTAAAGCAGGGCCCAGGTGGTTTTCCTGTGGGGAGGTTAGGTTTTGACGTAGGTTGTGAGTCCTGGATTGCATTGGCTAGAAGCTGGTATTTTTTAGCCTGATCTCTCCTGTATCGATCCTTTTTTTCTTCCTCCTCCCTATTATTAAAGACCTTGAAAGCAACATTAAGGAGCTCTCTCTGGGAGGCATTGGGGCCATCCTCAAGCTTCTTTAGCTTTTTGCGTATGTCTGGAGCTGACTGAGTAATGAAGTTTGAGTGTAACAGGGCTGTCCCTGCTGGTGAGTTTGGCTTTATTCTGGTGTATTTAAGTAGAGCATCTGAGAGGAACGATAGGAATTCGCTAGGATATTCCTTGGACTTTTTTGTGATCTCCCTCAGTTTATCGTAATTGATGGATTTGTGTGCTGCCTTTTGCAGTCCCTGTATAAGGAAGGCTGTCATGTTGTCCCTAAGGTCCTTATCGCTGTGGCCAGGTTGGTAGGTCTAGTCTGGGTCCGTTTGAGGGACAGCTATAGTGCCTACTGGCCTCCTGCCGTTTTGTGTTTGCCTTATCGGCTTGCTGCTGTGAGGCTGTTCGGACCTGCTCCCTATCCTCAGGGGAGAGGGTGGTAGTTAAAATCATGGAAAGATCATGCCAAGTGAGGTCATAGGATTGTCTGAGGTACTTAAACTCTTTAATATAGGTGTCTGGGTCAGACTGGAAAAAGCCCAGTCATCTCTTGATTTGGGAGAGATCAGACAGAGAGAACGGAATGTGTACATGGACAATGCCATCAGGTCCTGCCACCTTGTGAAGGGGAAACAGGGAGCCAGGATGATAGCCAGGGGTTGTGGAGAGGTAGGGGCAGAAGAAATAGGAAATGAGGGGCGACTGTCACGAGACCGAGTGTGGGGGGTGACGGACTGGCGAAGAGTTGGTGGAGAGGCATACGGAGGCAGGCATGGATCAGAGTGGTCAGGAGGATCAAAAAATTGATAGGCATCTGGGAATGGGGGTCAGGCGTGGGCAAGTAAAATTTGGGAAGTGGGGCACTTTTGACAGAGGGAATGGCAAGAGCGAAGGCAAAAGAAAGCTTGAAAATAGGGAATTTCTCCAGCTTTGCCAGTGCAGTGACAGAAGTTGTCTTAAGTCTGTGAGGATATTAAAATTGAAAGTGCCATTTTCTGGCCATTGGGATCCGTTATCTAGTTTGTATTGAGGCCATGCCTGGTTGCAGTAGAAAATGAGGCATTTAGTTTTAATGTCCCCTTGGAGACCAGAGTTTGTAAGTTGGCAATGAGGCAACCCAGAGGGGTAGAGCAAGGGGGGTTTGACTGAGAGGATCCCATTTAGTAGAATTGGGAGAGACTGAGTAGACCCAGTAGTAGGAAGGACAAACCAAGGAGCGTCCTCGTTGGTCTTGGACTTCCTTTTAGGGAGGAGATGCCACCTGTTCGAGGGTCATCACCCTTTGGCCAGGGCAGTAGAGGGGTTCCCTCGGCCAGACACCTGGTCTTGGGAGGGCTTGGTCACTTACCCAAATGGAGGCTGGTGGTGGATGTGAGGTGGTCTGGAGTAGCAAGTGGAGGAAATCCCGGGGGCACCTGGTACGGCAGGTCCAGGAAGGGCAGCTGGTGGGGGGCAATCAACCCAAGTGGGGATCGTCCAGACGCCTAAGACCCCTCCCATTTTTCAGCACCAGTAATGATAGAGATTAGGAAGGGCCGAAATACCAGATGCCATAACAAGCTTTATTGAGAGCAGAAGGGGAGCTGCTGGGCTGCACCCAAATATGGTGCACAACGCTTGTGGCATGGCAAGGGGGAGTTTTATGGCCTGCAATCTGGCTGATGCAACCGGTGTAGGGTTTTGCGTGAGAGGGGAGAAGATGGGGAACATCTGAGGTGGAAAGTCCCCTGGGAGGGGGTCATGCTAAACTTTGAGGAACTTGAGGTAGTTATTAGATGGCAGCTAGGGTTAAAATGGAGTAAGTTCTGTCAGTGTTATGCCAGTGGGTGCACAGAGCAAGAGACTTAAAGGCTTGGGAGCCTCTGACTAGATTCCAGAAGATGTACAAAAAAGCCTGGGTGTCCAGCTAGAAGCCTTTCCAAGAGGCAGAGCCTCATGGGAAACCTCTACTAGGCCATCAAATAAGGAATGTATAGGGTTGGGGACCTCATACATGGAGGCACCTTTCTCCAAACCCCAGATGGATAGCTCCACCAACAGCTTGCACTCTCAGTAAAGAAAAGCTACAGGCACTCAACAGCAGCCCAGTGCATGAGTGCATCCACGGGGGCTGAACACTGCAAACCCACAGGTGCAGATCTGCCCGAGGCCTTGGGAGCCCAACGCTCACAACCCTGTGCCATAGATGGGGGACAAGGATTCAAAAAGGATAATTTTGGAGCTGTAAGATTAAATGACTGTCCTGCTGGATTGTGGACTTGCATGTATCCTGTGAGTCCCAGTGTGTTTTGTTCTTCTTTCTGGCACGTTTCTTTCTGTTGGCTGGGAATGCTTACCCATTGCCTGTACAATCATTGTACCTTCAAAGTAGTCAACTTCCTTTATAATCTAGAGGCTCATGGGCAGAAGGGACTATAGCCTAGTCTCAGATGAAATTTTGGACTTTGGACACTTGAGTAAATGCTGGAATGAATTAAGATTTGAGGAAATGTAGGGAAGGGATTATTGTATTTTGCAATGTGAGAAAGACATGGGATTTGTGAGAACAGAATAATATGATTTGGTTTTGTGTCCCTACTAAAACTTGTGGAATTGTAAAGGGAAATGCTAAAGGTGGGGGCTGGTGGAAGGTGATTTAATCATGGTGGAGTATGGAGGTTGAAAGGTAGGGTGATGGGAGGGCAGTGGGTTGTAGGAAGGGGGAGTAGCCTGTTGCAGAGGCAGAGGCTCATGTGAAACGTCTACTAGGGCAGTGCACCTGTGGTTTTGCAGGGTTTAGCCTTCATGGCTGCTCTCATGGGATAAGCTGGTGTTGAGTGCCTGTATCTTTCCCATACTTAGGGTGGGAATTGTTGGTGGGTCTATGAATCTGGGGACTGGACGATGGAGGCCTTCTGCATGGGGACTCCAAGCTCATATTTTCCTTCTGCACTGTCATAGTACAGATTTTCCAAGAGGCTCTGCCTCTGCAGCAGGCTTCTTCCTGGAAACATGTAGGGGGTGGAGGTGGGTTAGGGGTTGGATCCTTCACCAGTGTTCAAGCACCATTTTCTTGATGCTGTCCTCATGGTAGTGAGTTCTCAAGAGATCTTGTTATATAACAGGGTGTGAAACCTCTTTCCTCTCTCTGTTTTGCTTCTTCTCCTTCCACATGATACATTTCATTACTACTTTTCTTTCTGTTATGATTGGGAGTCCCCTGAGTGCTCCCAGAAGCCACATTGCCAGGCTGTGACAAAGATAGCTGAAAATGTAACAGCAGGTTCAGAAGTGGCTAGCAGCCAGAGGTTGGAGAGTTTGGAGAGCTTGGAAGAAGACAGGGAGATGAGGGAAAGTTTGGAACGTCACAGAAACTTGTTAAATAGTTGTGATTAAAAGGCTGACAGAAGGATGGACAGTGAAGGCCAGGCTTAGGAGGTCTCAGATGAAAATGAGGAACTTGCTAAGAAAAGGAGCCACATTTACTTTTTGTTTTGCTGTGGCAAAGAATGAGGCTGGAGTGTGACCTTTACCTAGATCTGTGAAACTTCGAACTTGAGGGTAATGATTTAGGGTGTATCTGGTAGAATGAACTTACAGTCAGTAAATATCTAGAGGTGTCTTGTCTGGGTCAAACAGCCTGTGGTCTTATGTGTGATGAGGGAAATGAGCTTAAGTTGGAACTTGTATTTAAATGACAAGCAGAGCTCTGAAGTTTGAAAAATTTGCAGCCTGGCCAAGTGGTCAAAAAGAAAAGTTAAATTTCAGGGGGAAAATTCATGAAGGCTTCAGAAATTTGCATTAAATGGAGGCCAGTGCTAATATCCAAGACAATGGGGGAAAAAGCCTTGAAGGCATTTCAAGATGTTTGTAGCAGCCCTTGCTGTCACAGGCCCTTGGGCCAACCTCATGGCCTGCTGCTGTATGCAGCCTCAGGACACTGCTGCCTGCATCCCTGCAGCTCCAGCTCCTGCGCTGGCCTTGGCTCACAGATGCACAGGTACAGCTTGGGTCACTGCTTAAGAGGATGCAAGCTATAAGCCTTGGTAACTTCCACATAGTGTTAAGCCAGAGGGTGCACAGAGCACCAGTCAAGTTTGAAAGCCTTCATATAGATTTTGAAAAATGTATGAAAATGCCTGGATATTCAGAGAGAAGGTGGCCAAAAAGGCAGAGTCTCATGGGAAACTTCTACTGTGGCAGTGGAGAGGAAAAATATGGGGTTGCAGCCCCCACACTGGAGGCCACCATCTTTTAGACTCCAAATTCATAGACCCACAAAAAGCTTTGTATTCTCAGGTGGTAAAAATCTACAAGCACTCAACCCATCACAGCCCATGAGAGCATCTGCAGGGGCTGAATATTGCAAAGCCACAGGTGCAGATCTGCCCAAGGCCTTGGGAGCCCTGCCCTCACAGCCCTGTGCCCTGGATGTCAGCCAAGGAATAAATAAGGATGACTTTGGAGCTGTAGGTTTGAAGAACTGGCCTGCTGTGTTTTGGACTTTCACGAGGCCTTAAGTCCCAATTGTGTTTTGTTCTTCTCTCTGGCAAAAATCTTCTTTGGGCTGGAAATTCTTATGCAATGCCTGGGCAATCATTTTACCTTGGAATTAGTTAAACCTGCTTTGTATTTCAGAGGCTCAGGGGCAGAAGGGACTGCAGCTTTGTCTCAGATGCGACTTTGGGCTTGGAAATTTGAATAAATGCTGGAATGAGTTAAGACCCTGGGGGACTGTAGAGAAGGCATCATTGTATTTTGCAAAGTGAGTAGTATTTGAAACATGAGATTCGGGGAGGCATGGACAGAGTAATAAGATTTAGCTGTCTGTCCCTACAGAAATTCATGTGGAATTGTAATAAAAAATGTTAAAAAGTGTGGTCAGGTGGAAGGTGACTTAATCATGGAGGGCAGTGGGTGTTGGAAGGTGGGGGTTGGGGAAATGGGGGGAATTATGGTGGGATCGAGGGGTGAAATGTGGGTGTGGAGGGGAGGATCTTAAACACCATCTCCTTAATGCTTTCCTCATTGTGGTGAGTTATCGTGATGATTTTGGAGCTGTGAGATTGAATGAATACTGTCCTGCTGGGTTTTAGATGTGCCTTGGGCCTGTGGTCCCATTTGTGTTATTTTCCTTGGAAATCTCTCCCTTTTGGATTCAGAAAGCTTACCCATCACCTGTAGCGTCATTGTACCCTGAAAGAAGAGAACTCCCTTTGAAATTCAGGAACTCATAGGTAAAAGAGGCTATACCCTTGACTCAGAGGAGACGTTGACCTTTTTACATTTGAGTTAATGCTGCAGTGAGTTAAGACTTTTGGCAAAAGGGCATGATTGTATTTTACTCTCTGAGAAGCACATGAGATTGAGGGGATCAGGGTCAGAATAATATGGTTGGCTGTGTGCCCCTACCAAAACTCATGTGTCTTTGTAATCCTAAGTGTAGCAGGTGGGGCCTGGTAGGAAGTGATTTATTCATGAACAGGAGAGGGGTGGTCTTAAAAGGAAAAAGAGGTGGGTAAGGTGGGGAGGAGTAGGATGGCAGTAGGGTGGTAGGAGGGTGGGGGATAGTGGGAGTGGGGAATAGCCTGCTGCAGAGGCAGAGGCTCATGGAAAACCTTAACTAGGACAGTGCACCTCTGGCTTTGTAGGCTTTATCCATCATGGGCTGGCCTGGTGTTGAGTGCCTATAGCTCTTCCATACTGAGGGTGGGAGCTATTGGTGGGTCTATAAATCTGGGGTCTGGAGGATGGTACTCTCCTGTGTGGGGGCACCAAGCCCATATTTTCCTTCTGCACTTCCCTAGTACAGGTTTTCCAAGAGGCTCTACCTCTGCAGCTGGCTTCTGCCTGGAAACAGTGGGGGATGGGTGTATTCTTCACCAGTGGTTAAGCACCATCTTCTTGATGCTCTCCTCATGATAGTGAGTTCTCATGAGATCTGGTTGTATAACAGGGTATGGCACCTCTTTCCTCTCTCTGTCTTGTTCCTACTCCTGCCATATGAAACGTTGCATTGACACTTGGCCTTCTGGAATGATTGGGAGGCTTCCTGAGTCCTCTTAGAAGCAGAAACCTCGATGCTCCCTTTACAGCCTACAGAACTGTGAGTCAATTAAATCTCTTACTTTGTGAACATACAGAAAATTAATCCTGCAAAGTGAAACTATAAAATGGCTTCAAGGCCTGTATGCCAATCTCTTGGTTATTAGCACTGTGCTATTTTTAATGCAAATATCTGAAGTCTTTTAGAAGTTTCCCCCTGAAAACAAACTTTTCTTCTTTTACCACATTGCCAGGCTGCAACAAGGATAGCTGAAAATGTAGAAGCAGGTTCAGAACTGGGTAACTGCCAGAGGTTAGAAAGTTTAGCAGACTTGGAAGAAGAAAGGAAGATGAGGGAAAGTTTGGAACATTGTAGAGACTTGTTAAATAGCTGTGAATAAAAGGCTGACAGAAGGATGGACAGTGAAGGCCAGGCTTAGAAGGTCTCAGATGAAAAGTAGAAACTTACTGGGAACAGAAGCCAAGGTTACTTTTGTTTTGCCTTAGCAAAAAACTTGGCTGCACAGTGACCCTGCCCTGGAGATCTATAAAACTTTGAACTTGAGAGTGATGACTTACGTGTATCTGGTTGAATGAACTTCTAAGCAGCAAAGCTCAAGAGTTGTCCTGCTCTGTTGAACAGCCTGTACTCTTCTATGTGACCAAAGAAATGAGCTCAAGTTGGAACTAATATTTAAATGAGAGGCAGAGCCTAAACCTTTGGAAAATTTGCAGCCTGGCCAAGTGGTCAAAAAGAAAAGCTGATTTTCAGGGGGAAAATTTAAGAAGGCTTCAACTATTTGCATAAAAAGGAGCCCAGTACTAATAATTCAAGACAAAGGGAAAAAGGCGATGAAGGCATTTCAGACACCTGTGTAGCACCCCTTGCTGTCACTGGCCCTGGGGCTTAAGAGAAAAGAATGGTTTCCTGGGCCAGCCCCATGGCCCCCTGCTGTGTGCAGCCTCAGAACACTGCTGCCTTCATCCCTACAGCTGTAGCACCAGGGGCTGAAGAATGCACAGTTAAAATTTGGGTCACAGTTTCAGAGGGTGCTCCAAGCCCTGTGGCTTCCACACAGTGTTAAGCCAGCAGGTGCACAGAGCACAAAACTAAAGGCTTTGGAGCCTTCGTCTAGACTCCAGAGGATGTATGGGAAAGCCTGGGTGTACAGGTGAAGCCTTTCCAAGAGCAGAGCCTCATGGTAAATCTCAGGCAATACAAAAGGAACACATAGGGTTGGAGCCCCCATAGAGGAGGCACCATTTTTCAGACCCCAGATTTATAGACCCACCAACAGCTTGCACCCTTAGTGTTGAAAAGCTACAGTCACTCAACACCAGCCTAGCCCATGAAAGCAGCTGTGAGGGTAAACCCTGCAAAGCCACAGGTGCAGAGCTGCCCAAGGCCTTGGGAGCCCAGCCACCACACCACCCTGTGCTCTGGATGTGGGACATAGATTCAAAAAAGATGATTTTTGGAGCTGTAGGATTAAAAAACTGGCCTGCTTGGGTTTTGACTTGCATGGGGTCTATAAGTCCCATCAGTGTTTTGTGCTTCTTTCTGGCAAATTTCTTTCTTCCTTTTGTCTGGGAATACTTACCAATGCCTGTACAATCAATGTACCTTGAAAGTAGTTAACTTGCTTTGTATTTCAGAGGCTCTGGGGCAGGTGGGATTGTAGCCTTGTGTCAGATAAGACTTTGGGCTTTGGACATCTGAGTAAATGCTGGAATGAGTTAAGACATTGGGGGACTGTAGAAAAGGCATCATTGTAAGACATCATTGTATTTTACAGTGTGAGAAGGACATGAACATTGGGGGACCAGGAGCAGAATAATATGATTTGGCTCTGTGTCCAACCAAAACTCATGTGGAATTGTAATGGGGAATGTTAAAGTTGGGGATTGGTGGAAGGTGATTTAATCATGGTGGACAGTGAGGGTTGGAAGTGGGAGTATGGGGAGAATGGGGGATCATTGTGGAGGTGGGGTGTAACGTGGGGCTGGGGGCAGATCTTTCTCAAATGGGTAAACACTATCTAGTTAATGTTGTCTGTGTGATAGTGAGTTCTCATAATAAATGCATACTGTCCTGCTGGGTTTGGACTTGCATTGGGTCTGTGTCCCAGTTGTGTTATTTTTTTGGGAAAATCTTCCCTTTGGATCGAGAAAGTTTACCCAATGCCTGCCTGTACTATTATTGTATCTTGAAAGAAAAGAACTCCCATTTAAACTCAGACTTATAGGCCAAAGGGACTGTAGCCTTGTCTTGGATGAGACTTTGAACCTGTTACATTTGAGTTACTGCTGGGATGTGTTAAGACTTTTGGAAATTTTTGAAAAATCTTGTTTGTATTTTGCCCTGTGAGGAGAACGTGAGATTCAGGGGGTGTCAGGGTCAGAATAATATGGTTTGGCTGTGTTTCCCAGTGAAAATTCATGTGGAATTGTATTCCCGAATGTTGGAGGTGGGGCCTGGTGGGAGGTGATTTAATCGTGTTCGAAAGGGTGGTAGGAGTGGAGAGAAAAAGGAGTGGGGAAGGTGGGGAGGAGTATGCTGGCAGTAGGGTGGTGAGAGGGTGGTGGGTATTAGCAAGGGGGAGTACCCTGCTGCAGAGGCAAAGCCTCATGGAATACCTTTACTAGGGCAGTGAACCTGTGGCTTTCCAGTGTTTAGTCTCCATGGCTGCTCTCATGGGCTGGGCTGGGCTGGTGTTGAGTGCCTATAGCTTTCCACACTGAGAGTTCCAGCTCTTTGTGGGTCTATGAATCTGGGGTCTGCAGGACAGTGGCCTCCGTGTTGGGGCTCCAAACGTATATTTTGTTTTCTGCACTGCCCTAGTAGAGGTTTTCCAAGAGGTTCTGCTTCTGCAACAGGCTTCTTCCTGGAAATATTTGGGGGGTGGGGAGAGTCCAGGGTGGATCTTTCACCAATGGTTAAGCACCATCTTCTTGATGCCTACCTTGTGATAGGAGTTCTCGCAAATGTACAAGTTTGGAAAATGTGCAACCTAGCCAAGTGGTTAAAAAGAAAAGCTGATTTTCAGTGGGAAAATTTAAGGCAGCTTCAGAAATTTGTGTGAGATCTGGTTGTATTACAGGGTGTGGCATCTCTTTCCTCTCTCTGTCTTGCTCCTACTTCTGCCGTAGAAAGCATCTTGTTGCTGCTTAGTCTTGTGGTGTGACTGGGAGGCTTCCTGAGTCCTCTCAGAAGCAGCAGCCTCTATAATTCCTTTAAAGCCTACATAACCATGAGCTAGTTCAACCTCTTTTTTTAATTTTAAATTTATTTATTTTACTTTAGGTGTATACTATATCTGACATTTCTCCCCATGTTATCCCTCCCCACCTTCCCCTCCCTCCCCACCCCCCACTGTCTCTCCCCTGCCCCCCACAATTGCCCCCAGTGTGTGAAACTCCTCTCCCTGAGTCCACATGTTCTCATAGTTCAACAGCTACCTGTGAGTGAGAACATGAAGTGTTCAGCTTTCTGTTCTTGTGTCAGTTTGCTGAGAATGATGGTTTCCAGATTCAGTGTAGTCCCTACAAAGGACATGAACTCATGGTTTTTTATGGCTGCATAGTACTCTATGGGGTATATATACCACATTTTCTTTGTCCACCATTGATGGGCATTTGGGTTTGTTCCAGATCTTTCCTATTGTCCACAGGGCTGCAATGGACATATATGTGCATCTGTCTTTACAGTAGAACAATTTATAGTTCTTTGGGTATATACCCACTATTGGGATTGCTGGGTCAAATGGAATTTCTGTTTCTAGATCCTTGAGAAATCACCACACTGTCTTCCACAATGGTTGAACTAATTTACACTCTCACCAACTGTGTAAGAGTGTTCCTATTTCTCCACATCCTCTCCAGCATCTGTTGTCTCCAGATTTTTTTTAATTTATTTTTTATTTTTAAAATTTTTATTGCATTTTAGGTTTTGGGGTACATGTGCAGAACATGCAAGATAGTTGCATAGGTACACACGTGGCAGTGTGTTTTGCTGCCTTCTGCCCCCTCACCCATATTTGGCATTTCTCCCCATGCCATCCC
>CM052658.1:96199891-96226842 GCA_028533165.1 Leontopithecus rosalia
AAAAAAAAAATGAAAAAGAATGGAAAAAAAAAGGAAAGGAATAAGACTGGGAAGCAAGAAGACGTATGCTCTGAAAAACAACTAGAAATATTTGGTTACATAACCAAAATCAGACAGTTACCTGATTTCAATTAACTAAAATTCTAAAAGAAGGGTCTTTGAGTATTTACCAATCAACCTAGCATTCAATTCTCATTTTTCTTTTTTCAATGAGGCAATAACATTATGGAATTATTTGTAATCTTCACAGAATTAAAACAAACATAGTATGCTTCAAGTGTTAAGAAATCAAATGCAATTTCTCCTTCAAGCTTGTTTGTGTGGAGAAATAAGGACCATCTCATCTCTATGTTATACCACAATGTTTCTCTATAGCACACAACTTGACTCTGAAATTTTGAAATTCAAAATACGAATCTCCTATTTGTCTCTGATACTAAAGGTTTAAGTGGAGAAAAACTAAACCTTTAAATGGAGGAAAAAAAAATAAACTGTGTCTTGTGAGCCTGACTTCCCATCATGTCTTAGAGTAAATAAAGTATAATCTGGCCACAGACTCCTTCGAGACACAAAAGGTGAAGTTAAAGACATTCCACTACATTTTTATTACGACATAAGATATGATTGAAAACAACCTTCTCGTTAAACTTGATTTGTCTCTGGCATAAGAATAGACATAAACAAAGAATTGATAATCTAAAATTAAACCTGCACATTTACAGTCAATTGATTTTATACAAGGTTAACAAAAGAACAAAAGAATTGTCTTTCCAACAAATGGTGCTTGGACAACTCGGCATCCACATGCAAAAAGTAAGTTGAACTCTCACCAAATACTATATTTAAAAATTAACTCAAAATACATCAGTTAACTGTAACTGCTAAAACTATAAAACTCTCAGAAGAAAACATTGGGTAAATAAATCTTTGTGACTGCATTTGGCAGTGATTTCTTAGCTGTGACTCCAAAGGAAAAATGGATTCAATGGACTTCAAAATTGAAAACTGCCATGCCTGAGAAGACAGTATCAAGAAGGTGAAAAGGCAAGCCACTGAGTAGAAGAAAATATTTGAAAAGCCTGTATCTGATAAGGGGACTTATATCTAGGATATATAAAGAATGCTTGCAAGTCATAAATAACAGGATAACCCAATTTTTAAAATGGGCAAAGATTCTGAATAGATATTTCTGCAAAGATATAAAGATGGATAATAAGCACATTAATAGATGCTTAATGTAATTAGTCATTAGAAAAATGTGAATCAAAACCACCATGTGGTATCACTTCATATCAAAGTATGAAATCTTTGTTCAATAAAAAAGAGAACGTAAGATTAGCAAAAATGTAAATAAAGTAAAATCCTTACACAATGCTGGTGGCAATGTAAAGTGGTGCAGCCTCTTTGGAAAACAAACTGGCAGCTCCTCAAAAGGTTAAGCATGAAGTTACCATATGACCCAGAATTTCCAGTGCTAAGTATATACTCAAGAAAAATACTAAGTATATAAACAAGCACAAAAACTCATACATAAATGTTTACAGCAGCATTATTACTAAGAGTCAAAAAGTGGAAAGAACCCAAAGGTCCATGGCCTGATGAATGAATAAATAAAATGTCTGATGCATCTATACAATGAAGAAATTTTTTTTCTTTTTTTTTTTTTTTTTGCATTTTAGGTTTTGGGGTATATGTGAGGAACATGCAACATAGTTGCATAGGTACACACGTGGCAGTGTGATTCGCTGCCTTCCTCCCCTTCACCTCTATCTGGCATTTCTCCTCATGCTATCTCTCCCCAATTCCCCATCCCCCACTATCCCTCCCCTATTCCCCCCAACAGACTCCAGGGTGTAGTGCTCCCCTCCCTGTGTCCATGTGTTCTCATTGTTCAACACCCACCTATGAGTAAGAACACGCAGTATTTCACTTTTTGTTCTTGTGTCAGTTTGCTGAGAATGATGTTCTCCAGGTTCACCCACGTCCCTACAAAGAACACGAACTCATCATTTTGGATTGCTGCATAATATTCCATGGTGTATATGTGCCACATTTTCCCTGTCCAGTCTATCATCGATGGGCATTTACAATGAAGAACTTAAGTACTGATACTGATAGAAGCAGGAGACAGAAAAATGCCTAGGCAGATATGGACGGGTCCCTGGAGAATCTCCAACCAGCCCCGCAAGTGTTTACACCAGGTGTTTTGTACAGATAAGGGAAACTGCACAGAGTCTTGCCTGGACATGCCTGCAGTGGACTGGAGGCCCACATGCACTGGGGGAATGGGGTGGAGCCACCAGGAATTCACGCCTTATGCAGAGGAGGAGCCTGGCCTGTGCAGCTCACCTGTGGCAGCCCTGGTATTCAATTGTGAGGTAAAAACCTGCTTACAGGACTCCTCTCTTTGCTGACAGCTTTCCTTTCACTTAATAAATTCTGTCCTCCCCACCCTTCAATGTGTCTGTGTGCCTAATTTTTCCTGATCATGAGAGAAGAAACCAGATTTAGCTAAACTAAAGAGCAAAAATTCTTCATCAATACTTGCTACAACACAGATGCAGCATAAAAAATTAAGCTAAGTGAAATATACCAGTCACGGTAGACCACTTGCTTTTTATTTCAGAGGCTTATAGGCAAATCCATACAAAGAAGGTAGGTAGTTACCTAGGGCTAAAGTGCAAAGGGAAAACTAGTAAAGATGGCTAAATGATGTGGGGTTTCTTTTCAGGGTGATGAAAATGTTCTAAAATTGATTGTAATGATGATTGCCTAACTCTGAAAATACTAAAAGTCAATGAATTATAGATTTCAAATGAGTGAATTATGTGGTGTATTAATTATTTCTCAATAAACCTGTTACTCCCCCAAATTTATTTGGTACTAGTGATCTGGAGACATGTACTGTTTGGTTTCAGATCACTGGCCAGGGTTCAAGACATAAGAGAATTAACAGCATGCCGTTTTTACAGAAAAATATATAATATGTATTTTAAAAACTATCCTTTTCATTAGTATCAAGTCTGTAAAGGAAAAAAATCTTTCTTTCACTACTTAAAGCACTGAGAGATTTATGTTGAGGAATAAGAACTTGTTTTCTTTTGCCCCAATTTCTATCCAAAGGGACTGGGGAATCATACCCTTCAAACTATAAAATCTCATCAGATGGGTTTTATCAACTCTTATAATGTACCTTACTTTCTAACCTGATTCTGGTACAGCCTCACTGATTGCAGAAACTGAAGGAAATCAAAATAATTTACCCCCAAATACATTTCTTTGACATATTTTGAAATGGCTGCCACAGGGCCAAGAGATTAAAATGGCCCTGGGAAGCTGTCTTCTGTGGGAGAAATTGCATCTGTAAGAAGTCTTCATTAATGTAGCCCAATCTCTCCCCTTCTAGATCTTTCCAGATCTAGAGAAGATTACCTAAGAGCCTGGTGTATTTAAAATCTGAAAAGATATTTTTATCCTCTATTTTATCTGAGGGCTGCTAACGATGAGGCTTTATCTACATAATAAGAACCTTGGCCTCCATTACCACCTTATTTTAATTGAGGCATTCCTTTCTACTGGTTTCAAGTTTTAGACAACGGCTTAACTTTCTTTAAGAATTGTCTTTACTAATTGTCACCTAAAGAATCCCTAAAAACCACCTATGACTTGTTAGCCCCTCCTTTTTGATGGCCCACCTTCAGGCTTAACCAATATAAGCCTTGCTCATATTGATCTATGATTTTCCCTACAATTTCTGTCCACCGGAAATGGATAAAACCAAACTGTAATGTGACCGTCTCATAAAACACTCTCAGGATCTCCTGAGATTGTGTAACCCAGGGCCACAGTCAACATACTGGCTCAGAATAAACCTTAAACATATTTTGGCAGAATTTGGGTTTTTCTATCAATATTTGAACAAATTACATGATTTTTAATGCTAAAACTGATTTAAAATGACGTTGAAATATAAATCATTCTGTATAAAGATACATGCATTTGTATGTTCATTGCAGCACGATTCCCAATAGTAAAGACAAGGAATCAATGATAGATGAGATAAAGAAAATGTGGTATAAATACACCATAGAATACTATGAAGGCATAAAAATGAATGAGATCATGCTGTCTGCAGGGGCATGGATGAACTTGAAGCTATTGTCCTCAGCAAGCTAACACAGAAACAAAAACCAGACACTGAATGTTCTCACTTACAAGTGGGAGCTGAATGATGAGAACACATGGACTCGGGGAGAGGAACAACAAACACTAGGGCCTGTTGTGGTCAGGAGGGAGAGCACCAAGATCAATAGCTAATGCATGTGGGCTTAATATCTAGTTGATGGAATGATAGGTACAGCAAACCATCATGGTACACATTTACCTATGCAACAAACCTGCACGTCTCGCACATGTAATCCAGACCTTAAGATAAAATTTGTTTAAAAATTACCTTATGTTTTATCTTCTTAATCAGAATATCCATTTTCAGTTTATCTGTTTTTAAGTCTCCATGGAAACTGAAGTCTTCATTTCCAAGTACATTTAACGTATTTATTGTCATTTCTAGGAGTTTCTTATATCTGCAGAAATGCACAGAATTAGTAAAGCATTTTTAAGAGTAAATATTTAATAATTGTTTAAACAGATATGAAATATCAAGGAAACAAATCTATGAACTATGATCCTCTCAGTTTCAACTGAACATAGTTGAAAACATTCTAAATGAAATTATAATTTTAGATAAATAATATGAAGAACAATTTCTTTTTTGGATGGAATTTTGCTTTTGTTGCCCAGGCTTACATGCAATGGCATGATCTTGGCTACCTGCAACCTCTGACTCCCAGGTTCAAGTGATTCTCCTGCCTCAGTCTCCCAAATCACTGGGATTACAGGCACTTGCCACCACACCTGGCTAATTTTGTATTTTTAGTAGAGACAGGGCTTCACCACGTTGGTCAGGCTGGTTTGAAACTCCTGACCTCAAATGATCCATCCACTTTGGCCTCCCAAAGTACTGGAATTACAGGTGTGAGCCACCATGCCTGGGCTAACCATACAGTTTTTATAAATAAACTATTCAGATTCATGTTGGTATGCTAAGATAAAATAACTCACTACTAAATATAAGCCATAACCCAGAGATAAGTAACCAAGATAAAAAAGTGAAACATATACATGTTTGAAAAAGACAGAAAAATATATTTTAATACCCACTGACCACAGTCTATAAGAAAAAAAAGTACACACAAAAAGCATCAATGAGATCATTCAATGTAGAAAAAGAGAAGTAAGCAAACATCTTTAATATCTGAGTTGAGGAGAAAAAGAAAACAGGCAGTTTTAGAAAAAAGGAAAGGTGCAGAGAGATGTGTGATGATTTAAAGACTTTGAAAAAGAGATCTAGAGATCTTTGCTGACATCATGTCAACAAAATGAAAGAGATACAAAACCATGTAGAGACAGGCAATGACGGAAAATGTTGATTAGAATCAGAAAAGCAACTTAAGTGCTCAGTAAATAAATAGAAAAGTAACTGTGTTCAGGGCTTCAAAGACACATTCCATTTTTTAAATAAAAATCTGTGATCAAAATATGAATGCTCATTTTACTCTTTTTAAGTTATATATATAAATATATAATTTATTTCTGTAAAACAGAAGTTTAATAACAAATGTACTTCACATAGACAAAAGAGGTACCCATGTAAAATGAGTAAATTTCCATGTTTTATATCTAAAAGGAAAAGAAGCAGAAAGAAAATATAAGCTAAATATCAAGATAAACTGTGATGTTAAAGAATGACACAAATAGGTCTTCTTTAAAAAATTTAAATGCAGCAGAGAAGGATACTACAAAAGGAAGAAACAATGATCAAAGACAGCGGAAATAAAAATTCAAACTAGACGATGAAGAGCACACTTGACATTATATGTCCAAGGCTTTGTCATTATTGTTTTCAAACTCAGTAAAGAATAAGCGTAATATTCTGGCATTCAAAATAATTTAAGATTGTGTTCTTTTTCTCACTTATTTTTAATAGAAATTTTTTCATCCCAACCTTGCCCCAGAAGCTCAGCTGACTCCCACCCCCATGACCCACATGCCTATAATGTCGTGTTGTGAGTTTCTGAAACACATTTTTAAATATAATTCATTTAATTATGAAAATGCAGACATAAAATGAATTTGTATTTAGGTTTAGTCAAGTAAAATTAGAGTTAAATCAATTAATAAATGATTAAAATCGTGCTACAGTAGGGAAACCTTACCCAGTTCTTTCTTCTTCTAATTCATTATTTTTCTTTCTTATTAGATCCACATGATACTCCAGTGATGGTATTAACTCAAAAAGTTTTCTTAATTCTTCCTTTTGCTCTTCAGGCTTGAAAAAAAGTGTTTAAAATTATTTTTGTAAAATCTAGAGATACTAGAGATAAAAAATATTATTTCTTGTAAGTTGATGAGTAATATGCATTTAGGCACATGTATAAAGTGCATTTTGTAAACCTGATACCAATAAGGATAGATTTCAAAAATAGCCAATTTTCTTAAAACAGCTAAAAATGATTCATACTTTCATTATTTTCTGAAACTTAAACTGCCAAAAATGTTGGTTAAAAATGAGGGTTTTTACACATATAATACTAAGCATTAGTAAGAAAAAAAATAAGAGTAGTCATATTTACCTTTTTTAAAGATGCTCTAGAAACACTGTCATTAATAGTTTAAGATATTCCAAGTTTTGTTAATTACATCTTACTAAGACGATTTACTTACTTAGAAAACTCTTATCTAGTTCCCATGGTATTTTTGATCCTCGTCTGTCTTCAGGCTGAGCTAAATACTCTCATTCTAAGTGTTCACCCATGGGTTTCAGTTTTTTCCATTTCTCTTAATCATTTCTTTTTCAATAAAGTTATTTTTTCTCTATAATAAACAAAAATGTAACTTTTGTCTACTTTATGTGGCTTTATTATTATCCTATTTCTCCCCTTCCATTGGACTCTATGGCACATGGTCTCATCCAGAGATCTATTTTTCATCACTTATTTTTTTAATACTGAAATCTGATTTTCAGTAATTCCAATAAAAAAGTCCAAGGGTCATGAAGTACTTTATCCTGTTTTACTCAGCACAACTGTGAGCAGTGACCAAATGCTCTTTCTGCTCCTCTGACTCCACTTCATTTCTAAATGCAGCAACCTCTGAAGTTCAGTCCTATCCCTTTCTATTAAACTCTCCCAGGGCTCCTAAAATCTCAAAACTTTGATCCAGATTCCCTAATTTACATTTCCAGCTCCGACCTTTTTCTTGAGGCCTCTTCCTTCTAGTACACTTATTATAGACAATATTCTCAACCAAATGCTCATACACTGCTAATTGGTGCAGATTACTTTTATAGATAATGAATCTTGTCTATTTTTATGTTAATTCTTATTGATGTTACTTTGAGTACAGTGCTATTTTCTAATCTCGAAGTGGGACTATCTCAACCTTAGAATACTAACCAGTATACCTTGTCCTTTTTTGCTTGCTTTCTTCCTTTTTAAACCAGTATACCTTGTCCTTTTTTCTCCTTTTTTTTTTTTTAAAAGGAGTCACACTCTGTCATTTGGCTAAAGTGTAAGTGGTGCCATCTCAGCTCACTGCAAACTTGCACCTCTTGGGTTCAAGTGATTCCGCTGCCTCAGCCTCCCAAATAGCTGGGATTACAGGTGCACCCCACCATGCCCAGCTAATTTTTGTATTTTTATTAGAGACAGGGTTTCACCATGTTGGCTACGCTGTTTGTGAACTCCTGAACTTAGGTGATCCACCCGCCTCAGCCCCTCAAAGTGTTGGGATTACAGACGTGAGCCACTGCACCCGGCTCTTGTTTTCTTCAGTAGTGAAAATTTTCCCATGAAAATAAGATTGTCAATTGTTTGCCTTCATTTTCTTTTGAAGAATTTCCTTTTCCATAGAGATATGGCATGATGAAAGTCTTGTTCTAAAGTTTCTTTCAGAGGGACACTCGACTATATCACTGGGAAGCTCCAGTCAGTAAAGGTCTCCCTTCTTCGCAATCGAGATTCTTCATCTCAAAATGGTGTCCACCAAATGTCTTAATCCAGGTAGTCTCTTGCTTAGGAATTCATGAAATAAGAACCTTCTGGAATAGTTAGAGGCTATTGATTGAGATGGTTTAAAGCTGTCCTTATTAAATGTTTCACTCCCAAGCAGACGTCAAAGTGGTTAATAAGTCTATGCCTGATGTCTAACTCACTAATACGAGAATCTATACAAAACATTTTATTTATGAGACAGAGTCTCACTCTGTTACCCAGGCTGGAATGCAGTGGTTTGATCACTGCTCACTGCAGCCTCGATATCCCAAGATCAAGCGACCCTCCTATCACAGCCTCCCACACCCCTGTAGCTGGGACTACAGGTATGCACCACCATCTCAGCTAACTATTACTTTTTTTTTTTTTTGGTAGACACAGGGTCTCACTTATATTGCTCTGGCTGGTCTCAAATTTCTGGGCTCAAGCACTGCTCCTGCCTCAGCCTCCCAAAGTGCTAGGATTAATGGCATGAACCACCTTACCCAACCAGGTGCTTCATGGAATGCTTTGAGAGGCAGTATCTCCACACAAGCCAGAAGGCCTGGGTCTGAATCCCAGCTCTACCAGGTACTAGCTATGTGACGAGCTAATTAACTTTCTGTGTCTCTGGTTCTTTAGCTATGAAATGGAGAGAATACCATCTAGTTCACAGGGATGTTGGGAAAATTAAACCAGGGACTAACCTGAAGCACTTAGATGAGTACATAGTGCATAGTAAGCTACAGATAATATTTGCTATTAGCATGATCATTTTTGCCATTTTTTATTTAACAATTGTATGTGTTAGGCAGGTGGCATTCCAATGGAAGTTGCAACCTATAGCGGTGCTGAATCAATCTTCATACCACTGAAAGTGGCAGCAAATGGGGAGTATACAATTTATTTTTTTTTCTCTCAGTATGACTCAGTGGGCAACAGTCAGGTATGTACTACAATGTAAGTAGCACCTCTGGATTAAGCGGTACATAATCAACATGACCAGCAGAGACAGGATGAGTCACTGAGCTGAAAACCCTGGCCTCTATTGCTAAATCAAGGCTCCAGAATCAATTCCCTCCCAGCAACTGTTGTTGTGGTGCTGCTTTCACTAGCACTCTTCTAAGCTCTCAAATTAAGGGGCTGTGCTATTGTTCATCAGGCAAGCTGCAGCCAGAACTGTGCAGCTGACAAACTGGCAGCCATCCAGAAATACAGTTCCACCTGCATAGTAAAGGAAGGCAAATTTAGATCCTATTTTTTATACTGAGAAAAACATGAGCATTTGATTGAACAATTCTCCTTCATTAGACTAATTGGTTAATTGCTAAAAATACACTTAGAATAAAAGATTTTCTGTGTCATTGTCTCAAAGGAGAAATAATTGGTATGGTATAAAATATTTAACTCTATGCTAGAAACTGCTAAGCTAAAATATTTTTAATTTATACAAGGATAGGTGAGATGCAAGTCATATATTATTTTCCCTTTAAGCAAATTTACAATGAGACAAATTTATCTTCTATGGAAAAATTAAAGCCCTGAAAAATTGAGGGCTAAGTTGTTCTGCACAGACTGGAAAACAAGAGCTGCAACATAAGGTCAGTGAAAGTCAGAACAGAGAGAGCTTCATGAAGAAGAGGAAATTGTCTACCAGGTCTGAACAGAAACTGAGAAGGCAGGAGGGACAGGATGGACAGCATGAGTAAGACTGTTGCTGAAATCTACTCAGTTAATTCTGAGGATAAAGTCCAATGGCAGGGAAATAAAAACGTATGTCCATACAATAAATTGTAAATCAGTGTTCACAGCAGATGTTTTCATAATAGGCCAAAAGTGGAAAAAAACCTTAAGGTCTATCAACTCTTGAATGAATGGAAGACCAGTGTGGCCATAAAACAGACTATTATTTGATAATAAGAAGAAATAAACCATTTACATGGCTACAACATGGATAAAATTCTGAAAACATTACACTGAGTGAAAGAGCCAGTCATAAAGGACTTCACATAGTATGACTCCATGTATATAACATATGAAGAACATGCAAATCTATGGAGACAAAAGTAGATGGTGGTTACCTACAACTGGGGTAGGTAGAGGGCATGGAGAGGGGCTACAATCATGACTAAGAGACGTGGGGTTGCTTTTCAGAGGGGTAGATATGTTCCAACATTGACTGTGGTGATGATTACACAGCACTGTGAATATAAAGACACTGAGTTGTAACGCCTAACTTTCAAGTAGTTTGTAAATTAACCTAAAACATGTACATTTCAGAGAACATTACGATGGCCTTTCTGTACAAGTTAACCTAGAATCCATGAAATAAAAAGGTACAACTTCTGTGTCCATTCGCAAAAGTGAAGAAATAAGATAACTTTCTGGAACATTCCATTAAACATTTTCCTCTGACTTAATCTGGCTTGCCTCACCAAGGCAATAAAGAAAATATCTAAAAATACTGTTTAACAGGAAAAGAAAGTCAATTTTATGTGAGGAATAATATATAATTCTCAACTTTCCCATGAGTAAATATTGTGAGAGAAGACGTATGCAATTATTTTTCAAAATGGAAGAATAAAAGGCAGAGTTTAAGAAATAAGTATATTGTAAAGATAATAAAATGGTAGTCATTAATTATGATTAAAATACAAAATCAAGCTGCCCACTGAAGTGAGTAACCTAAAACACTTTATATTATTCAACCAGCTACACGTTAACTGTTGACATGTTAAATTCCATACATACCTGATCTCCTACTTGAAATAATTTTTTCTTTGAAGCCTGTGTCTCCTCCAAATTAATGTAACAACGTGATGTACCCTCCAGTGGAGACTCTGGCATAGGTATTTTTTTAAGGCTACCAGCCAGTTCTTCTTGAAGTTTTCTCACTATCACCTGATAAAATATTTGTTACTAATTTTACAAATTGCCTTATTATTAAATTATGTTCATAATATTTAACTCTAACTTACATACTTTGAAAATTATTATCACACACAGATTCACTTTCTTTTCCTCATATGTACACATTCTTGTTTATTACTGAATTCTGTAAGGAACACAAAGTGTTATGTTCCCACCGAATTGGTTTTCTCTTATTTACATGACAGATTGATTCAGCCCACTATTCATTCACCTTAGACCTTCAACTCGACCTGAGTTTCTCACATATTCAGTCACAGGTTCAAGTGCTTCCAACAGATTCCTATCTAAGAATAAAAGTAAAATTCCAATGGCCTTCAAGTCCCTAGGTAACATGGCCTCTACCTCCCTCCCTGACCTCAGCTCCTACAACTCTGTCACGTTCTTACTTTACTGCCACTTTACATGCACTCTACCACCCCCACCAGTCTGAACATCAAACTCATAAATCACAGACAGCAGCAAGTATCTTTGTACTGGGCAAAATTATATCCAAATGATAGTCATTAAGACTTAAAATGTAAATTATAAGCCAATTATTAATAAAAATATTCAAAGTAAATTATAAATACAAGTCGGAATACTAAATCAAATATGTTATATTAAAATTTACATTTGTTCCAAATTGTGATTTTATGACAAGTAGATGTCTTTAAAATATTAAGTGGTCAGAAAAAATATTTAATGTGAGATTGACATATTTTGAGACTTAAGTCACATTCATAGGAATCAAAACAAAGTTATACCAACTAAAATATATAAAAGAGCTACTGAAGGAAAAGCATCATAAGACACAGCAACACACTTCGGTTCATCTGGGAAATCTAGAATTAAGTGTCAAAGCAGTCACTTAATTGAATCTTAATTTCAAAATATTCATTTCAGGTACAAGCATTTCCACATGTCTACTTCATTATGGTCTTAAAATGTGGCAACATAGAGACATTCAATTTATTATTTCAGCAGTATAAGACTGCATACCTCATCAACATTACTCTGTAGCTACTAAAATTTCATAGGTGACATAATGTCTTTACTCAAAGTAAAGCACCTGTCAGCTCTACCTTTTACTTCCAGGAAACAAGGTATGTTTTCAAGCTAATACAGTAAACACAGTATTTTTTTGGGGGGAGAGGGGTTGAATAAAAAAAAGCTTTGTTGGAATATGATTTACATACTATAAAATTTATGTTTTCACATACAGTTCAAAGATGTTTACTAAATTTACTGAGTTGTGCAACCATCTCTACCATCCAACTTTAGAACATTTCCTCAGTCCAGGACAATCCCTCATGCCCATTAGCAGTCACTACCCATTTCCAGCCCCAGCCCTACACAAACATTAATCTACTTTTTGTTCCTATAGACGTCTTTTCTAGATGTTTCATGTAACTGGAATTATACAGTATGATAAACACACTTCCATCTATTTACTTTTTAAAATTGAACCAGGTTCAACATATAGCCAAAATGAAAAGTTTACATTTTCATTCCAGAAGTTTAAAAATATTTCTCTTTCTTCATACTTACTCTTATTTCTGCTTCTTCTTTTTCATACTGAAACACTTTTTCTTTTAAATAATTATATTCATTCATTGCTTCTTTATTTCTCTCTTCTAGAAGAAGACTGCCTCCTTGGGTATTAAGTACTATCTTTTCATTATTGCCTTCCTTACAATTAGCCTCTAGTAGTTGTTCAAGCAAGAGATTTTCACATTCTATTTGATGTATTCTCTCCTCTATACTGTTCTGCTTTCCAATGAACTGACTCTCTTTAGCTTCCTCATTTAGATGCATCTGCTCCATTTCCTTTATTCGATCCTGCTTTTGCCTTAGGTCCCTCTGTGCACTTTCTAAAGCCAATGTCTTTTCCCTGAGGGCATCTCTTGTCTCATGGAGCTTCTCTTTTAAGGTACTGAGCTTCATCTGTGCTTTAGAAAGTTGTTCTGTAAGCAACTCATTTTTATCTTTTAGTTGAGAAATATTAAAAGTCATTACTTCTTGTACAGAAACATCTTGTGCTCTCTGTAAAGCAACTTGTACATATTTTGTTTCCACCCTTTCATTGTGCTCATTTACAGTAGCAGCCAGGATAGAACGGAGGGATTCAATTTCAGCTTCCAATCTGTCCTTGTTGTGTTTTTCCTTCTCCAATTCTGAATTCAGCCTTGTATTCTTAGCTTTCAGTTCATTACGCTGTTGAAAATACTGTGATATTGTTTTTGTTATCATTTCCTCATTTAGTCTTACGCTCTTTTGAAAGTTAGCATTTATTTCTCGAATACTTTTAATTTTCCGATTATGTTCCTTTTCCTTTCTGAGACTGGCATTTTTTATTGTATATAATTTCTGTCTGAGTACAGCAGTATCTCTCTTCAACATGCAATTTTTATACATGACATCCTTCTTTTTTCCATAACTTTGAAAATCCTAAATAAAACAAAAGAAAATGAAAGCCAGCACTCAATAAAATATCATGGTTACCTCTGAAGTGAAAGAACAACCTGTACTTTCAAGCAATTTAAAAGGTTGCTGTAAGTAGATGTCCAAATGGAGAAAAAGTTGAAGCAAACCTTCCCTTGGAGAGCATAAACTTCAAAAGTTCAAAAATTTATCTGAAGTTAATGAATCCATAAAAGTAAAAAAACACACACATGCTAAAGAATTTTTAAGAATGTCAGAATTGTAAAAGCCTTACTCTGAATTACAACAAACTCAAAGCATGAAGTAAAATATTAACAAATTTGACTAAATTAAAATACTGCAAAAAGAAAATTGCATTTATACTCTCATATCTAACCTATACAGAACCCTATAGTAAGCAAGTTACTTCCATGTATATTTGGACAGATAAAATTTCTCAAAGTTTTTAAAGTTCTGCTTCCCTAATACTCTATTGTGACTTGACACTTCTAACATTTTTAGCAGTTATAAGAATTACATTTACTAAATTATAAATTTAGACATTGTACTAAACACTTCTACATATATACATTGATAAACTGATTTAGTTTTCAAAATTCTTTTTAAAAAAGAGAGGTGAAAAATATAAGCAAGCTGCAGGATTTTCCCCAGGGCTTCTAACTCTACTTTTAGTTCTCCACCAGACCATTATTACTTCTGTGGTGTGAATATATCGACACAAAAACAGAGAAACAAAAAGGTACAGACAGAAAATGTGTCTTCTGTCTTTGTCACCTCGATTTTACATGAAATAGCCAGATTGAGAGAATATGACCTTGTGAGACTTCAGGAACAGAAAAGAAGCTTTTCCTTTTTTGCAATAAGTTATTCTTTTCCCCACTGTCTTTTACTTCTGTTTTTTTCATTTGGATCTTGGGATATCAAAAAAAGTGAAGGTACTCACTGCAATAGAGGAATCAAAGTTTGCCACACCACAAGGAGCAGAGTGAAACTGCTGACCAAATTTCACATTAAATTACCACAGAAGTTTACAGCTGAGAGATATGCAGTATAGTTGTCTACCCTAGCCCCATTATCTACTTCATAATGGAAGTAAAACCAAGAAATACTAAATAATTCACCCAAAGCTCCTAAGATGGCATTACCTAGCATTTCATGGCACCAAAAGAAAAGATACAATCTAAATTATGTAAATTACTAGATAAATATATCCAATTAGTCAGATAAATTAAAAGCATGACTTTGGCAAAGCAATTTGATGCCTCAGAGTGTAGTGGGAGGGTTAAACTGCTTTTACTCTGAAAGATGTAAAATCTCTACCTTTAGAACATAATATACAGAACTCAGCTTTCTACTATAAAATCAAATGCTAAATTTTTGGCTGAGGAGTTATGCTACTTATATGATCAAATCACATACATGTCAAAATTTACCGTACTTTATTAAACTATGAGCGGGACTCCATCTCAAAAAAAAAAAGATTTTTACCTCAGCATACCATAGATAGTGAACCCTACAGTGAATTTATATTTCTAAAGATTACCTGAAAAGTAGGGAAATACTAAATAATTAGAAGCCAAAATGAACACCAATTAGAAAGATAGGATAATGCCTACATTCCTTTAAGTGATTTGATATGTAATATGATAGTGTTATACATAGAGATAGGTAATCTGCTTATATGCAGTTCTAATATATTCTAAGTTCCACTAGTGACAGTGGATTAAACAATTGTAGTAACATTTACTGCTTATGTTAAAATAAGAAAGTTATTGTTTGTATCTTGACACCAAAGGTCCAATTCTGGAAGGCATGATTCTCTTAATAGGCAGTTGGGTTGATTTTATGACCCCATGCTCTCCCTGGATGTAGACACTCAAGGCAACCAAAGATCAAAGAAACAGAAGAAATCTTTAACGTCAGCACTGGTGACCAGCAACACAGAAGACCAGCCAAGTCTGAACCGCTGGCAATGCTGACTCCTTTAACATGAGTTGAACTCAGTGACCAACACTGTTAAATTGTTCCTAATTTCTCTTGCGTAGTAATACAACTCAATTTTCTATGTTACTTTCTTTATCATGAAGAAGGTTCTAAAAATAAAAGAGCAAAAAGACTTCTGGAAATTTCTGGCCTCATTTTCAAGGGTAAAGACAGCTATGATTTACTATAGACTGAAAGAATATTTCAGATTTTATAACTGATTAAAATGCTTTCAAATTAAAAATGAAATTATGAGCTGTTGGATTCTAAAAGGATAGTCAAAAAGGTCACTTAATTTGGACTATGTTATGTTATTAAAGAAAAATAAACCAGTATAAATTTGGAAATTTAGATTTAAATTGTTATATACCTGTGGCTGTGTATTTTCACTTCTCTCAAGCCTTTCTTGCATTTCCTCTGAAGCCACTTTTAAGTCATGTTCTACTGAAAAATCCATATGTTTAGTTAAAATGAATGACTTAGAAGAGTAAAAGACTATAATTTTTATAAAAATGGAAACATAACAACATACTTTTATAAATTGGGAGTTTACATTAAGCTTAATGTTTACTGGAATGTTTATATCTTTAAGTAATACTTCTAATTATCTAAATTTCAACAAACCACTTGGAGAGACACTAGATATCAGCAGGTTCAAACCATGCAAAAATTTTAGGGTCACCCACAAGTTGTTCCACCCAACATAAATAAACAAAACTGCTGGAAACAAAAGTTTAAAATATAGTAAAAACATACAAAGTTAACATTTTACTATTCTCTACTTCAGAATAGTATCTTTTGAACAACATGTTAAGCGAGTTGATATTTATTGATATTTTCAAAATTATTGTTACCATTTGTATCCTTATTAGCGTACACCCTGTTTTTAACTTCTGAAATGTTTTCGGCTACTATTTTGAAAATTTTTTTTCATTACTGAAGACTCTGAATGGAGGTTGGGAATAGTAGCTCACACCTGTAATCCCAGCACTTTGGAAGGTCCAGGAGGGATCCCAGCACTTTGGAAGGCCCAGGAGGGAGAATTACTTGAGGCTGAGAGTTTAAGACAAGCCTGGAGATTATAGTGAGTCAGTTTCCCCGACTCTATAGAAAATTTGCCAGGCATGGTGGTATGTACCTGTAGTCCCAGCTACTCAAGAGGTTGAGGTGAGAGGATTGCTTAAACCGAGGAGTCTGAGTTTACAATGAGTCTTGATGATGCCATTGCACTCCACCCTTAGTAACAGAGTAAGAACCTGTCTCTAAAACAGAGACAGTAAGAACCTGTCTCTGTTTTTCTGTCTCTAAAAACAGAAAAAGAGAAAACAAAGTCTCAGAATGCTATGTCAAGTCTTCTGGCATCTGGCTTTCACCACATACTCTGTGTCTCCTTCCTTGAGGCTCCCTTAGTACATGGTAAATTTTTCTAGTTCACTCCACTACCTGCGAACTGCACATCATGTCTTTACATGTCTATCCTCTTTGCTGCTAGACTGTAGTAATCATCTTTCTATAAACAGTCTTTATTTTACTGAAGATTTGTTGAGTTCCTGCTAAGTGGTAAACACTGGGGTTTAAAGAATGGAAATAAAAGCCACCGGAGATAGCTTTTCTAGGGATCGTACCTGAGCCTGAGCTGAGACTTAAAGAGTGAAGTTAATTAAAAGAGGCAGAGGATAGGAAAGGTAGCAAATGCCAGGCAGTGGCAAGAAAGGGAGAGAAGCCTCTCAGAGCATATGTATTTGTCTACATCAATGGGATGGTGACAGAGGCATTACGAGCAGCTCAGTAATGGCAAATAAAAGGGCAGTCAGAGAAAAGGCTGCAGATGGAGATGTGGGCAGAAGCCAGTTTCTGAAAGCCTTGTTTAAGCCAACTATTACTGTCATTTCTTAAATTAAAAAAAATTAAAAAGCATAATTCCAAAACAAAAGACCAACATTGCACTGTATTTTATTTTATATTATTTGATTTGATTTTTATTAGAGATGGGGTCTTGCTCTGCCACCCAGGCTACAGTGTAATGTTGCTATCACAGCTAACTGCAGCCTCAAACTTCTAGGCTCAAGTAACTCTCCTGCTTCAGTCTCTCAAGTAGCTGGGATTAAGGTGCAGAACACCACACCCAGATACATTTTCTAAAAAAAAAAAAAAAAGACATGGGGTCTTGCTATGTTGCCCAGGCTAGTGGACCTTCTGGCCTCAAGGGATCCTTCTATCTTAGCCTCCAACACTGCTGGTATTACAGGCAGGAGCCACCATGCCCAGCAACACCAATATTTTCAAATAAATCCACTGGAGCTCCATCATTTTATTGTATCACGGATGGGTGGAAATCTTGTAATAGACTCATGTACTCCATGGATTTGTGACAAGAAAACTACAGCGTTAACTTCAGCTGAAGCTTCTCTTGTCTCCCAGTCTCTTTATGTAATTTAGAGTAGAGACACTCAATTGCCTTACGGTTTGTACCTCCTACTTCATTTCTTCAAATGTTCAGGCTTTGTAGCTGCTGTTTCTGTCAAACATGCAAGCTTGTTAAATATTCCTTCTGGAAAACATCATCCTTCTGTCTCCTTACCTGGCAAAGTTTTACTCATTCTGCATGCTTACCCTAAATCCTACACACTTTTTAGAAGTTTGCACTCATTAGCACAAATTTAAAAGTGCATGTCATCTAATGAACATAATACCTAGTAAATAATCACTATATGCTCAGGTGACATCTATCCTGTGTCTATCCTCTACATAAGGGGTCAGCACACTAGAGACCACAGGCCACAGTGCCTGGCATGTACTGAACATAACACATACATATTAAATAATAACTGTAAGCTCCCAGCTGACATTGGACACAGAGTAAGCACTACATAAGGTAGCAAATAAAATAAATATGATGGTAATAACAATAATAAAGTTTTATGAGAGTACAGTCATGCCTATTCACTGACATGCTACCTATAACCACTTTCACACTACAATGGCAGAGTTGAGTAGCTACAAGAGATCACATGGCCTTCAGCTGCTTAAATCATGAGAGAGAGAGAGAGAGAGAGAGAGAGAGAGAGAGAGAGAGAGAGAGAGATTGATTCCTATTTAGTGCTTTACTGAAGAAGCTTGCCAATTTCTGCTTTACACCATGAACAGAATGCCCTAATTCTCAGATCTAATCTAGTGCCTCCCCTGCTCACAATTTTCCAATGAAATTCTAGAGCGAACACTGCTGGCTCCCTACCCAATAGCAGTTCTTTATTGTTTCTTGCTGGAGAAACACAAATCTATTTGGATATTTATTATCCCAATACCCCTCCCCAGCTTCAAAAAGAGAAATAATTATTCTAAGCTCATCACATAATTACATTTGCTTTTCCAGTGCCTGGTTCAGGGATGAGCATGTGGTGTGACCCAACCCATAAGATATTAAAGAGAGCCTCCTGCATACTTCTGAGTTTTCTCCTGATTTAAAAAAAAAAAAAAAAAAAAAGCATGTGAAGAAAAGCAGCCTTTCCAGGCTTTAGATACTGTCTTGTGAGAATATGATGTTTGGAGCTGTTATTAAGTAGCCAACCATGAAAGGAGACACGAAGAAGACAGTGCCAACACTATAGCTGAAAGAGGAACAAGTAGGATCTAGTAGTATCACTGGACAACCAAATCAAGTGTGGTTCTTATGGTTTTGGACACTGTTAGTTCGGTCTTCTAGTCTTTGCAGGCAAAAGCATTCTACCCGAGAAGATTCCCTTGGCCTAAAAGATAAGATCTACTCATTTCTATACATTAAAAAGCCTTTCATTGAACTTGTTTCTAAACACAGGTAAAACAACAACAAAGTCTTTCCTAAGCTTGCCTTCACTGGCACATACTGAACATAATAAAAACATAATAAATAATAACTATAAGTTATTTTCACCCCATTCCCAACCGCACCCATATTAGACATTTTTGCACTAGTAAATTTGAACTGCTCATAAACTCTACGAAGTTCACTCAGGTGTCCCACCTTTTGAACTTGTTCCTCCTTTTTTAAAACTTTCATTCTTCGTGGCTGCTGCTTCCATCAGACATGCAAGCTTGTTAGATACTCCTTCTGTGAAGCATCATCCCTCTGCCTCCTTACTTGGCAAAGTTCCACTCATTCTGCATGCCTACCCTAAATCCTACCCACATTTCAGAAGCCTGCATTCATCAGCACAAATGTAAAAGTGACTTGCATGTACTGAACATAATACATACATATTAAATAATAACTGTAAGCTCCCAGCTGGCATTGGATGCACAGTAAGTGGTACATAAGGTAGCAAATAAAATAAATGACAAGGTAATAACAACCTCCTAACTGTATTTTCAAAATGTATTTTCTAACAATGAAAAAAAACGTTTAGTTCATAAAAGACATATGACTGATAGTTATCTTTTAAGTTGGACAAGTGTATGAATAAAATATTTTTTTCTTAAAATTCTGTTAAAAAAATTAGTTATCTGTATTCTATTATGAGCAGCTTAAAGATAAAAACTGTGTCAATTCCATCTTTATCTCCTACAATTTGCCAAACCTAACTTATAGAAGCGGTTTGATACATATATACTAAATTTATGGTGTCATAATACAGTTCAGATTGTACAATGCATTAGGTTTTATATTTTTGTTATTGTGAAACATTTTTATAATTTCATTTTAAATTTTTGAGCCTAGAGTTTGGCTATTGGAATATTTCTTATTATCAACTTTTGCCTAATGATAATAGAGTATCTCTCTGTGTATGTTTTGTTTTTGTTTTGTTTTTGTTTTTTTGAGATGGAATCTTGCTCTGTTGCCCAAGCTGGAATACAGTGGCACCAATCTCTGCTCACTGCAATCTCCACCTCTTGGATTCAAGCAATTCTCCTGCCTCAGCCTCCTGAGTAATTGGGATTACAGGTGCCCACCCCCATGCCTGCCTAATTTTTGTAATTTTAGTAGATATGGGGTTTCACCATGTTGGCCAGGCTGGTCTCCAATTCCTGACTTCAAGTCATCTGCCTGCCTGGGCCTCCCAAAGTGCTGGGATTACAGGCATGAGCCACTGCGCCCAGCCTGGTAACAGAGTATCTTGTTCCAACAAAATTACTATTATTATGATAATTTGCCAGCAAATTAAAAAAACACGGCTTGTTCTAAGAAGTGAATATATCTCATGAGGTTCCAACTGACAGAGAATGAAGTAAAAAATAGCCCTTTTTGTATAAGAATATGTAACATAACTTCTGCTTCTTAGAAAGCAATTACTTTTCTGTCTTCAGTAGGTATCTTCAAAAATAATCTATTTGTATGGGTACACGCTGGCTTGGTTTTACGGTTCTTATTGCCGTTTGAGATATCAGAAAGAGATTGTTGAGTTCTCAGTTCTAAAGATAGTTACTTTCTTAGTGACACAAATTCCTGTGTAATACAGTTGACCCTTGAACAACAAGAGTTTGAACTGCAGGGGTCCGCTTATATGCAGTTTTCTTCTGTCTCTGCAACCCAGAGACAGCAAAACCAACCTTTTTTCTTCCTCTTCAGCCTAATCAACCTGAAGATGATGAAGATGAAGACCTTTGGGAGGATTCACTTATGATTTATGAATAGCATTTTTTTCTTTTCTATGATTTTCTTTATAACAGCTTCATTTCTCAAGCTTACTTTATTGTAAGAAGATAGTATATAATAACAGAACACATACCAAATATGTGTTCATTGGCGGTTTATGTTATTAGTAAGACTTACACTCAATGGCGACTACTAGTCGTTAAGAAGTTTGTAAGGAGTCAAAATTATACTGATTTTCAACTGCACAGGGGCTAGAGTCCCTAACCCCCACATTCTTCAAGAATCAACTGTAATTAATATTTACAAACCATATAAAAATAAAATAGAAGATCTATTTGCATGACAAGTCAATTTGTACTAATTTGATTATAGAGAAAAATGTACAAATTAAAATCTAATTTCTTATTTATAGTAATACAAAAATATCATGTAGGATTTCAGGGATCATAAGTGGGTAAATAATTTTTTTAAGACAATACTGTTTGAGATTATGAGTTAGCTACAACTAACTTCTTAAACTACTCAATTTTAAAGAAATTAAATTTTTAAAATTAATTTATATCTATACAATATATGTTTGAACTGCTCTTAAACTATGCAATCTTTCTTTATTTTTTCTTATTTTTTATTTTTTGGAGACAGAGTCGCACTCTTTCATCCAGGCTGGAGTGCAGTGGTGCAAGCACAGCTCACTGAAACTTCCACTTTCTGGGATCAAGTGATTCTCCTACCTCAGCCTCCCGACTAGCTATGATTACAGGTACTCACCACACACCCAGCTAATTTTTGTATTTTTAGTAGCCACATGGTTTCATCATGTTAGCCATGCTAGTTTCAAACTCCTGACCTCAGGTGATCCACCAGCCTCGGCCTTCCAAAGTGCTAGAATTATAGGCAGAGCCACTGCACCTAGCATGTAATGTTACTTTTTAAAATCAGTAAGACCACCCAGAGAAATGAGAAATTTACTATCAAGAAGTCTTACCTTGATTGTCATTATGAAGATGATTTTTAAATATCTTATTCTTATGTTCCAAAATTTGTTGTTGAATCCTATGCATAATGAATGAAATAAATTACTATTTTAATAGTAACATGAAAAATATTCACAAAACATATTAAATTCTTAAAGCATTTCAGACAATATCAGAGCTAATATTCGAACTCTAATGTCCCATACACTTTAAAATTTGAAGCTCTGTAAACTTATTAGGCCTCTAATCAAAGAAGAAAAACATGAAGTACTCATTCTCTGAGACCAAGCATCGCTCAGTAAATAAATTCTAATCAGCTTAAGAGCCTGGAAAGTGTCCTGCACTCAGAATAAGTCCTTGCTCTGTCACCAATAGGTATTTTGTTTTCAGATTAGTTGCTTCTATTAGGGTCCATGGCTTCTCTAAAACAAGGATTTTACTACCTTACTTCTCTAGGTTGCTAGGAGAATGTAATGAGATAATATGTTTAAACGTTCAGAAAAATAGTAAAGCAATTGAATAATTTATTCTTGAACTGTATTGCCAAGAAAATTTTAGAATCTCAAATAAAACCTGATGGATGTTTTCTCATACTTTCTAATATTTGAATGTCACAGTTTTTGAAAAATGTTATTACGTGCTAATTTTGGTTATTAGTTCCACTCATCGTGGCTTGTAGTTCAGAGCATTTTAGCTAATTTATAAATTGTAAATAAATTTATACGTAAATATATTATTATCTCATTAAAACAGATTACCTAATTGTCCCCTATTACTGAGCTTATCAATCACACCAAGGCCAGAAAACCAAGACGTCAAAACCTGGCTTGGACAACTACCATTCCTGCTCTACCTCCTCAAACTCTGAGCCAGCAGATCTCTGTTAGAGGGCTGCTTCTTCTTGGTCCTCTCCAACTGACACACAAGACAAAACCCTGCTTGTATTGTTTTTCAGTTCCATGAAAAAGTTGCACATTGACATTTCCTCATTTCCAAGTCATGTGCTAACAACATATATGCATGTAACATCCCATATGTTACTCAGCTAAGTTCTCATTTCACAGATCACCTTACATGATATAATGATAACAATTTCAATATTGCTCCTGTTTTGGTTTGACTCACACTGTTTCCTTGGAGCTAATTAATAGTCAAATATCCTTCTGAGGACTATGTCAAATATGGAATGCTTTATGAATTTGTATGCCACCCTTAGGCAGCAGGCATGCTTATCATTCTGTATTGATCCAATTTTAGAATCTGTGCTGCTGAAACAAGTATAAAGCCCTGTTTTATACATGGCTACTCATAAGTCATGGATGAGGCTCAACTGTTAAATCCAAATTACCTACTTGAGATACAGAGAATTCTGTTGAATGACTTTCTGTGAGATAGAATTTAAAAATATTTGTAAAACTTGTAGTAGAGATGCAAGTAGCCTGAGAGATTTTCATTATTATGGAAATAGATCATTTAAAGGGCCAACTGCAAGTTGGTGCCCACTACTATATTGAAGAATAATATGGAAACTTCTGCTAACAAAAGCTGCTACACAGGACATTTAAAAAAAAAAACCCAGGTACAGATGTGATGACAAAAGGAAAAGGGAACTCTGATCTCTTCCTGAAACATTATTTGAACATCCCCGATTGTTGAGTACAATCCCAATTAACATTTGCTAGAGAAAAGATGAACACAGGTCTCAACGGATGACTTACCATGAAGGTCTAGGCTAAGCCTAGCTAAGAGGTGGGCTACAGATAAGGTTTTTAGTGTTGGGAGAGGGACAACTGACTCACTATGTGTGTGTGGAAAGCCAGGAGGCCTCGCTGACAGAGCAGGGTGCCGGGAACAATGGCTGAGCATATGTACATGAACTGAAAAACACTGTAGCTGTGAACTCTGTGTATGAGTCACCATGAAGACTGAGGAATCTGAATCAATAAAGGCAACCTGGTGGCAAAGTTCAATCATTACCAGATTGCAGGACCAGTTACAATGGCAGAAGCAGTACAGTAAGTGAATAAATGGAAACAACAGAATGATTAAAATGGCCTTTCCCCCCATTCTTCTGACTTGTAAAGCAAGATTATCTTCCTTGGACTTGGGGAACTCCTTAGCTTTCTGAAAAACTCAAAGGAGGAAAGCATAGAGAATAGCCTCAGAAGATAATACAAGATTTTCTGCTAAACTGGACATTTGAAGACCCAATAACTAATTAGAAAAGTCAGGCATGGTGGCTAGCAGTTTGGGAGGGGGAGGCAAGAGAATCACTTGAGCTCAGGAACATGGACAACATAGTGAGACAAGAAAGAAAAGGAAAAGGAAAGAAAACAAGGAAAGGAAAGGAAAGGAAAGGAAAGGAAAGGAAAGGAAAGGAAAGGAAAGGAAAGGAAAGGAAAGGAAAGGGGGGAAGAGAGTGAGAGAAAGAGAGAGGGAAGGAAGTAATAAAAGATGTGACACTATATCTCGCATATAAAGGTTATACTTGGAATAAAATGAACAACATTGAGATCTCTAGGGATAAAGACCTTTAAAAGTCCTGAAACAATCTTGCACTCACTGCTACTTCTAACTAGTCTAGCTTTCTGTTTCATTTCTGGCTAAAAAGTGGACTAACTCATTGCCATTCCAAACTACCTCAACAAAACTATGAACTGTCATCTAATGTATAAGATGTAATATTTTTAATTATTTTAAACCTTAATTTAGTATTAACTGGTCTTTTAATACAAGCACTTACCTTATCAAACCACAAGAAACAGCATAATCTTCTGCCCTTTGTCCAAACATATCTTGAGAAAAGATATTAACATTTTCTTCAAGGAGAAGGCTGACTATACTTGGCAAGTCATGATGTGAAGCAAGCATGAGGGCTGTTCTAAAATAATAAAGAAATAACTCCACTCAGGAACTTTAATAAAGATATTTAATCAGCAAATTTGATACACTTTACCAATTTACTCTCTTGCCTGTCAGTGTAGACACAATAACAGTTTACATGCTCTAGCTTATGTCTATCAGCATCTTAGGTGCTCAAGTGTTCATCTTTGTAAATTACTACCAAGGCTTAAAGGCAGGGACAATGAGGAAGCCTCTTGTCCCACTGGGTATGACATAATACAAGTTGCTAACTTACAGTCTGTTGATGGCCAAGAAATGATGCTGAGGTCACTTATCTAAAGTAGGCAAAGATTTAGATGAAGATTTTCCCATTGCTTTGCTAGTCTGATATATAGTAATTAAAGTCAGCAATGGGTCAGAGAAGTAAGAGCCATCTGCAGGCTGAAAACAATGATAATGATGGTAATAATACTTGTAATAGTAGTAGCTGTGAACTGAAACTTAAAGTTTGCACTTTATAAAATTAATAAAATACAAAACCGCTTTAGCTAATATAAGATTACAGGACCAAAAACATTAGATTAAAGGTAAGAGTCTATAAGAGAAGATGAATCCTACTATTTACTGTTTTTTGTGTCCTTCAGTTCAAATAATTGCTTTTCTACCTAACTGATTATTTATGTTATTTTTCACTGTATGCCGACAATTGCAAGCTAATCTTTTTTTTGGGACAGAGTTTCACTCTTGTTACCCGGGCTGGAGTGCAATGGCGTGATCTCGGCTCACTGTAACCTCCGCCTCCTGGGTTCAGGCAATTCTCCTGCCTCAGCCTCCTGAGTAGCTGGGATTACAGGCACATGCCACCGTGCCCAGCTAATTTTTTGTATTTTTATTAGAGACAGGGTTTCACCATATTGACCAGGATGGTCTCGATCTCTTGACCTCGTGATCCACCCACCTCAGCCTCCCAAAGTGCTGGGATTACAGGCTTGAGCCACCGTGCCCAGCCACAAGTTAATTTTTTTATTAATATTTCTCACTTGCATGACTGATACTACTCTAGAACACTCAGTATTTATTATTTTTTTTAAATAACTACTGTACCTTCTGAAATTGTCAACAGCATGTACATTTGCCTGGTTCTTAACTAAAAACTTCACCATTTTCTGTCTCTTCCAAATTATAGCAAATAGAAGTGGTGTGTTTCCCTCCTGTAAGAAAGCAAAAACAATTTATAATTCACAAAATTAAATATTTCTCAACTGAACTAAAATCTTCTCTAAGATGCTATAAACTTAAACATACAATATAGACAGTTAAGTAAATGCAAAGCAGTCCCTTCATTCTCCCTCCTCTGTGCTTTCCCACACACTGCCTTGCAAACACCCCTGCGATCTGCCACATTAACTATGGTCATCTTCAAAACTCACTTTATTTACCAGTCCCATAAATCATTGCTTCAACACAGCATTTAGCACAGTATATTGTAATTATTTCATTACTTCCCACTGAAACCAAAGAGCTTCTGGAGGGCAAGGGCTATATCCTTTTTCTCTATAACCCTAAAACCTAAGACATAGCAGCAAATGCTTTAAGTTTTAAAAATAAATTAATAATCAAAATCATTATCTCTAGAGCAGTGTTTCTTAAACTATATTCCAAAGAATATTTGTTTACCAGAAGTACTGCACCCCAACAGAAAGATTCCATGATATTCTGCAATTGAGAAGTATCACAAAATTGCATTATATGTCCAACAGTCAAGAAATCTTCTGAATTTTGCCTAATCCCAATTTGACAATATTTTTGTGGCAAACGTTAACATTTTAGGAACTAGAGTTTCAGGGATACAGTTGCCAGAGTGTCCCAAAACAGGTTGACTTTCCTCTGAGTGCAACAAACTTGCTTGATTCCCTTCTACCAAAGGTGTCAGGATCCCAGATGCCAAAGTCAAGTTCTCCAGACCTGAATGGATCACTAAGAAAATAAGCTCTTACACTAAAATTAACTCCAGATGGATTAAAGACTTAAACATAAGACCAGGCACCATAAAAACCCTAGAAGAAAATCTAGGCAAAACCATTCAGGACATAGGAGTAGGCAAGGACTTCATGACCAAAACACCAAAAGCATTGGCAA
>CM052658.1:96227342-96242530 GCA_028533165.1 Leontopithecus rosalia
CCATTGTTCATCACCCGCCTATGAGTGAGTATATATGGTGTTTCCTTTTCTTTTGCTGTGCAGAAGCTGTGGAGTTTGATTAGGTCCCATTTGTCTATTTTGGCTTTTGTGGCCAATGCTTTTGGTGTTTTGGTCATGAAGTCCTTGCCTACTCCTATGTCCTGAATGGTTTTGCCTAGATTTTCTTCCAGGGTTTTTATGGTGCCTGGTCTTTACTCCAGATTTCTTCTTAGCTTTCAGACTAGAGTTCAAACTTTGTAACTTAGCACATAGACCTTTCAAATTAGGTCTATGCCTACCTCTCCACCTTTAACTCTTGTTCCTCCCACACAGTTCACCCTTCATCTCAGCCATTCAAGACTAATACAAGACTTTCAGCATATACCTTTCTCTGCAGGTAAAATGCCCTCTGCCTGGCTACCTTCTTTCTCTAGTCAACTCTCGAAACTGAGCCACATAGTATTCATTCAACACATCCTCTCTTAATATAATTCCCAGCTCCACAACACTTTTATTCAATTTTTTTTTAGTTATACTTTAAGTTCTGGCATACATTTGCAGACTATGCAGGTTTGCTACATAGCTTTACACGTGCTATGGTGGTTTGCTCTGCTCATCAACCTGTCATCTACATTAGGTATTTATCCTAATGCTATCCCTCCCCTAGCCCCCCACTCCTGACAGGCCCCAGTATGTGATGTTCTCCTTCATATGTCCATGTGTTCTCTGTGTTCAGCTACCACTTATGAGTGAGAACATGCAGTGTTTGGTTTTCTGTTCTTGTGTTAGTTTGCTGAGAATGATGGTTTCTAGCTTCATCCATGTCCCTGCAAAGGACATGGACTCATCCTTTTTATGACTGCATAGTATTCCATGGTGTCTATTTGCCACATTTTCTTTATCCAGTCTATCACTGATGGGTATTTGGGTTGGTTCCAAGACTTTGGTATTGGGAACAGTGATGCAACAAACATATGTGTGCATGTGTCTTTATAGTAGAATGATTTATAATCCTTTGGGCATATAACCAGTAATGGGATTGCTGGGTCAAATGTTATTTCTCATTCTAGGTCTTGAGGACTCACCACACTGTCTTCCACAGTGGTTGAACTAATTTACACTCCCAAAAACAGTGTAAAAGGATTCTGATTTCTCCATATCATCTACAGCATCTGTTGTTTCCTGACTTTAATGATCACCATTCTAACTGGCATGAGATGGTATCCATTGCGGTTTTGATTTGCATTTCTCTAATGACCAGTGCTTATGAGCTTTTTTTCAAATGTTTGCTGGACACATAAATGTCTTCTTTTGAGAAGTGTCTGTTCACATCCTTCACCCACTTTTTGACCGGGTTGTTTCATTTTCTTCTTGTAAATTTGTTTAAGTTCTTTGTAGATTCTGGATCTTCGTTTTTTGTCAGATGGATAGATTGCAAAAATTTTCTCCCATTCTGCAGGTTGCCTGTTCACTCTGATGATACTTTGTTTGCTGTGCAGAGGTTGTTTAGTTTAATTAGATCCCATCTGTTAATTTTGGCTTTTGTTGTCATTGCTTTTGGTGCTTTAGTCATGAAGTCTTTGCCCATGCCTTTGTCCTGAACAGCATTGCCTATGTTTGCTTCTAGAGTTTTTATGGTTTTATGTCTTACATTTAAGTCCTTAATACATCTTGAGTTAATTTTTGCATAAGGTGTAAGGAAAGGGTCCAGTTTCAGTTTTCTGCATATGGCTAGCCAGTTTTCCCAACCTCGTTTATTAAATAGGGAATCCTTTCCCCATTGCTTGTTTTTGTCAGGTTTGTCAAAGATCAGATAGTTGTAGATGTGTAGTGTTATTTCGTGGGCCTCTGTTTGATTCCATTGGTCTATATATCTGTTCTGGTACCAATACCATGCTGTTCTGGTTAGTGTCACCTTGTAGTATAAAGTCACGTAGCATAATGCCTCTGGTTTTGTTCTTTTTGCTTAGGATTGTCTTGGCTATATGGGCTCTTTTTGGTTCCATACGATATTTAAAGTAGTTTTTTATACTTCTGTGAAGAAAGTCAAGGTAGCTTGATGGGGATAGCATTAATCCATAAGTTACTTTGGGCTGTATGGCCATTTTCACAAGATTGGATTCTTCCTATCCACAAGCATGGAATATTTTTCTCTTATTTCCTTGGACAGTGATTTGTATTTCTCCTTGAAGAGGTCCTTCACATCCCTTCTAAGTTGTATTTCTAGGAATTTTATTCTCTTGGTAGCAATTGTGAATGGCAGTTCACTCATGATTTGGCTCTTTGTTTGTATATTATTGGTGTATAGGAATGCTTGTGATTCTTTTTGCACACTGATTTTGCATCATGAGACTTTGCTGAAGTTGCTTATCAGCTTAAGGAGATTTGAGTCTGAGATGACGGGGTCTTCTAAATATACAATCATGTCATCTGCAAACAGAGACAATTTGACTTCCTCTCTTCCTACTTGAACACCCTTTATTTATTTCTCTTGCCTGATTGCCCTGGCCAGAACTTCCAATACTATGTTGAAAAGGAGTGGTGAGAGAGGGCATCCTTGTCTTGTGCCTGTTTTAAAAGGGAATACTTCCAGCTTTTGCCCATTCAGTATGATATTGGCTGTAGGTTTGTCATAAATAGTTATTATTTTGAGATACGTTCCATCAGTACCTAGTTTATTTAAAGTTTTTAGCATGAAGAGGTACTAAATTTTATCAAAGGCCTTTTCTGCATCTATTGAGATAATCACATGGTTTTGTCATTGGTTCTGTTTACGTGATGAATTACATTTATTGATTTGCATATGTTGACCCAGCCTTGCATCCCAAAAAGCTTTTTTGTTGCGCTGCTGAATTCAGTTTGCCAGTATTTTATTGAGGATTTTTCATCAATGTTCATCAGGTATGAAATTTTTTTGGCACGAAATTTTTTTGTGTGTCTCTGCCAGGTTTGGTATCAGGATGATGCTGGCCTCAAAATGAGTTAGGGAGAAGTCCTTTTTCTATTGTTTGGGATAGTTGCAGAAGATAGGGTACCAGTTCTTCTTTGTACTCCTGGTAGAATTTGGCTGTGAATCCGTCTGATCCTGGGCTTTTTTTGGTTGGTCGGCTGTTAATTACTGCCTTAATTTCAGAACTTGTTATTGGTCTATTCAGGGATTCTATTTCTTCCTGGTTTAGTCTTGAGAAGGTGTATGTGTCCAGGAATTTATCCATTTCTTCTAGATTTTCTAGTTGATTTGCCTTGAGGTGTTTACAGTATTCTCTGATGATAGTCTGTATTTCTGTGGGATCAGTGGTGATCTCCCCTGTATCATTTCTTATTGTATATACTTGATTCTTCTCTCTTTTCTTCTTAGTCTGGCTAGCAGACTATCTATTTTGTTAATATTTTCAAAAAACAAGCTCCTGAATTTATTAATTTTTTGAAGGGTGTTTCATGTGTCTATCTCCTTCAGTTCTGCTCTGATCTTAGTTATTTCTTGTTTTCTGCTAGCTTTTGAATTTGTTTGCTCCTGTTTCTCTAGCACTTTAATTGTGATGTTAGGGGGTCAATTTTAGATCTTTCCTACTTTCTCCCGTGGGCATTTAGTGCTATAAATTTTCCTCTGAGAACTGCTTTAGCTGTGTCCCAGAGATTCTGGTATGTTGTGTCTTTGTTTCATAGGTTTCAAAGAACTTCTTTATTTCTGCCTTAATTTACCCAGTAGTCATTAAGGAGTAGGTTGTTCAGTTTCCATGGAGTTATGCAGTTTTGAGTGAGTTTCTTAATCCTGAGTTCTAATTTGATTGCACTGTGATTAGAGAGACAGTTTGTTATTATTTCCATTCTTCTGCATTTGCCCAAGAATGTTTTTCTTCCAATTATGTGGTCAGTTTTAGAATAAGTGCAATGTGGTGCTGAGAAGAATGTATATTTTATTGATTTGGTGGAGAGTTCTGTAGATGTCTATTAGGTGCACTTGGTCCAGAACTGAGTTTAAGTCCTGGATATCCTTGTTAATTTTCTGTCTCATTGATTTAATATTGACAATGGGGTGTTAAAGTCTCATACTATTATTGTGTGGGAGTCTAAGTCTCTTTGTAGGTCTCTGAGCACTTGCTCTATGAATCTGGGTGCTCCTCTATTGTGCATATACATTTAGGTTAGTTAGCTCCTCTTGTTGCATATATCCCTTTACCACTATCTACTGCCACTGTTTGTCATTTTTATCTTTGTTGGTTTAAAGTCTGTTTTATAAGAGACTAGCATTGCAAACCCTGCTTTTTTATGGCTTTCCATTTGTTTGGTAACTCTTCCTCCATTCCTTTATTTTGAGCCTATGTGTGCCTTTGCACATGAGATGGGTTTCCTGAATACAGCACAACAATGGGTCGACTCTTTTTTCCAATTTGCCAGTCTGTGACTTTTAATTGGGGCATTTAGCCTATTTACATTTAAGGTTAATATTGTTATGTGTGAATTTGATCCTGTCATTATGATGTTAGCCGGTTATTTTGCCTGCTGGTTGATGCAGTTTCCTCATAGTATCAATGATCTTTACAATTTGGTATGTTTTTTGCAGTGGCTAATACCAGTTTTCCTTTCCATGTTTAGTGCTTCCTTCAGGAGTTCTTGTTAAGGCAGGCCTGATGGTGTCAAAACCTCTCAGCATTTGCTTATCTGTAAAGGATTTTATTTCTCCTTCACTTATGAAGCTTAATTTGGCTGGATATAAAATTCTGGGTTGGAAATTCCTTACTTTAAAAATGTTCAATATTGGCCCCCACTCTCTTCCGGCCTGTAGGGTTTTAGCAGAGAGATCTGCTGTTAGTTTGATAGGCTTACCTTTGTGGGTAACCTGACCTTTCTCTTTGGCTGCGCTTAACATTTTTTCCTCATTTCAGCCTTGGTGAATCTGACAATTATGTGTCTTGGGGTTGCTCTTCTCAAGGAGTATCTTTGTGGTGTTCTCTCTATTTTTCTGAATTTGAATGTTGGCCTGCCTAATTAGGTTGGAGAAGTTCTCCTGGATAATATTCTGAAGTGTGTTTTCCAGCTTGGTTCCATTCCCCCTGTCACTTCTGGGCACACCAGTCAAACATAGGTTTGGTCTTTTCACATAGTCCCATATTTCTTGGAGGCTTTGTTCATTTCTTTTCATTCTTTTTTCTCTATTCTTGACTTCACTCTTTATTTAATTAAGTTGATCTTCAATCTCTGAAATCCTTTCTTCTGCTTGATCAATTCTGCTATTGATACTTGTGTATGTTTCACGAAGTTCTCATGCTATGTTTTTCAGCTCTGTCAGGTCATTTACATTATCTTCTAAACTGGTTATTCTAGTTAGCAATTCCTGCAACCATTCTTCACAGTTCTTAGCTTCCTTGCATTGGGTTAGAACATGCTACTTTAGCTTGAAGGAGTTTCTTATTACCAACCATCTGAAGCCTTCTTCTGTCAATTCATCAAACTCATTCTGCATCCAGTTTTGTTCCCTTGCTGGTGAGGAGTTGTGATCCTCTGGAGAAGAGGCACTCTGGTTTTTGAAATTGTCAGCTTTTTTGCACTTGTTTCTCCCCGTCTTCATGGATTTATCGATCTTTGATCTTTGATGTTGGTGACCTTCAAATAGGTTTTCTGAATGAGCATCCTTTTTGCTGATGTTAATGGTATTCCTTCCTGCTGTTAGTTTTCCTTCTAATATTCAGGTCTCTCTGCTGCAGGCCTACTGGAGTTTGCTGGAGATCCACTCCAGACCCTGTTTGCCTGGGTATCACCAGCAGAGGCTGCAGAACACTAAAGATTGCTGCCTTTTACTTCCTCTGGAAGCTTCATCCCAGACTGGCACCCACCAGATGCCAGCCAGAGCTCTCGTGTATGAGATGCATGTTGACAACTGTTTGGAGGTGTTTCCCTGTCAGGAGTCACGGGGGTCAGGGACCCACTTGAGGAGACAGTCTGTCTCTTAGCACAGAGCTCGAGCACTGGACTGGGAGATCCACTGCTCTATTCAGGGCCAGCAGGCCAGAATATTTAAGTCTGCTGAAAGTGTGCCCACAGCCACCCCTTCCATCAGGTGCTCTGTCTCAGAGAGATGGAAGTTTTATCTATAAGCCCTTGACTGGAGATGCCTTCCTTTCAGAGATGCCCTGCCCAGAGAGGAGGAATCTAGAGAAGCAGTTTGGCTACATCTTTGCCGAGCTTCACTGGGCTCCACCCAGTTCAAACTTCCCACAGCTTTGTTTACACTGTGAGGGTAAATCTGCCTACTCAAGCCTCAGAAATGGTGGACTCCCCTCCTCCACCAAGCTCAAGCATCCCAGTTCAACTTCAGACTGCTGGGCTGACAGCAAGAATTTCAAGCCAGTGGATCTTTATTTGCTGGGCTCCATAGGGGTGGAATCTGCTGAGCTAGACCACTTAGCTCCCTGGCTTCAGCCCCCTTTCCAGGGGAGTAAACAGTTCTGTCTTGCTAGGGTTCCAGGTGCCACTGGAGTATGAAAAAAAAAACTCCTGCAGCTAGCTCACTGTCTGTTCAATGGCTGCCCAGTTTTGTGCTTGAAACCCAAGCCCTGGTGGCACAGGCATCTGAGGGAATCTCCTGGTCTGCAGGTTGCAAAGACCATGAGAAAAGCGTAGTATCTGGGCTGGAGTGCACCATTCCTCATGGCACAGCCCCTCATGGCTTCCCTTGGCTAGAGGAAGGAGTTCCCTGACCCCTTGTACTTCCTGGGTGATGCAATACCCCACCCTGCTTCAGTTCACCCTTCATCAGTTGCACCCACTCAGTCCCAGTGAGATGAGACAGGTACCTCAGTTAGAAATACAGAAATTATCCACCTTCTGCATTGATTTCACTGGGAGCTGCAGACCAGAGTTTTTCCTATTTGGATATCTTGCCAGCCACCCCTCCTCTATAACACTTCATACCAACCTCTACCATAACAACATATTGTTAATTTACTTTTTATCTAGCCTGTAAATTCCAGGATCATGGAATTAAAAATTAAATTAAAAATTTGAATCCCTAGCACATACTAGAATGACAGTGACTGCCACAAAGTAAGCATGCAAAAAATAAACCATTTGCTGAGGTGATTAATTAACCAAATCAGAGATAAATGGAAAGATGTTCTTTCTTAAAAAATAAAAATTTTACATTATTTAAATTTATATGGTCAAACGTCATAAAATTTCAATTAAACAGGAAGCATTATCTCAAGAGATCTATTGTACATCATGGTGGCTACAGTTAATACCAATAAATTATATATACAAAAATTGCTAGAATGTGTTCTCACTATCAAAAAGGTGATAAGTATAAAAGTAATGCATATATACTAAATAGCTTGAATCAGCCATTCAATAATGTATATATATATTAAAACATCATGTTATATACCATAAATATATCTAATTTTTACTTATCAAAATAGGGGATATAGAAGGGATGGTTAATGGATATAAAATAAAGTTACATAGATGAAAATCTGCTGTTTGGTAGCATAAGGGAAAGACCATAGTTAACAATAATTTATCACATATTTCAAAATAACTAAAAGAGTGGAATTAGAATGTTCCCAACACCAAAAAATGATAAATGCTTGCAGTGATGGATGTTCCAGTTACTCTTATTTGATCATTATACATTACATGCTTTTATCAAAATACCACACATACCCCATAAATAAGTACAACTATTATGTATCCACAGTAATAAAAAATAAAATTAAAAATATATACATTTTTGAAAAAACAATTATTCTTCCCTAAAATTTCCAATAGGAAATTGATGACAAATCCAGCAAGTATACCCTATTTATCTCTATTTCTTATTTATCCTCTTACATCTTGATATGGTTTGGTTGTGTTCCCACTCAGATCTCATCTTGAATTGTAACTCCCACAATTCCCACGTGTCATGGGAGGAACCCGGTGGGAGGTGAATAAATTATGGGAGCAGGTCTTTCCTGCACTGTTTTCATGATAATGAGTGAGCCTCAAAAACGAGTCTCCCTACACAAGTTCTCTCTCTGCCTGCCTCCATCCACATAAGATGTGACTTGCTCCTCCTTGACTTCTGCCATGATTGTGAGGCCTCCCCAGCCATGTGGAACTGTAAGTCCATTAAACCTCTTTCTTTTGCAAATTGCTCAGTCTCAGGTATGCCTTTATCAGCAGCATGAAAACAATAAAAACAGAGTAATATAGTAAATTGGTACCAATAGAGTGGAGTGCTGCTGTAGATACCAGAAAATGTGGAAGCAACTTGGGACCTGGGTAACAGGCAGGAGTTGGAACCGTTTGGAGGGCTCAGAAGAAACCAAAATGTGGGAAGGTTTGGAACTTAGAGACCAAGAAGTTGGTCTCTAAGAAGTTGAGTGGCTCTGCCCAAAATGCTGATAGTGATATGGGCAATAAAGCCCAGACTGAGTGGAAATAAGGAACTTGATGGGAACTGGAGCAAAGGTGACTCTTGTTATGTTTTACCAAAGAGATTGGCAGCATTTTGCCTCTGCCCTAGAGATCTGTGAAACTTATAACTAGACAGAGATGATTTAGAGTATCTGGTGTAATAAACTTCTAAGCAGCAAAGCATTCATAAGTGACTTGGGTACTGTTAAAGGCATTCAGTTTTATAAGGGAAGCAGAGCATAAAAGTTTGGAAAATTTGCAGCCTGACAATGTGATAGAAAAGAAAATCATATTTTCTGAGGAAAAAGTCAAGCCAGCTGCAGAAATTTGCATAAGGAAGGAGGAGCCAAATGTTAATCCCCAAGACAATGGGGAAATGTCTCCAGGACCTATTAGAGGTCTTCACAGTGGCCCCTCCCATTACAGGCCAGGAAGCCTAAGAGAAAAAAGTGGTTTCATGGTCCAGGCCCAAGGTCCCTGTGCTCTGTGCAGCCTAGGGACTTGGTGCTCTTTGTCCCAGCTGCTCCAGGCATGGCAGAAAGGGACCAATGTCAAGCTAGAGCTGTGGCTTCAGAAGGCAACTTCCGAAGCCTTGGCAGTTTCCATGTGATGTTGAGCCTACAAGTACACAGAAGGCAAGAATTGAGATTTGGGAATCTCCACCTAGATTTCAGAGAATTTATGGAAACACTTGGATGTCCAGGTAGAAGTTTGCTGCAGGGGCAGAGCTCTCATGGAGAACCTCTGCCAGGACACTGTCGAAGGGAAATATGGGGTTGGAGCCCCTACACAGCCCCCACTAGGCACTGCCTAGTGGAACTCTGAGAAGAGGGCCACTGTCCTCCAGACCCACCCCAGAATGAAAGATCCACTGCTAGCTTGCACCATGCACCTGGAAAAGCTACGGACACCAATGGCAGCCCATGAACCCAGCCAGGCAGGAGACTGTGCCCTGCAAAGCCACAGGGGCAGAGCTTCCCATGACCATGGGAACCCACCTCTTGAATCAGCGTGATCTGGATGCGAGATGTGGAGTCAAAGGAGATCATTTTGGAGCTTTAGGACTTGACTGCCCTGCTGGATTCTGGACTTGCATGGGGCCTGTAGCCCCTTTGTTTTGACCAATTTCTCCCATTTGAAACAGTTGTATTTACCCAATGCCTATACCCTCATTGTATCTAGGAAGTAACTAACTTGCTTTGATTTTACAGGCTCATAGGCAGAAGGGACTTGCCTTGTCTCAGATGAGATGTTGGACTGTGGACTTCCGAGTTAATGCTGAAATGAGTTAAGACTTTGGGGAAATGTTGAGAAGGCATGATTGGTTTTGAAATGTGAGGACATGAGATTTGGGAGGTTCCAGCTGGCAGAATGATATGGTTTGGCCATGTCTCTGCACAAATCTCATCTCAAATTATAACTCCCACAATTCCCATATGTCATGGGTGAAACCAGGTGGGAGGTGAATGAATTATGGGGTAGGTCTTTCCTGCACTGTTCTCATGATCGTGAATAAGTCTCACAAGATCTGGTGGTTTTAAAAACAGGAGTTTCCCTACACAAGTTCTCTTTGCCTGCCTCCATCCACATAAAATGTGACTTGCTCCTCCTTGCTTTCTGCCATGATTGTGAAGCCTCCCCAGCTAATTTATGAAACCTCTTTATTTTGTAAATTGGCAAGCCTCAAATATGTCTTTATCAGTAACATGAAAACAAACTAATGCATATCTTAAACACCAGTGTTGACTTGCTCTTTTTCTTTACATCTTCATATGCTTTTACATATTTTGCCTAAGATCCTCCACAAAATATACATAGCTTCTAACAGCTCTTAATTATATAATAATTTTCCCTTTATCAGCTGCTGATATCGTCAATAATAAAAGGCTTTAGAAAGTCTTTTTGTTGGTACATATGTGCCTTTTGAAAAGAGGATGGCCTAAAAATGTCTCAGCCGCCAATATGATAGTATGATTTTTCTGTCAGTATAAATATTCATCATAGAATAATTGTTTGTCCAAAAATTCTTTTAAAAATCTTGGGCCGGGTGTGGTGGCTAACACCTGTAATCCCAGCACTTTGGGAGGCCGAGGTGAGTGGATCACGAGGTCAAGAGATCGAGACCATCCTGGTCAACATGGTGAAACCCTGTCTCTAATAAAAATACAAAAAATTAGCTGGGCATGGTGGCGCGTGCCTGTAATCCCAGCTACTCAGGAGGCAAAGGCAGGAGAATTGCCTGAACTCAGGAGGCGGAGGTTGCAGTGAGCCGAGATCGTGCCATTGCTCTCCAGCCTGCGTAACAAGAGCGAAACTCTGTCTAAAAAAAATTTAAAAATCTTGTAGCAAATGTTAAATATACATTTGACAAAAGTTATTAAATTCTGGAACCATCTTCTATAAGACACTGGTCTATTACCTAATTCAAAGGGATCAACATTCCAACAACAAGCAAAACCTGACTATGGTATGATAAATGGAAAAAGTTGGAAAAGTTCGTTCAATTCAATAGTCAAATTTCCCTTCATTTTTAGGAATAAGTCCAACATTTCACTCCAAGGGCCAAAAAGTGGGAGCTAGATACCATGGTGGAGAAATATGGGACAGGGAGAGAAGGTGAAAGAGAACTTACACCAGTTCTCACCAAGTAATTTATATCATATATCATTCAATCTTCACAAGACCCTTTCAAGGTATTCAGAATACGTTTTATTCTCCCCATAACTCAGAAGAAGAAACCAAAGCTCACAGATTTTTAACTTTCCCAAAATTACCCAGCTAATCAACAACAGAGCCAGGATTCAAGCAAGGTCTCCATGCTGCCAAAAGTCATGTTGTCTTCCCACATTGTCCTGACCCAGTAAACAGAAGCTATCCAAGCCTATGTTCTTCCAAATAAAATTGACCCTTAGAAATCTAGATGCCAGGCTGAGCACAGTGGCTCACACCTGTAATCCCAGTACTTTGGGATGCCGAGGCAGGCAGATCACCTGACATCAGGAGTTCAAGACCAGCCTGGCCAACATGGCAAAACTAAAAATACAAAAATTAGGTGGGCATGGTGGCGTGCACCTGTAATCCCAGCTACTTGGGAGGCTGAGGCAAGACCATCACTTGAACTCAGGAGGCAGAGGTTGCAGGGATCCGAGACTGTGCCATTGCACAGTACAAAAACAGCAAAACTCTGTTTCAAAAGAAAAAAGAAATCCAGATGCCAATAAAACACGATGTGGAATTCTAAGAAGTACAAATAGTACAGAAAAGTTTGAAACACTTGAACAGTATCAAAGAGAGAAAAATGTTAAACTCATACTAAAAATTTATAAACAAAAGTGACAATAGAGCCAAAATACCTTTCCAAGTTTCTACAATTAATGAAATATTGAAATATCAGCATTTTTTTCCTCTGTCCCCTGTTACCTTTTATTTGGACCTGTTTTCCCCAAAAGAACACACATATTTCCCTAAGGAACTGGCCACATTTAAAAGTGCCATGACAGGAATCCTTGATTATTTAATTTGGCAGTACTTGTCCCTTTCGGGGTTGCTCAGTAACCCATATTTATACTAGTTGCTTGTCTCAGACTATGTCCTTGTAAGTGTTCTATTGTAATTGCTTCTCCTGGGGCAGTCTCAGTGCAAAGAGTACAGTGTAATAGAAAGCTTTACAAAATCAGGAAATATATAGATACATGCTATTGAAAGAGAGTAACATCTCATTTATCTGACATCTATAAAAGGAAATACGCTTCAACAGGGTTGAAAAAATATGTAGAAAAAGTCATGAGAAGGAAAAAAGAATAAAGCCACTTAAAAAAAAAACATTGTGGGCTCAGAAGAATTCTTTAATACTATGAAATAAACAAATGACCAAAAATAAAACAAAACAAAACACAAAATGTGGGAGGAACTTGTTTAAGTGTCAGGAGAAGAAAAAAAAGTACAGAAGCCTGAATGAAATAGTAAAGATGGAAGAAGAAAGGCAGGCCTTTTTCCATTACATGCAAAATAACGGCAAGAAATTAAAAGGCAGCCCACTGTTCTGGGGGAAAAATGTATGCCAGAAGAAATTTGTATCTTTAAAGTGGATATCCTCCTTCCACCAAAAATCTATAATAGATTATTATAAAGTAGGGTGGGGGAGTGTGGTGTCTGACTGCAAAATTCTTCTAGGAAGGGCACTACTTATACTAAGGAAAATACCTTAAGGAGTAATTTAAGGTGAATAATCATATCCTAATGGCACAAGTGAGCAGAGGCCAAGTCCAGTGGTAGAGAGAGAACTATTCTTTACTGCATTCCAATGAAAAGAATTCAGAAGTGTGAGGGAAACTAGCTAGAGAGAAAGAATGTGGAAAGACAATATATGGATCTGCTAAATAAGATTCTGAAGATTTCTACAAATTGAAGCCACTTAGAATATATTGCTGTAATATAGAAATCTCTCCCTTCCAGCTTCCTGTAAGTTTCTATAAGGTTTGCTATATTCATAGACATCCGTACTCTGGTAGGGTTGGAGAATTGTGTGCCTGTGTGTCTATGCTTAAAAGCGGAATGCCAACTCCAGATTCTGGGTGAACATAATGTAGAATAGACAAAGAAAGACAATCCATAAATAAAAGTAATTCAGTGGAAGCAAAAGCTTGGAGCCAGAGTTGACCCTGAAATTTTGCAGAAATTTTGAGCTCCCAGAGAATTTGCAGAAATTTGGGGAGGAACATTATACGTGATAGGACACAGAATGAGTATTTAAAGTAATTATATTGAGATCTTAAGTGCAAGAAGATCCCAGCAAACAAGTGGCTTTGCATCATAAATAAGTGGATTATGACTAATTAAAAACAATGAAGGTCAGTAAAAAAAAAAGTAAGCAAGCAGTAGTCACTTAGAGCTCTTACTGGGTTATTAAGAAGTAAGTCATGGCAAACCAATTTCATTTCCTTTATAATGGAGATTACTAGACTGATAAATCCACAATGCCACAAATAATATATCTTGATTTCAAGAAGGTCTTTCAAGAAGTACTTGAGGATGAAATAAAGAATCATGGTTTATACAGCAGTCCAATGAAGCAAGCTTGAAGCTCATTTCAACAATCTTACTCAAAGGGTGTTCACGTTTGATTTGTATTATCTAAAAGAAAGATATAATACTGTTTTCCATGTCATTAAACATTTTTTCATGAATAAATCTGAAAATGATATCAGGTTAGGAAAGGAAGGCAAAATCCAGAGTCAAAGGATCTTGATGGACTGTAACAAAAAGCCAGAATCAGTAAGATAAAGTTCAGTGAATATAAATGTAACTTCTACCTTTACATATTTAAAAAAAAAAACTAGTATCAGAGGAGGAAGACCTTGATTAGGAGTAGTTTGAGCTAGGAGACTTGGAGGTTTTAATTGCTTTCAAAATCAATATGAACCAACATGACAAGGCTACTGTGATAGATAAGATAATGTTAGACATTAAACCAGGGATGTAATCGTCCATTTATATCACGGAATGTTCACATTGGAGAGTTTGTTTTGATTTAAAGATATTGATTTCAACATTTTGTGGAGGTTACCTACAATCTAGAATGCATAAACAAAGGATTTACAGAGATGATTGAGGGGGGACTTCTATTTCTTATAATGGCAAATTAGAAATTCAGTCCGATCTTCTGCTGAAGGAAACAAATAAGGTTTGATGATAAAACAATTCATCTTAAAAACATCAAAGAGCTAATAAGACAGTAAGAAATTTCCTGAAATGGGTTTCAGAAGAGGCAATGTTCAGTATACAATCAAAAATGGCCATTCACATTATAAGACAAGACACTGAGAGCAAAACAGGGAAAATGATAGCAGAAGCAGACATCCAGGGAGTCCAAACACTGGAGTTTTCAAACCTTGACCATCAGATAATTCTGCTTACCATATCAAACAGATCAAAATAAAGATTGAAAATTTCAGAAGGAAACTAAAAGTCATATAAAGAAATGTAAGCCAATTTGAAAAATATATAGACATTCTAGGGCATTTAGAGTGGTCTGAAACTATCATATAAGGAACATCCAAAAGTCAAAAAATGTTTAGCCTAGAAAAGGGGAAACATAGGTAAGTCCTAAAAGTAATCATCAGTTATTTGAAAAGAGCCTTTTCTATTGCCTTGATTCTGTGTTGCTCCGGAAGCAAAACAAGATGCACTGGTTTGAAATGGCAGGGAGGCAGTTTTAAGCTCAGTTTGAGAAATATGTCTCTAACAATTAGAAATGTCCAAAATCAGCTTCATTTTCTCAGAGAATTGAGATTGTTATCATCGATAGTGATCACCTATTTTTAGGCAGTTGCATACATTCTATATTTTCAGAGAGTCTTTCTACTTCAGGTAAAATATTAAACTGTGAGGGCACTGATGTTTCTCCACTATGATTCTTTTTTTTTTAAGAAAAATAGGAGAAAAGGAAAGGAAGAAAGAAGAAGAAAAAGAGGGAGAGAGAACAGGAATATTGCTTAATTCTAAGAATGGTGATTAATAATGGCTGATCAATATTTTGTGTATTGAAAGTGGAGAATGTATATTTTGTGTATTTAAAGTAGTGAGCGCTATACATATTTATTAAGTTTACTTGTTCTGGATCTGAATTCAAGTCCTGGATATCCTTATTAACTTTCTGTCTCGTTGAGTCTAAATCTCTTTATGGGTCTTATGTATCTGGGTGTTAGGATCGTTAGCTCTTATTGTTGCATTGATCCTTTTACCACTGTATCTTTGTTGCTTTGAAATCTGTTTTATAAAATGCGAGAATT